>JAZAYU010000033.1:6274510-6617888 GCA_038501625.1 Corbicula japonica | reverse complement strand
GGTTCATGATGGTGTAGAACTTTGAAATTTGGACCATAAGCTCACCTAAAAGAGCACTAAACACCGTGCAAATTTCAAAGATATTGGATTATTAGAAATATACGTTTACTCTTGAGCGTGCCTTACCAACTCGGTCATTTTACGCTGTGTAATATAATTTCGCGGCTTTATTTGCGCTATAAAATGCCCATTGAAAACCGATGGATGGAAGCCCCATTTAATTGCAGTGGCTGCAACAAAGCATGCTTTTAGGTCGCCAAACATCCAATGAACACGACCTGCCAGGTTTTTCGGCTTACTGCACAACAGTTTTTCTGGCCTATAGGTTCAAAGTTGGTGCTCCTAGCATAGGTCAGCATAACGTTTACATAGCAAACATATTGGGTAAGCCATATCTTTATGGTCAACGCTCGTAAACTTGCAGGGAACATAGAGAAGATCCAGCTGAGCTTCAGATCTCCCAACCTGCTGGAACCCAAGAATCCCGGAGGTCTTTCAGTACGCTATAGTACATCGATACTTTAGCGTGGATAACCTGCCCTGTACAATGCGATTTTATAACGCTTATTTAAATTCACTGCTCTCAATAGAGTCGTCGTAGTGTAGTGGTTAGAGTAATGGTTAGATAATAGTAGTTAGAATAATGGTCTCTCACACGAGGGCCCCGGGTTCGAAACCCGTCACCGAACAGTTTTTTTATGACTTTATTCTGCGGTTTCACACTTAGTAATTTTTCACTATGTAATGACCTTAAGTCCGCAAGAGTTGTTCCCCTTTTTAAGAAGAATGATAAGTTAGCTGTTGGTAATTATAGGCCTGTCTCCATTCTGAATATAGTATCTAAAATTCTTGAGCGGGTTGTGTATGACCAGGTCGAGTCCTACTTCAAAGACAGTAACTTGATATATGATTTTCAGTCTGGTTTCAGGAAAGGTTTTTCTACAGATACATGCTTGATACATTTGACAGATTACATCAGAAGGGAGAATGATAGGGGTAATGTGGTTGGCATGGTACTGTTAGACTTACAGAAGGCATTTGATACCGTCGACCATGCAATCCTTTTAATGAAACTTCATTCGACCGGTCTTAGCCAGGATATCATAAGATGGTTCAGGTCTTACTTGTCTGATAGACAACAACTGGTTGATGTCTCAGGCACATTTTCATCAACAGCATATGTGACCTGCGGAGTACCCCAGGGGTCCATCCTTGGCCCTTTGCTTTTTTTAGCATATGTAAATGACATGTCAGGTGTTGTACAAAATAAATTACTTCTATATGCTGATGATTCAGCCATTTTAGTCTCTGGAAAAAATATTGCCACTGTCGAGAAGGCCTTGTCAGATGATCTTCAAACGGTTAGTCACTGGCTTATTGATAATAAGCTCTCCCTTCAATTAGGAAAGACTGAGTCCATAGTGTTTGGGTCAAAACATAAACTAAGGTCACATTCCAGTCTTAACATAACCTGCAATGGTACTCTAATTACATCTACGTCCGCTGTCAAGTACCTTGGTGTCACCATTGACCAATTTCTATCTTTTAATTGTATGGCTGAGTCAGTTATTAAGAAAGCCATTGCAAGGTTAAAGTTTCTGCACCGCAAGAAAGAGTACCTTACCCAGCATACTAAGAAGTTACTTGTAATGTCTCTAGTCCAATGTCACTATGACTACGCATGTTCTGTTTGGTACAGTGGTCTTACCCAGTCTTTAAAACACAAATTGCAGGTGACTCAGAACAAGTTGGTCAGATTCATACTGAACCTTGAACCAAGAGCTCATGTTGGTCAACAGCATTTTGAAACCCTTAATTGGTTACCTGTTAACAAAAGAGTTGAACAGATTATGTTGTGTCATGTTTTTAAGGTTAGGCATAACCTTGCCCCTGATTATATGGACTACTTTTTTACTTCACAAGACTCTGTACACTCTTACAGCACAAGACTCAGCCAGAAGGGTGGTTTTGGTCTTCCCAAGGTCAAAGGGGCTGGATCTAAGTCTTTTAGTTTTATAGGTGCTAAGTTGTGGAACGATTTGCCCTCCAACCTTACTGACATCACTAAGTATCAGTCTTTCAAGGTTGCCATCAAAGGCCATTTTCTGAGCAGTATAGCTTTTTAAACATTTTATTATTAATTTTTGTGTCTGTCTTAATTATTTGCTTATTCTTATTTAGGCACAGGTTTCTTAATGAATTACGATTATGGCATCTTCCAAACTCTGTCTTTAGTAAATATACCATAGTAGGAGATTGGTACATGTACATTAATTATGTTAACTTAAACATGGTCAAGATTGTCTTTCATTTAATATTGTGATACTAATGTGATATTTCGTCTTTCAGCAAGCAATCTGTGATAAAAGATAACATTGTGTTTGTCAAATTATGTTCTGTACTGTGATATTTTTTGGTATAGGTTACTTAAAGTTGACATAAACTGTAATTGCCTCTCTAGGTCATGCCACCCACAACAAGGACCGCAATGGAAACAAGGGCTTGCTCTTTATTGCGTTATCCTTGGTGTTAGGAAGCATGTCATGGTTCTCTATTTATTTTTAAAATTTAAGTAATCTATAATATCTTAACACTTTGAAATTTATCAGTTCATCTGTGTATATGCCTTTTATCTCATGAACCATTATATGTTATCTATGCCGAAATAAATTATTATTATAATGTATTGTTTTACACCCGGTTAAATTGGTTCCTGACGGTCTAGAGCTTTGAAATTTGGAGCATAAGCTCACCTAAAAGAGCTCTAAACACCGTGCAAATTTCAAAGATATTGGATTATTAGAAATATATGTTTACTCTTGAGCGTGCCTTACCAACTCGGTCATTTTACGCTGTGTAATATAGGGTTTAACACCCGGTTTCATAGGTTCCTGACGGTCTAGAAATTTGAAATTTGGAACATAAGCTCACCTAAAAGATCTCTAAACACCGTGCAAATTTCAAAGATATTGGATTATTAGAAATGCACGTTTTCTCGTGTTTGATCATAAATTCGCGACTTAATTGCCCAGTGAAATGCCTATTGGAAACCGTCGGATGTGAGCTCCATTCAAATGCAGTAACTCAAACCAAAACTGGTTTCAGGTAGTCCACCATCAGTGGAACACGACCCGCAGGTTTTTTAGGCTCATTGCATTTAAATGGCGATTGGGTCGGGGCTGTAAGTACGAGCACCCAGCAAACGTTTGTATTGCGTTTTCACGCTTAGTCATTTTTCGCTATTTAATGTAGTGTTTAACACCCGGTTTAATAGGTTCCTGACGGTGTAGAACTTTGAAATTTGGACCATAAGCTCACCTAAAAGAGCACTAAACACCGTGCAAATTTCAAAGATATTGGATTATTAGAAATATACGTTTACTCTTGAGCGTGCCTTACCAACTCGGTCATTTTACGCTGTGTAATATAATTTCGCGGCTTAATTGCGCTATCAAATGCCCATTGAAAACCGATGGATGGAAGCCCCATTTAATTGCAGTGGCTGCAACAAAGCATGCTATTAGGTCGCCAAACATCCAATGAACACGACCTGCCAGGTTTTTCGGCTTACTGCACAACAGTTTTTCTGGCCTATAGGTTCAAAGTTGGTGCTCCTAGCATAGGTCAGCATAACGTTTACATAGCAAACATATTGGGTAAGCCATATCTTTATGGTCAACGCTCGCAAACTTGCAGGGAACATAGAGAAGATCCAGCTGAGCTTCAGATCTCCCAACCTGCTGGAACCCAAGAATCCCGGAGGACTTTCAATACGCTATAGTACATCGATACTTTAGCGTGGATAACCTGCCCTGTACAATGCGATTTTATAACGCTTATTTAAATTCACTGCTCTCAATAGAGTCGTCGTAGTGTAGTGGTTAGAGTAATGGTTAGATAATAGTAGTTAGAATAATGGTCTCTCACACGAGGGCCCCGGGTTCGAAACCCGTCACCGAACAGTTTTTTTATGACTTTATTCTGCGGTTTCACACTTAGTAATTTTTCGCTATGTAATGTATTGTTTTACACCCGGTTAAATAGGTTCCTGACGGTCTAGAGCTTTGAAATTTGGAGCATAAGCTCACCTAAAAGAGCTCTAAATACCGTGCAAATTTCAAAGATATTGGATTATTAGAAATATATGTTTACTCTTGAACGTGCCTTACCAACTCGGTCATTTTACGCTGTGTAATATAGGGTTTAACAACCAGTTTCACAGGTTCCTGACGGTCTAGAAATTTGAAATTTGGAACATAAGCTCACCTAAAAGATCTCTAAACACCGTGCAAATTTCAAAGATATTGGATTATTAGAAATGCACGTTTTCTCGTGTTTGATCATAAATTCGCGACTTAATTGCCCAGTGAAATGCCTATTGGAAACCGTCGGATGTGAGCTCTATTCAAATGCAGTAACTCAAACCAAAACTGGTTTCAGGTAGTCCACAATCAGTGGAACACGACCCGCAGGTTTTTTAGGCTCATTGCATTTAAATGGCGCTTGGGTCGGGGCTGTAAGTACGAGCACCCAGCAAACGTTTGTATTGCGTTTTCACACTTAGTCATTTTTCGCTATTTAATGTAGTGTTTAACACCCGGTTTAATAGGTTCCTGACGGTGTAGAACTTTGAAATTTGGACCATAAGCTCACCTAAAAGAGCTCTAAACACCGTGCAAATTTCAAAGATATTGGGTTATTAGAAATATATGTTTACTCTTGAGCGTGCCTTACCAACTCGGTCATTTTACGCTGTGTAATATAGGGTTTAAACCCGGTTTCATAGGTTCCTGACGGTCTAGAAATTTGAAATTTGGAACATAAGCTCACCTAAAAGATCTCTAAACACCGTGCAAATTTCAAAGATATTGGATTATTAGAAATGCACGTTTTCTTGTGTTTGATCATAAATTCGCGACTTAATTGCCCAGTGAAATGCCTATTGGAAAACCGTCGGATGTGAGCTCCATTCAAATGCAGCAACTCAAACCAAAACTGGTTTCAGGTAGTCCACCATCAGTGGAACACGACCCGCAGGTTTTTTAGGCTCATTGCATTTAAATGGCGCTTGGGTCGGGGCTGTAAGTACGAGCACCCAGCAAACGTTTGTATTGCGTTTTCACACTTAGTCATTTTTCGCTATTTAATGTAGTGTTTAACACCCGGTTTAATAGGTTCATGATGGTGTAGAACTTTGAAATTTGGACCATAAGCTCACCTAAAAGAGCACTAAACACCGTGCAAATTTCAAAGATATTTGATTATTAGAAATATACGTTTACTCTTGAGCGTGCCTTACCAACTCGGTCATTTTACGCTGTGTAATATAATTTCGCGGCTTTATTTGCGCTATAAAATGCCCATTGAAAACCGATGGATGGAAGCCCCATTTAATTGCAGTGGCTGCAACAAAGCATGCTTTTAGGTCGCCAAACATCCAATGAACACGACCTGCCAGGTTTTTCGGCTTACTGCACAACAGTTTTTCTGGCCTATAGGTTCAAAGTTGGTGCTCCTAGCATAGGTCAGCATAACGTTTACATAGCAAACATATTGGGTAAGCCATATCTTTATGGTCAACGCTCGCAAACTTGCAGGGAACATAGAGAAGATCCAGCTGAGCTTCAGATCTCCCAACCTGCTGGAACCCAAGAATCCCGGAGGTCTTTCAGTACGCTATAGTACATCGATACTTTAGCGTGGATAACCTGCCCTGTACAATGCGATTTTATAACGCTTATTTAAATTCACTGCTCTCAATTGAGTCGTCGTAGTGTAGTGGTTAGAGTAATGGTTAGATAATAGTAGTTAGAATAATGGTCTCTCACACGAGGGCCCCGGGTTCGAAACCCGTCACCGAACAGTTTTTTTATGACTTTATTCTGCGGTTTCACACTTCGTAATTTTTCGCTATGTAATGTATTGTTTTACACCCGGTTAAATAGGTTCCTGACGGTCTAGAGCTTTGAAATTTGGAGCATAAGCTCACCTAAAAGAGCTCTAAACACCGTGCAAATTTCAAAAATATTGGATTATTAGAAATATATGTTTACTCTTGAGCGTGCCTTACCAACTCGGTCATTTTACGCTGTGTAATATAGGGTTTAACACCCGGTTTCATAGGTTCCTGACGGTCTAGAAATTTGAAATTTGGAACATAAGCTCACCTAAAAGATCTCTAAACACCGTGCAAATTTCAAAGATATTGGATTATTAGAAATGCACGTTTTCTCGTGTTTGATCATAAATTCGCGACTTAATTGCCCAGTGAAATGCCTATTGGAAACCGTCGGATGTGAGCTCCATTCAAATGCAGTAACTCAAACCAAAACTGGTTTCAGGTAGTCCACCATCAGTGGAACACGACCCGCAGGTTTTTTAGGCTCATTGCATTTAAATGGCGCTTGGGTCGGGGCTGTAAGTACGAGCACCCAGCAAACGTTTGTATTGCGTTTTCACACTTAGTCATTTTTCGCTATTTAATGTAGTGTTTAACACCCGGTTTAATAGGTTCCTGACGGTGTAGAACTTTGAAATTTGGACCATAAGCTCACCTAAAAGAGCTCTAAACACCATGCAAATTTCAAAGATATTGGATTATTAGAAATATACGTTTACTCTTGAGCGTGCCTTACCAACTCGGTCATTTTACGCTGTGTAATATAGGGTTTAAAACCCGGTTTCATAGGTTCCTGACGGTCTAGAAATTTGAAATTTGGAACATAAGCTCACCTAAAAGATCTCTAAACACCGTGCAAATTTCAAAGATATTGGATTATTAGAAATGCACTTTTTCTTGTGTTTGATCATAAATTCGCGACTTAATTGCCCAGTGAAATGCCTATTAGAAACCGTCGGATGTGAGCTCCATTCAAATGCAGTAACTCAAACCAAAACTGGTTTCAGGTAGTCCACCATCAGTGGAACACGACCCGCAGGTTTTTTAGGCTCATTGCATTTAAATGGCGATTGGGTCGGGGCTGTAAGAACGAGCACCCAGCAAACGTTTGTATTGCCTTTTAACGCTTAGTCATTTTTCGCTATTTAATGTAGTGTTTAACACCCGGTTTAATAGGTTCCTGACGGTGTAGAACTTTGAAATTTGGACCATAAGCTCACCTAAAAGCACTAAACACCGTGCAAATTTCAAAGATATTGGATTATTAGAAATATACGTTTACTCTTGAGCGTGCCTTACCAACTCGGTCATTTAACGCTGTGTAATATAATTTCGCGGCTTAATTGCGCTATGAAATGCCCATTGAAAACCGATGGATGGAAGCCCCATTTAATTGCAGTGGCTGCAACAAAGCATGCTTTTAGGCCGCCAAACATCCAATGAACACGACCTGCCAGGTTTTTCGGCTTACTGCACAACAGTTTTTCTGGCCTATAGGTTCAAAGTTGGTGCTCCTAGCATAGGTCAGCATAACGTTTACATAGCAAACATATTGGGTAAGCCATATCTTTATGGTCAACGCTCGCAAACTTGCAGGGAACATAGAGAAGATCCAGCTGAGCTTCAGATCTCCCAACCTGCTGGAACCCAAGAATCCCGGAGGTCTTTCAGTATGCTATAGTACATCGATACTTTAGCGTGGATAACCTGCCCTGTACAATGCGATTTTATAACGCTTATTTAAATTCACTGCTCTCAATAGAGTCGTCGTAGTGTAGTGGTTAGAGTAATGGTTAGATAATAGTAGTGAGAATAATGGTCTCTCACACGAGGGCCCCGGGTTCGAAACCCGTCACCGAACAGTTTTTTTATGACTTTATTCTGCAGTTTCACACTTAGTAATTTTTCGCTATGTAATGTATTGTTTTACACCCGGTTAAATAGGTTCCTGACGGTCTAGAGCTTTGAAATTTGGAGCATAAGCTCACCTAAAAGAGCTCTAAACACCGTGCAAATTTCAAAGATATTGGATTATTAGAAATATATGTTTACTCTTGAGCGTTCCTTACCAACTCGGTCATTTTACGCATGTAATATAGGGTTTAAAACCCGGTTTCATAGGTTCCTGACGGTCTAGAAATTTGAAATTTGGAACATAAGCTCACCTAAAAGATCTCTACACACCGTGCAAATTTCAAAGATATTGGATTATTAGAAATGCACGTTTTCTTGTGTTTGATCATAAATTCGCGACTTAATTGCCCAGTGAAATGCCTATTGGAAAACCGTCGGATGTGAGCTCCATTCAAATGCAGTAACTCAAACCAAAACTGGTTTCAGGTAGTCCACCATCAGTGGAACACGACCCGCAGGTTTTTTAGGCTCATTGCATTTAAATGGCGCTTGGGTCGGGGCTGTAAGTACGAGCACCCAGCAAACGTTTGTATTGCGTTTTCACGCTTAGTCATTTTTCGCTATTTAATGTAGTGTTTAACACCCGGTTTAATAGGTTCCTGACGGTGTAGAACTTTGAAATTTGGACCATAAGCTCACCTAAAAGAGCACTAAACACCGTGCAAATTTCAAAGATATTGGATTATTAGAAATATACGTTTACTCTTGAGCGTGCCTTACCAACTCGGTCATTTTACGCTGTGTAATATAATTTCGCGGCTTAATTGCGCTATGAAATGCCCATTGAAAACCGATGGATGGAAGCCCCATTTAATTGCAGTGGCTGCAACAAAGCATGCTTTTAGGTCGCCAAACATCCAATGAACACGACCTGCCAGGTTTTTCGGCTTACTGCACAACAGTTTTTCTGGCCTATAGGTTCAAAGTTGGTGCTCCTAGCATAGGTCAGCATAACGTTTACATAGCAAACATATTGGGTAAGCCATATCTTTATGGTCAACGCTCGCAAACTTGCAGGGAACATAGAGAAGATCCAGCTGAGCTTCAGATCTCCCAACCTGCTGGAACCCAAGAATCCCGGAGGTCTTTCAGTACGCTATAGTACATCGATACTTTAGCGTGGATAACCTGCCCTGTACAATGCGATTTTATAACGCTTATTTAAATTCACTGCTCTCAATAGAGTCGTCGTAGTGTAGTGGTTAGAGTAATGGTTAGATAAAAGTAGTTAGAATAATGGTCTCTCACACGAGGGCCCCGGGTTCGAAACCCGGCACCGAACAGTTTTTTATGACTTTATTCTGCGGTTTCACACTTAGTAATTTTTCGCTATGTAATGTATTGTTTTACACCCGGTTAAATAGGTTCCTGACGGTCTAGAGCTTTGAAATTTGGAGCATAAGCTCACCTAAAAGAGCTCTAAACACCGTGCAAATTTCAAAGATATTGGATTATTAGAAATATATGTTTACTCTTGAGCGTGCCTTACCAACTCGGTCATTTTACGCTGTGTAATATAGGGTTTAACACCCGGTTTAATAGGTTCCTGACGGTCTAGAAATTTGAAATTTGGAACATAAGCTCACCTAAAAGATCTCTAAACACCGTGCAAATTTCAAAGATATTGGATTATTAGAAATACACGTTTTCTCGTGTTTGATCATAAATTCGAGACTTAATTGCCCAGTGAAATGCCTATTGGAAACCGTCGGATGTGAGCTCCATTCAAATGCAGTAACTCAAACCAAAACTGGTTTCAGGTAGTCCACCATCAGTGGAACACGACCCACAGGTTTTTTAGGCTCATTGCATTTAAATTGCGCTTGGGTCGGGGCTGTAAGTACGAGCACCCAGCAAACGTTTGTATTGCGTTTTCACACTTAGTCATTTTTCGCTATTTAATGTAGTGTTTAACACCCGGTTTAATAGGTTCCTGACGGTGTAGAACTTTGAAATTTGGACCATAAGCTCACCTAAAAGAGCTCTAAACATCATGCAAATTTCAAAGATATTGGATTATTAGAAACATATGTTTACCCTTGAGCGTGCCTGACCAACTCGGTCCTTTTACGCTGTGTAATATAGGGTTTAAAACCCGGTTTCATAGGTTCCTGACGGTCTAGAAATTTGAAATTTGGAACATAAGCTCACCTAAAAGATCTCTAAACACCGTGCAAATTTCAAAGATATTGGATTATTAGAAATGCACGTTTTCTCGTGTTTGATCATAAATTCGCGACTTAATTGCCCAGTGAAATGCCTATTGAAAACCGTCGGATGTGAGCTCCATTCAAATGCAGTAACTCAAACCAAAACTGGTTTCAGGTAGTCCACCATCAGTGGAACACGACCCGCAGGTTTTTTAAGCTTATTGAATTTAAATGGCGCTTGGGTCGGGGCTGTAAGTACGAGCACCCAGCAAACGTTTGTATTACGTTTTCACACTTAGTCATTTTTCGCTATTTAATGTAGTGTTTAACACCCGGTTTAATAGGTTCCTGACGGTGTAGAACTTTGAAATTTGGACCATAAGCTCACCTAAAAGAGCTCTAAACACCGTGCAAATTTCAAAGATATTGGATTATTAGAAATATATGTTTACCCTTGACCGTGCCTGACCAACTCGGTCATTTTACGCTGTGTAATATAGGGTTTGAAACCCGGTTTCATAGGTTCCTGACGGTCTAGAAATTTGAAATTTGGAGCATAAGCTCACCTAAAAGAGCTCTAAACACCGTGCAAATTTCAAAGATATTGGATTATTAGAAATATATGTTTACCCTTGAGCGTGCCTTACCAACTCGGTCATTTTACGCTGTGTAATATAGGGTTTTAAACCCGGTTTCATAGGTTCCTGACGGTCTAGAAATTTGAAATTTGGAACATAAGCTCACCTAAAAGATCTCTAAACACCGTGCAAATTTCAAAGATATTGGATTATTAGAAATGCACGTTTTCTTGTGTTTGATCATAAATTCGCGACTTAATTGCCCATTGAAATGCCTATTGGAAACCGTCGGATGTGAGCTCCATTCAAATGCAGTAACTCAAACCAAAACTGGTTTCAGGAAGTCCACCATCAGAGGAACACGACCCGCAGGTTTTTTAGGCTCGTTGCATTTAAATGGCGCTTGGGTCGGGGCTGTAAGTACGAGCACCCAGCAAACGTTTGTATTGCGTTTTCACGCTTAGTCATTTTTCGCTATTTAATGTAGTGTTTAACACCCGGTTTAATAGGTTCCTGACGGTGTAGAACTTTGAAATTTGGACCATAAGCTCACCTAAAAGAGCACTAAACACCGTGCAAATTTCAAAGATATTGGATTATTAGAAATATACGTTTACTCTTGAGCGTGCCTTACCAACTCGGTCATTTTACGCTGTGTAATATAATTTCGCGGCTTAATTGCGCTATGAAATGCCCATTGAAAACCGATGGATGGAAGCCCCATTTAATTGCAGTGGCTGCAACAAAGCATGCTTTTAGGTCGCCAAACATCCAATGAACACGACCTGCCAGGTTTTTCGGCTTACTGCACAACAGTTTTTCTGGCCTATAGGTTCAAAGTTGGTGCTCCTAGCATAGGTCAGCATAATGTTTACATAGCAAACATATTGGGTAAGCCATATCTTTATGGTCAACGCTCGCAAACTTGCAGGGAACATAGGGAAGATCCAGCTGAGCTTCAGATCTCCCAACCTGCTGGAACCCAAGAATCCCGGAGGTCTTTCAGTATGCTATAGTACATCGATACTTTAGCGTGGATAACCTGCCCTGTACAATGCGATTTTATAACGCTTATTTAAATTCACTGCTCTCAATAGAGTCGTCGTAGTGTAGTGGTTAGAGTAATGGTTAGATAATAGTAGTTAGAATAATGGTCTCTCACACGAGGGCCCCGGGTTCGAAACCCGTCACCGAACAGTTTTTTTATGACTTTATTCTGCGGTTTCACACTTAGTAATTTTTCGCTATGTAATGTATTGTTTTACACCCGGTTAAATAGGTTCCTGACGGTCTAGAGCTTTGAAATTTGGACCATAAGCTCACCTAAAAGAGCGCTAAACACCGTGCAAATTTCAAAGATATTGGATTATTAGAAATATATGTTTACTCTTGAGCGTGCCTTACCAACTCGGTCATTTTACGCTGTGTAATATAGGGTTTAACACCCGGTTTAATAGGTTCCTGACGGTCTAGAAATTTGAAATTTGGAACATAAGCTCACCTATAAGATCTCTAAACACCGTGCAAATTTCAAAGAAATTGGATTATCAGAAATGCACGTTTTCTCGTGTTTGATCATAAATTCGCGACTTAATTGCCCAGTGAAATGCCTATTGGAAAACCGTCGGATGTGAGCTCCATTCAAATGCAGCAACTCAAACCAAAACTGGTTTCAGGTAGTCCACCATCAGTGGAACACGACCCGCAGGTTTTTTAGGCTCATTGCATTTAAATGGCGCTTGGGTCGGGGCTGTAAGTACGAGCACCCAGCAAACGTTTGTATTGCGTTTTCACACTTAGTCATTTTTCGCTATTTAATGTAGTGTTTAACACCCGGTTTAATAGGTTCCTGACGGTGTAGAACTTTGAAATTTGGACCATAAGCTCACCTAAAAGAGCACTAAACACCGTGCAAATTTCAAAGATATTGGATTATTAGAAATATACGTTTACTCTTGAGCGTGCCTTACCAACTCGGTCATTTTACGCTGTGTAATATAATTTCGCGGCTTAATTGCGCTATGAAATGCCCATTGAAAACCGATGGATGGAAGCCCCATTTAATTGCAGTGGCTGCAACAAAGCATGCTTTTAGGTCGCCAAACATCCAATGAACACGACCTGCCAGGTTTTTCGGCTTACTGCACAACAGTTTTTCTGGCCTATAGGTTCAAAGTTGGTGCTCCTAGCATAGGTCAGCATAACGTTTACATAGCAAACATATTGGGTAAGCCATATCTTTATGGTCAACGCTCGCAAACTTGCAGGGAACATAGTGAAGATCCAGCTGAGCTTCAGATCTCCCAACCTGCTGGAACCCAAGAATCCCGGAGGTCTTTCAGTACGCTATAGTACATCGATACTTTAGCGTGGATAACCTGCCCTGTACAATGCGATTTTATAACGCTTATTTAAATTCACTGCTCTCAATAGAGTCGTCGTAGTGTAGTGGTTAGAGTAATGGTTTGATAATAGTAGTTAGAATAATGGTCTCTCACCCGAGAGCCCCGGGTTCGAAACCCGTCACCGAACAGTTTTTTTATGACTTTATTCTGCGGTTTCACACTTAGTCATTTTTCGCTATGTAATGTATTGTTTTACACCCGGTTAAATAGGTTCCTGACGGTCTAGAGCTTTGAAATTTGGAGCATAAGCTCACCTAAAAGAGCTCTAAACACCGTGCAAATTTCAAAGATATTGGATTATTAGAAATATATGTTTACCCTTGAGCGTGCCTTACCAACTCGGTCATTTTACGCTGTGTAATATAGGGTTTAAAACCCGGTTTCATAGGTTCCTGACGGTCTAGAAATTTGAAATTTGGAACATAAGCTCACCTAAAAGATCTCTAAACACCGTGCAAATTTCAAAGATATTGGATTATTAGAAATGCACGTTTTCTTGTGTTTGATCATAAATTCGCGACTTAATTGCCCAGTGAAATGCCTATTGGAAAACCGTCGGATGTGAGCTCCATTCAAATGCAGTAACTCAAACCAAAACTGGTTTCAGGTAGTCCACCATCAGTGGAACACGACCCGCAGGTTTTTTAGGCTCATTGCATTTAAATGGCGCTTGGGTCGGGGCTGTAAGTACGAGCACCCAGCAAACGTTTGTATTGCGTTTTCACGCTTAGTCATTTTTCGCTATTTAATGTAGTGTTTAACGCCCGGTTTAATAGGTTCCTGACGGTGTAGAACTTTGAAATTTGGACCATAAGCTCACCTAAAAGAGCACTAAACACCGTGCAAATTTCAAAGATATTGGATTATTAGAAATATACGTTTACTCTTGAGCGTGCCTTACCAACTCGGTCATTTTACGCTGTGTAATATAATTTCGCGGCTTAATTGCGCTATGAAATGCCCATTGAAAACCGATGGATGGAAGCCCCATTTAATTGCAGTGGCTGCAACAAAGCATGCTTTTAGGTCGCCAAACATCCAATGAACACGACCTGCCAGGTTTTTCGGCTTACTGCACAACAGTTTTTCTGGCCTATAGGTTCAAAGTTGGTGCTCCTAGCATAGGTCAGCATAACGTTTACATAGCAAACATATTGGGTAAGCCATATCTTTATGGTCAACGCTCGCAAACTTGCAGGGAACATAGAGAAGATCCAGCTGAGCTTCAGATCTCCCAACCTGCTGGAACCCAAGAATCCCGGAGGTCTTTCAGTACGCTATAGTACATCGATACTTTAGCGTGGATAACCTGCCCTGTACAATGCGATTTTATAACGCTTATTTAAATTCACTGCTCTCAATAGAGTCGTCGTAGTGTAGTGGTTAGAGTAATGGTTAGATAATAGTAGTTAGAATAATGGTCTCTCACACGAGGGCCCCGGGTTCGAAACCCGTCACCGAACAGTTTTTTTATGACTTTATTCTGCGGTTTCACACTTAGTAATTTTTCGCTATGTAATGTATTGTTTTACACCCGGTTAAATAGGTTCCTGACGGTCTAGAGCTTTGAAATTTGGAGCATAAGCTCACCTAAAAAAGCTCTAAACACCGTGCAAATTTCAAAGATATTGGATTATTAGAAATATATGTTTACTCTTGAGCGTGCCTTACCAACTCGGTCATTTTACGCTGTGTAATATAGGGTTTAACACCCGGTTTAATAGGTTCCTGACGGTCTAGAAATTTGAAATTTGGAACATAAGCTCACCTAAAAGATCTCTAAACACCGTGCAAATTTCAAAGATATTGGATTATTAGAAATGCACGTTTTCTCGTGTTTGATCATAAATTCGCGACTTAATTGCCCAGTGAAATGCCTATTGGAAACCGTCGGATGTGAGCTCCATTCAAATGCAGTAACTCAAACCAAAACTGGTTTCAGGTAGTCCACAATCAGTGGAACACGACCCGCAGGTTTTTTAGGCTCATTGCATTTAAATGGCGCTTGGGTCGGGGCTGTAAGTACGAGCACCCAGCAAACGTTTGTATTGCGTTTTCACACTTAGTCATTTTTCGCTATTTAATGTAGTGTTTAACACCCGGTTTAATAGGTTCCTGACGGTGTAGAACTTTGAAATTTGGACCATAAGCTCACCTAAAAGAGCTCTAAACACCGTGCAAATTTCAAAGATATTGGATTATTAGAAATATATGTTTACTCTTGAGCGTGCCTTACCAACTCGGTCATTTTACGCTGTGTAATATAGGGTTTAAAACCCGGTTTCATAGGTTCCTGACGGTCTAGAAATTTGAAATTTGGAACATAAGTTCACCTAAAAGATCTCTAAACACCGTGCAAATTTCAAAGATATTGGATTATTAGAAATGCACGTTTTCTTGTGTTTGATCATAAATTCGCGACTTAATTGCCCAGTGAAATGCCTATTGGAAAACCGTCGGATGTGAGCTCCATTCAAATGCAATAACTCAAACCAAAACTGGTTTCAGGTAGTCCACCATCAGTGGAACACGACCCGCAGGTTTTTTAGGCTCATTGCATTTAAATGGCGCTTGGGTCGGGGCTGTAAGTACGAGCACCCAGCAAACGTTTGTATTGCGTTTTCACGCTTAGTCATTTTTCGCTATTTAATGTAGTGTTTAACACCCGGTTTAATAGGTTCCTGGCGGTGTAGAACTTTGAAATTTGGACCATAAGCTCACCTAAAAGAGCACTAAACACCGTGCAAATTTCAAAGATATTGGATTATTAGAAATATACGTTTACTCTTGAGCGTGCCTTACCAACTTGGTCATTTTACGCTGTGTAATATAATTTCGCGGCTTAATTGCGCTATGAAATGCCCATTGAAAACCGATGGATGGAAGCCCCATTTAATTGCAGTGGCTGCAACAAAGCATGCTTTTAGGTCGCCAAACATCCAATGAACACGACCTGCCAGGTTTTTCGGCTTACTGCACAACAGTTTTTCTTGCCTATAGGTTCAAAGTTGGTGCTCCTAGCATAGGTCAGCATAACGTTTACATAGCAAACATACTGGGTAAGCCATATCTTTATGGTCAACGCTCGCAAACTTGCAGGGAACATAGAGAAGATCCAGCTGAGCTTCAGATCTCCCAACCTGCTGGAACCCAAGAATCCCGGAGGTCTTTCAGTACGCCATAGTACATCGATACTTTAGCGTGGATAACCTGCCCTGTACAATGCGATTTTATAACGCTTATTTAAATTCACTGCTCTCAATAGAGTCGTCGTAGTGTAGTGGTTAGAGTAATGGTTAGATAATAGTAGTTAGAATAATGGTCTCTCACCCGAGAGCCCCGGGTTCGAAACCCGTCACCGAACAGTTTTTTTATGACTTTATTCTGCGGTTTCACACTTAGTCATTTTTCGCTATGTACGAGGGCTGTCTGGAAAGTTCGTAGACAAGGCTACAGAATAGTTATAAGCAGTCATATCAATAAGCTGTTTTGGTATTTTGCTTAATTATGTATTGGCTACATATCTCTAAATTAATAAACATGATAACAATAATATTCGCAAAACGCCCATTTCCATGGTAACACGACCGACGGTTTACGGAGCAATTTGATTCCATGACCGTAGCTACTCAAAATAAAAGTTAATAAAAATGAAAGTTTTATGCCTAACGCGTTTTTACTTACGCGACGTTATTTGATATCATTGCATGATATTTGGTGAAAATTATGACGTCATACGTTAATAAACAAGTTGTTAACGACGGTAAGACGCATTGGGGGTGCTTTACATTTGTTTCGAAAAAAATGACGTCAATTTCACGGACGGAGCAACGGAGTGTTATCAAGTTTGTGTTCATGCTAATATGACACCAACTGAGACGTGGAAATTAATTTCAAAAGCAGATACGACCGGTAAATGTTCAAGGCAACTTGTGTTAAAGTGGCACAGCAGATTTAGAAGCGGGGATGAAAATGTGTTAGATAAGAAACGAAGCGGACGCCCGAAAATA
The DNA here is from genome assembly GCA_038501625.1 of Corbicula japonica. NCBI lineage: Eukaryota > Metazoa > Mollusca > Bivalvia > Venerida > Cyrenidae > Corbicula > Corbicula japonica. The sequence goes on along the minus strand of JAZAYU010000033.1, from coordinate 6,600,932 downwards.
GCAGAGCCGAATTACGTAGAACGCGTTAGAACAGTTCTTGACGAAGATAGACGTCGCACTGTAAAGGAAATTAGTGACATTCTTGGTTTGAAACGGACTTTGGTACATGAAATAATGACAAAAGAACATGTCTAAAGTGTGCGCGAGATAGGTACCGCGGCTCTTGAAAACGGAAATGGAAGAGCTGGTAGACGCGTCATTGGAGTTCTTACGGAAATACGACCCAGAGGGTGATTCGTTTCTATCAAACATTATTTTACGGATAAAACTTGGATTCATCTACATAAACCGGAGTCAAAACGGGACTCTATGATAAGGAAAACACCGAATTCGCCCACACCGTTCAAAGCTAAACAAACGAAATCTGCAAAGAAGTTTATGTTCATCTTCTTTATGGACTCTGACGTTCATTTGACGTTGATGACGTTTAAAAGTGCTCCGTGATTATGTATATATGTTGGATGTAAGGACTGTTATTATGTTAATGTTCATCACAGCCTGACAGTTTTTTGTAAATTTGTTTGTTAGATATGTATGTATTTGCTGGCCAAATTTTTTTTATGTATGTATTGCTTTAGTGTAAAAAATAAAGTAGTATATGAACTTTACGGACAACCCTCGTAATGTATTGTTTTACACCCGGTTAAATAGGTTCCTGACGGTCTAGAGCTTTGAAATTTGGAGCATAAGCTCACCTAAAAGAGCTCTAAACACCGTGCAAATTTCAAAGATATTGGATTATTAGAAATAAATATTTACTCTTGAGGGTGCCTTACCAACTCGGTCATTTTACGCTGTGTAATATAATTTCGCGGCTTAATTGCGCTATGAAATGCCCATTGAAAACCGATGGATGGAAGCCCCATTTAATTGCAGTGGCTGCAACAAAGCATGCTTTTAGGTCGCCAAACATCCAATGAACACGACCTGCCAGGTTTTTCGGCTTACTGCACAACAAAAGATGCTGGCAATTTATTTTTTCAAATCACCATAGTGGCAATACAATAAGTTTGCAAATCACTAAATATTAATAGATTATCTAGATGTATATGCAATAATGCACATGCAGATGCCTGCTGTTAAGTATAACAAAACTGGATTTTTATGAAACTTTTCAGTGCAGAGGTGTAGAATTCCACTCGTCCGCTGGCCATTGCGAGTAAATGATCCTTTGGTTCGATTGAAGCAGCTGAAACACTCGACCTACCGGGCGAGTAAATTTTTCAGCAAAGCACATGTGTTTTCTTCAGAAAAATGAAATATTTTCACTTCATTTACAAAATACACCAAGTAGAACAAAATCAACTACCAGTGATACAGGCCTTAGCGATTCAACTGCGGAGAAATCTTCAGAAGATGGCCAGAATGCAAGTGAAAGTGCCGGATTGTTGAGTTTGTTGGATACATTATCTGAATCTGATACACAGGCAGACATTAACTGGGAATGCAATCTATATATTTCCAGTCATTGTATAAGAAGAAAATGTGATCTTAAACGATAATCGTTTAAGATCACATTTTCTTCTTATACAATAACTGTTGATTATTGACTTGGCAATGATTTGATGATGATTTCTTTAATATTGATTCATTTTCTATATTGACAAACATAAATTTTCTCAATATTTCCCAAATATTGAGAAGAATTTGTTTTATTACGGCATTTTGAATGGCTGTTGGAACAGCCACGTTGGCAACAAAGCCAAAGATGGCACAATTTTTCACAGCAACTCGTGGCGAAACATGCATGCTGATCAAAGAAACAAGTTAAACATTTTTGCACAGTCCAATGAATTGTGAGCGGATTTGTTTGTATCCAAGCCTCTTTAAGTAATTCATCACACTGTACCCCTGGATGAATGACTAAATCGTAGAGACTGGCGTTGAAGTGTGAACATATACACACATTTTATAAGAATGATTGATCTTATTTAATTGATTTACCAATTATTATGCAGGCCTTTTTCTAGCTATTGCCTTATTATTCACCAGGACAAGTTAGCACTGCAACATCATATCAGAACGTTGATATTATGTTGTATGTAATCATATCTTCTTACCCTTGCATTATATGAAATCTGTATGTAAGTGTACTTTGCTGGAGCTTTGTTCTGGTTCGTAGCTTGGCTGGAATCTGTTTTTCTGCATCAACAATCTTTAATTTGTGTCAAACCGAAATCCTGCATAAAAACAAAACAAAACAAGTTTTGCAGTATGCTGATGTATCAAGTGCTTATAACTATATTGTTCACTAGTAACATACAAAGTTTCATGGAAGTAACTAAGTTAATGCAAAGATATCGACCGAACACAATTTTGCTTCAAGGTCATGCTGTGACCTTGACCTGTGAGGTAGCGACCCAAATGTTTCGCCCGACACGTCATCTCAATATGATAATCATTTTTTGCGAAATAATTTTAAAACCGGCTTCAAATAACAAAGTTATAGGCCGGACATGATTTTGCTACAAGGTCATGCTGTGACCTTGACCAAAATGTTGTGCGTGAAACATTGTCTCATTATGGTGATCATTTATGTCAAATAATTTTAAAATCCTACTTCAAATAAAGAAGTTATGTGCCGGACATGATTTTACTTCAAGGTCATGTTGTGACCTTGACCTTCAAAGAAGCGACCCAAATGTTGCGTGCAACATGTCGTCTCATAATGGTGCTTGTTTCTGTTCAATGATTTGAAAATCAGACTTCAAATAACAGAGTAATGGGCCGGACAAGATTTTGCTACAAGGTCATGCTGTGACATTGACCTTCAAGGTAGTGACCCAAATGTTGCGTGCAACATGTCATCTCATTATGGTGATCATTTCTGTAAAATAATTTTAAAATCTGACTTCAAATAAAAAGTTATGAAGAATGCCGGGCATACGGATGGACGGACAACCTGGCAACTATATGCTCCCCCTAATTTCTTCGGGTAACAAAACAAGAGGGTCCATGGGACCCTGGGTCGCTCACCTGCGAACATCTGTTCAATGGTTCGGACAAAAATTAAGACCACTAGAGTGCGGACAAGCTTTTTCTATAATTTAACCTAGTGACATAGATTTCAAGGTCACATGACCCAGTTTCTAACTTGACCTAGATATCATCGAGATAAACATTCTGACCAAGTTTGAAGAAGATCGCATCAAAATTAAGACCGCTAGAGTGCGGACAAGCTTTTTCTATAATTTGACCTAGTGACCTTCGTTTCAAGGTTTCATGACCCAGTTTCGAACATGACCTAGATATTATTATGATAAACATTCTGACCAAGTTTAAAGAAGAACGGACCAAAATTACAACCGATAGAGTGCAGACAAGCTTTTTCTTTAATTTGACCTAGTGACCTAGTTTTAAGGGTCACATGACCCAGTTACGAACTTGACCTAGATATCATTAAGATAAACATTCTGTTCAAGTTAAAAGAAGATTGCACTATAATTAAGACTGCTAGACTCCTAGATTTCAAGGTCATATGACCCAGTTTCGAACTTGACCTAGATATCATTGAGATAGACATTCTGACAAAGTTTAAAGAAGATCGCTCCATAATTAAGAAAGCTAAAGTGCGGGAAAGTTTCTATAATTTGACCCAGTGACCTAGATTTTGAGGTCACATGACCCAGTTTCAAACTTGACCTAGATATTTTTGAGATAAACATTCTGACTAAGTTTAAAGAAGATCGCACCATAATTAAGACTGCTAGAGTGCGGACAAGCTTTTTCTACAATTTGACCCAGTGACCTAGATTTCAATGTCACATGACCTAGTTTTGAACCTAGATATCATTGAGATAATCATTCTGACCAAGTTTAAATAAGATTGGACCAAAATTCCGTCTGCTAGAGTGTTGACAACAATTGTGGACGGACGACGGACGAACCCCCCTCACAAAAGCTCACCCTGTCACTACGTGACAGGTGAGCTAAAAATTAAAATGGGGACTAGACTAACTGGTATTATTTCCAATAGTATTTTTTTTCTTTATAGGCACATGAACACTTTGTGAAAACAAATTTATGTCTGCAAAAAAGCAATATGTCCAGCATTTGAATTATAATTATACTAAAGTATACAACAGAAGTTACAGTGATTTGGAGTTGAAGTGTTAAACTGCAATTTTGATCCAATATATAAATATTTTAATTATCACACAAGTTTTACAGTTACCTTTGTTTTCTGCCAGAGTACAGCTGCTGCACAACATCAACAAATAAGATCTAGTAAACCATCTTCCCAGCTACAAACCACAGGGGAAGGGAAATGTACAACCTGAAATTATTCTCTGAAATTAAAATGTAACAAACAGTCCTTGACATATATTTTCAAAACTATTAGCAACTTTTAAGTTTCAGGTTTAAGCCAACTGAAGGCATAACAATAAAAAAAAATAATTGAATTATCACTCTCTTGTTTACAGACACAGCTTTATAAAACAATGTATTCTAAGTATTGTGTCAATAGGACAATTACTTCTAAAGCTATTAGAGGCAATCTGATGTTATTTGTTGTTGTTCGATATACTATTGTTCATGGAATTACTGATGACATTCAAAAATCAAAGTTCTATTATGTAATTTAATTTTGTGGGTATCAAATTTCCCGAAGAAGATGAAATGGCATTTTGGTGAGTACATAAATTTGTGCAGTTGAAAAATTATTAAATATTCATGTATATATTCAGTCAACCAGTGGTTTGATTTTGCTTGGGTTTGATTTTGCACACTTTTCATAGCGCGAAAACCAAAAATATTAAAGCCCCGTGAAATTTAATGATATCTCAATCAATATAACCTTTTCCAAGGACAGAAAGCCTAGATGGAACGTCCCTAAATTCAGCCATTGAAGGCATAACATGTTATCTTGATCACTTATTTGAAATATTTCATCGACTTGATAAATGCTCATATTGGAAAGTATTTATAATAAGAAAATGTATGAGGTATATGCATTGTTTTTTGAACTTGTAACAGTTACTATTCATAGCAAACCAAATACAATAACTTACTAGCTTTGGCATCTTTGCATAGTAATAGGCAGGAAATCACTAAGTTTGGATATGATCCTAAATCATTTTGTAAAGTTTGAAGACTGTGTCGAAGGGTTCTTGAGATATGGAGCAGAAACTGACTTTAATTTCACAGCCATTGTGACCTTGACCTTTGACTCAGTGAACCCATAAAAACAATATTTAAGGGATACCATCGTCCTATAAAGTTTGAAGACTGTATACAAGGTTCTAAACAAGAAATGAATTTCATCTTTACAACTCATGTGACCTTGACCTCTGACTCCAAAAAACAATCCTGGTTATCTATTTAAGGAGCCCAATGATCCTGATAAGTTTTAAACCTATGTGACTATAGTTCTTGACTAAGAATTGATTGGACTTGTGACCTTAACATTTGACCCAGTGATTCCTGTAATACTGTAACAGTCCAATCATCCATAAGTTTGAAGACTGATCTTTTAGACATCAAACACCCCTGTGACCATGACCTTTTACTTCAAATACAATTTGCAATCATCTTCTATTAAAGCCCCAGTCCTAAACTTAAGTAAGAATACACTATGGAAAAATCATATTTGTCCATAAAGACTCAAATTTATAAACTCTCTAACAGAACACAAAAGGTCCGATCGAATTCTTTCTTACAGACTTGATTTTCAATGATAATGTTAAATTATAGTTAACGAACTTTTAACAAGCTAAATATAATGGAGCTATATTTAGCACCTAGTTTTAACGAAGCGACCACTTCATGCGCGATCTCGATTTCTGTGACGTTTCGGAAATCCTACTTTCGCTTTTAGTCGCGCGGACCAAATTTATTTTAGCCCGTACTTATGCTGCAGATTTGTGCCTATAGTTCCAAATACATCTAATATTTCATACAAGAGCGTGTTAAATTGAAGTAATGCCGCTTTAAATAAATCCAATAATCACATAAAATGATGGAAGTTTGATGACTCTTGGTTATCCCCAGACGCATAGCGGCTGGGGGATATAGGAATGGTCTTCGTCCGTCCGTCTTTCAACCCCTAAAAGGCATTTCATGAACTTCAAAGTCAAATGTTCTCCCCATCAAGACGATGTGCAAAACCCATGTTCCAACATGGCCACCTCAATGTCAAGGTCACCAGTGGTGTTTTGTGAAAAGCCTTGAAGGAATTTCATGAAAGTTGCATGCTTTGTGTCCAGTCAATAACTTTTCAACCCCTAGAACAAATTTCATGAAACTTAAGTCAAATGTTCTCCCCATCAAGTTGACGTGCAGAACTCGTGTTCCAACATGGCTGGCTCAATGTCCAGTTCATATCTTCTGAACCCCTGGAATGAATATCATGAAACTTAAGTGAAATTTTCAGTTCATTAACCTGATGTGCTAAACACATGTTCCAACCTGGCTGGCTCAAGGTCAAGGCTGCCTGTTGTGTTTGTGTAGGCCAATACTTTGAAACTGAACACGACATACCGTTGCACTTGAATTGGCTTTCACCGGCCTGCCCGTTGCCCAGAGCTATTGTTTAATTTACTCTTAACCATCCATAACCTTTCCCACTTTTACATCTGCTGCGGGGGATATTGCTGTCATTCCGACTGCCTTGTTATATCTTACTCCTGTTATAGCAGGAAACCAGTGCGACATAAGGGTAAAACATTATCTCTTCTCCAGAGACATAGTTAAACATTCAAGAAATTAAATTTCGTTTCTTACCCTGAATACTTTCCATAACTGCATAAAAATGTGTTTATAGTACATGGGCATACATCTTCTGTACAATCCACTTCCTCAAGACCAGAAGTTAATGGCTGCCATGTCGGTAACGAAAGCGCCTGTTGGCTTCTCGCTGCAACACTTCACAGACACTGATCTTGGTCTTTGGTTGCACTTCATTTATATTCCTGCTTGATAAGAGCAAATGCTCAATTAAATGACAAAGTCTGAAGTCAAAATTAGCAATTTATAAATCGACATATCTCTTTAATTTTTCAGAGTGTGAAAAAAGGAAGGCAATTTTTGGTGCTCCATCTCTGAAAATCTTTGGCAATGAAATGTTTTTCAACTTTTTACTTTCTTTTCGTTTTAGAACACTATATTGATTCAGGTTACTTCTATAATCAGAACACTCACAGACTGTTATCTTACAGACATAAGGTATCAAAGTTTTACTTATTTCAAGTCCTACTAGTAACTCTATCCCTATAGACTTAAAATGTCATAGAAGCTATTTTAGCTATTACTTAGACTTAATAGTTTTTATTAGATGCCTGTTGGCAACATGTCGAGCACACCTTTACACACTCTTTGAGCCATAAATGTCCTGAGATGGGAAATGGGGTTTGCATGTGACACTCCAACTCGTTGTAGTTAACATTTATGCCAAATAAAAACAAGAGACTGTTGAAGACGTGTAATGTCCCGATATTGGTACTTTGTCATAAAAGCGGTTAGTTGTATAACTATTGAGGTGATATTTGAAGTGCAGTGCTATAAAATCAGACAATTGTAAAATCCAGTTATAAATCAATGTTATGGGCCAGATACGATTTTGCTTCAAGGTCATGCTGAGACATTGACCTTCAAGGTAGCAACGCAAATGCTGCTCGTGACACATTGTCTCAATATGGTGACCATTTCAGTTATCTCATTTAAAATCCAACTTCAAAGAAAGATGTTATGGGCCAGACACAATTTTGCTACAGCCTACAAGGTGATGCTGTGACCTTGACCTTCAAGGTAGCAACCTAAATATTGTGTGTGACATGTCGCCTCATTATGGTGATAATTTCTTAGAAATAATTTTAATATCCAACTTCAAATAAAAAAGTTATGGGCTGGACACAAATGTGGGATGTACAGACTAACAGACTGACAACTGGTGACTATTACGCTCACCCGAATTTCTAAAAAGGGCATAAAAAGATTTCTCAATGCATGACAATCTTTCACGAGACCTTTGACCTCCAAGTGCTGCGCTTTTTCCTTCCAGTTGAAGGGGCCCATGCCCTGTATTTTTAGAGAAAATAATGTGATTTCTTCTCTAAAGCCTAGTAAAAGGGAATAAAAAAATGATTTTAGCAAGTCTTTAGGGAAAAGTGCATGATTTCAAATATATTTTCTGAGGGGAAGGTGCCTGTAAAAGGCCCCTACTAAAGAAGGAAAAAGGCCCTAAAGAATGACCTTGACCTTCGGGTTTTAGCACGACACTTCACCTCTTTGAGGTTAGCATTTTTGCCAAATATAAACAAGATTGCTCGATTGGCCAGACACTCTTCTATACAACATTTGAACCCTAAGTGTGACCTTGACCTTTGAAATAGGAACCAGAGTTTGTGCTCCACGCTAAATATCATTGAGGTTAACATTCATGTCAAATGTAAAGAAGAATGCTGGATGCATGTTTAAGTAACGGGCCTTACAAGCTTTCACATTACCTTTTACATCTGTGACCTTGTCAAACCTACTTAAATCAAAATATCATATTGTATCGATATTCTACATTAAAACAAACATGTTAAAGCAAGAATTATGAACTGAGGAAGGTGCTGACTTCTTGCACAAACTATTGAGTCTACTCCGAACAATATACCAAGTTTCAAAATAAATTCAAAGTATTTCACAAAGCACTACTGAATTACTGAAGACTAATGATTGTTACTCTTTGCATAAAATAATTATCGGAATAACATTTAAAATTGTCAACGAAATAATTTCAATGGGGGATAATAAGATACTGTTCATTAGTGTTTACGCTAGTTTTCCCCAAAGTTTGTTCTATAACAATAATTTCTATAGACTGTTTCTACACGAAATAGAAAAAGATTTTTTTTAATAAAGCATTGTGATTGGTTGAAAAACTAGGGTAAACACTAAGTCAGTTAGACTCCAAATAGAGAAGGAAGTGTCTCCGGGTCCGGGTCCGGACCTCTAGACTTTTGGTCTAGAGGTCCGGACCCGGACCCGGAGACAGCCCATATATAGTTGTCTCGGGGTCCGGGAAAATTTTTGTTATATATATATATATATATATATATATATATATATATATATATATATATATATATATATATATATATATATATATATATATATATATAATGCAGTTTATGTGATATTTTCTCAAAAATGTTATTATTTATCATCTTATTGAATCATTAACATGTAATTAAGTCATTAAAATTTTTAATTAAAGGATTTTAATTGATAAGTGAAGCTGTGATTGCATATTGCGTACATGATCTATCGTTGCTTTGTTGATGATAATTATTGAAAATAATATATAATTTAATAAATAAATTGATACACAATGAAAATTTGTTTGTGTTTTCATTATGATCCGACGCTTATTGTTATTGGATTATTATACTAAACAGATCTGTGAAAAACTACAGTTAGCTAGGTATTAATTGTTATTTTCGAAGTGATCATCAAAGATGTCCAGGTGTCTTGATGGGCCCTAATTGGCCTGCTCAAAATATACCGCATTATTGAGTACTAACGCCTTAATGTGAAGATAATAAGGGCCGAAAGCTTTGAAGAGCAGGCTTTAAATTTAGAGTTTAGCGTCAGTTGTCTTGTGTAAGTGTTTGTGGGAAACATGGCACACAAGTTTTATATCGGTAAAAAATTCAGTGATTTTGTTTCGTTAAAAAGTAAAATTAACTTGTATCAAAAACAGGAAAACGTGCAACTTTTCAAAGAGATTCAAGAACTTTAAATGCTCAAAAAATGCCGTGCTCCAAATAAAAACTCTAAAGATAGGATTAAATACTTTGAAATCACGTATAGTTGTATTCATGGTGGCAAGAAGTTTAAAGCCAGGGGAGATGGCAAGAAGACGATCCGGTAAGAGTCCATCATTTTTTTGGATAATTAATACACGCCAGCTAAAGTCGTGTGTAGTATTTAGCATTTCCATAAATAAATCTATAAATTTAAATGGACACGGTCTTTTATATAGTAAAAAAAGTTATTCCGAATATTTTCAGCTGAATTAAATCCGATTGAAATCCGCATGTTCCGTGGTTTATACACAGCTTACATCTTCCCACCCAGAATCCACACACTATAATGTGTTTATATGTTATTTGCTTACAGGTTTGATTATTCAATTTAAGATTCAACGCCGCATTTCGTGTTATGTGTCGCGCTGTAAACATTTTCACGAGTACAGAACAAGCTAGCGGCGTAATATTCGATTTTATTAACAATTATTTATTTGAAGCTAAACATGTATATTTATTATAACAATACAATAACAAAAGAGGAATAGTAAAAGTTAAGTTGTATTATTAATAAAGATGAAAGGCAACAAACATTCTTTTATTAAAGTTCTGTAGGTCGCATTTGGAGAGTGCCGTTGGTTACATTTTCCACGAGTAAAAAGCGACGAATTATTGGTCTTTCAAAACTGAAAAAAAATCTTATATGTAACATTTTAATGACTAAATTACATTTTTATAATTCATTAAGATGATAAATAATAACATTTTTGAGAAAATATCACAAAAACTGCATAATATCTATAACAATAATTTTCCCGGACCCCGAGACAACTCTATATGGGTTGTCTCCGGCTCCGGGTCCGGACCTCTAGACTAAAAGTCTAGAGGTCCGGACCCGGACCCGGAGACACTTCCTTCAGACAATGTATCACATGTTGACAAATGGGCCTAATACATGTATGTGGATAAATTAAATATTTCTTAGATAGCAGGGCTTTTTTTCACTACCAGGGGAAGAGGCCCACGCCCTTTAATTTAAGGAAAATAGCATGATTTTTTCTCTGAAGGGGAATTCATAAACCTGATGTAAAGTTACTTTTGGGGGTTAAATGCATGATTTTTGAAGAAATTTTCTGATTTGAAGGCGCCCATAAATAGCACCTACTAAAGAAGGAAAAAAAGCCCTGGATAGAAACTTTAAATCTATGCAGTTACACGAACGAAATATCACTGGGGTCACACCCAAAGAATGTTTTAACATAACAAAATGTGATTGAAATGCAAAATTTAGAAAAAAAACAATTATTAAACTTTCTGTTCTTAGCATATCAATTACTCAAAAAGTACTCAGTTCAAATAACTGATATACACAAACATTATGCTTTAACAGTCTAACATTTGCACTTTACACAGCTTTTTGAGTTGCTGGTTGCCATTTCTTCTTGGCCAATGGTTTTTACCACTATTTTTACAGTCATCACACAATTGGTTTTGACTGTTTCTCATGACGCTTGTGTAGTGCAAAGATAAAGCGTCTAGCCCAGTATGAATAAAATTGCCGATTTACACTTAAATGTTTCATACTGCGTTTTCGTATTCTGCCGATTCGCACTCGTAAGGTTAATTTTTGTACATATTTTTTTATACGCCCGTTTGAAAAACACCTGCGACGGGCGGGCGGTGTACACAGGGTTTCCGCTCTCCAAGTCAAAGAGTTTTCATCTGGTCTTTATCAAACTTGGTGAATATGTTGGTGGGCATAATATCTCAACCAAGTTCTATAACCAGCCAAATCCCCCAGGCACTCCTGAATTATGGCCCTTGAATCGTCCAAAATTACTGTTTCTGCTCTCTAAGTCAAAGAGTTTTCATCCGGTCTTTATCAAACTTGGTGAATATGTTGGTGGGCATAATATCTCGACCAAGTTCTATAACCAGCCAAATCCCCCCCCCCCCAGGCACTCCTGAATTATGGCCCTTGAATTGTCCAAAATTTGGGTTTCGGCTCTCTAAGTCAAAGAGTTTTTGTCCTGTCTTTATCAAACTTGGTGAATATGTTGGTGGGCATAATATCTGGACCAAGTTCTATAACCAGCCAAATCCCCCATGCACTCCTGAATTATGGCCCTTGAATTGTCCAAAATAAGGGTTTACGCTCTCTAAGTCAAAGAGTTTTCATTCGGTCTTTATTAAACTTGGTGAATATGTTGGTGGGCATAATATCTCGACCAAGTTCTATAACCTGCATAATCCCCCCAGGCACTCCTGAATTATGGCCCTTGAATTGTCCAAAAACTGAATTAGCGGTATCTGCTCCCCAAGTCGAATAATTTTCATCGGATCGTTACGCAACTTTGATGATCAGCATTTTGACGGGCGTATTTTGTGTCAGTTTGGCACTCTTGTTTCAAAATAAAAAACGTTCGGGCGAAGTGATTTTCGAGGGGCGGGCGGGGATGAGAATCTAGGAATTAATTTTCTATGGCCTTAGTTCGGGCTAATAAAATTTTATTTTACTAAAAATTCAAGGAAAACTTACTTCCTGGTTCAAACCGAAAGTAGAAATCTATAGAAATCTACTTTCGGTTTGAACCAGGAAGTAAGTTTTCCTTGAATTTTTTGAAAACCCTAACATTATTTAGACGAATTGGCACTAAACATTGTAGACCACCATATTCTTATTTCAGATATGAGTTGGTTTTGTATATTGTCCATGAATTTCAGAGTTCAAATGGTTTTTCTTTTGTTTTAGTATGTGCTTGGTAATTAGAACATGAAGTAGACTAAATTGAGCTTGCAAACATTAACTACATCCATAGCTAAATAAATTTCTTTACTAAAATCTAGGTGGCAATAAGTATTTCCCCAAAATTCATTTTTGAAATTTTAGCCAGAGTTTTCGCCATTTGCAATGTTTGCGACCTCTTAAGTTGAATTCAACTAAAACAATGTTTTTATAAGTCAAGGTAAATTTGAAACTCGCCGGCTAAAATATCCTATGTTAAGTCATCAGATAAGTGGAAGCATGAAACTTGCTGCGGTCGAACAATTTGCGTGGCTTCTTCAAAGTGAGAACTTGTCAGGTATGCATTGAAGATACGATTATTTAATAAAAATTAACGATGATCACATGTAAGTTAGATATTCGCTTATTCAATGGATTCGGATGTATATGAAATTAATTTCAGCTAATGAAATAAATTTACAATAATGATGTGACCACCACTCCACCAGGCCTATAAAATTAAAATATGAGTTTATCCGTACAAGAGACTTTCTTTAACACACAGACTGAAGACAAAGGCGATGTTACACAAACACCAAAATTTTATGATGATTTTTTACATGAATGTAATTAATATATTTGGGTTAATGTATTTTTCTGTACTGTGTTGATATACAAATTGATCAATTGAAATGTTCATAAACGTGTTCCTGGGCAAAAACAACTACTAGCACTCATAACTAGACAAGACCCCCTGAACAAAATTATTGAGAAATCCACCTAGACTAGAGCCCCTACCCCCCTGGACAAAATTGTTGATAAACCTCCCAAAACTTACAAAATACCCTACCCACCCCCCCTAAACAGCACCCCCTAGAAAAAACTTCAGAAATACCCCCCTGGACAGCACCCCATAGAAAAAAATTCCGAAATACGCCCCTGGACAGCACCCCCTAGACAAAACATCCCAAATACCCCCCTAGGACAGCACCCGGCTAGACAACTTCTGAAATACTCAACTAGGAAAGCACTACAGCCCTAGACAAAACTTCCGAAATACACCCCTATGACAGCACCCCCTAGACAAAACTTCCCAAATACCCCCTAGACAAAACTTCCCAAATACTCCCCCTGGACAGGTTTTTTGTCGGAAGTTTTGTTGTCTAGGGGGTGCTGTCCTAAGTGGGTATTTCGGAAGTTTTGTCTAGGCAGGGGGTCTATCTAGGGGGGTATTTCGGAAGTTTTGTCTAGGGGGTGCTGTCCATGGGGAGTATTTCTGAAGTTTTGTCTAGGGGGTGCTCTCGAAGGGGGGAGGGGGATGGGTATTTGTCAAGGGTTTTACTGTCGGGTGGGGGAGGGGGAGTATTTCGGGGTGCTGTCCTAGGGCTTCCGAAATACCCCCCTGGACAGCACCCCCTAAGCAAAATTTCCAAAATACCCCCCTTGGACAGCACCCCCCACTAGACAAAACTTCCAAAATACCCCCCCCCCCCTGAAAAGCGCACCCCTAGACAAAACTTCCGTAATACCCCCTGGACAGATCCCCCCTAGACAACTTGCGTTATACCCCCCCCCCCCCCACTGGACAGAACCCCCGTAGACAAAACTTCTGAATTACCTTCTCTGGACAGCACCCCCCCCCCCCCTCCCCTAGACAGCTTCCCCAAGACAAAACTTTTGAAATACCGCCCTAGGCCCCCTAGACAAAACTTCTGAAATACCCCCCTGGACAGCACCCCCTAGACAAAACTTCCGAAATACCCCCCTAGGACAGCACCCCCCTAGACAAAAATTCGGTAAATACCCCCCTGGACAGCACCCCCTAGATAAAACTTCCGAAATACCCCCCCCCCCCTGGACAGATTTAATGCCTTCCATAGGCTAAATTTAGGCTTTGCTGTGGGACCCCCCTGGACAAAACTGGCCAAAATACACCCCCCTGGACAAGAAAAATGCCTTCCATAGGGTTAAGTGCTAGTTTCAAAGGGACCCCCTGGACAAAATCATTTTTATACCCCCTAGACAGACCCCCCCCCCCCTGGACAGAATGCCTTCCATAGGCTAAATTTACGCTTCGCCACGGGACACCCCCTGGACAAAATTGCCAAAATATACCCCCCTGGACAGGAAAAATGCCCTCCATAGGGTTAAGCTGTTAAGCGCAGGCTAGTTTCAAAGGGACCCCATGGACAAAATAATTTTTATACCCCCTAGACAGACCCCCCCTAGACAAAACTCCCGAAATACTCCCCCCCCCCCCCCCCTGGACAGCATCCCCCTAGACAGGTGAAAATACCCCCCTCCCCCTGGACAAAAAATATGCCTTCCATAGGGGGGGTACGGATATTTTCTGGAATAGCCCAATAACCCGGATGTTGTTGTTTGTTGTCCGAAATTTATTTTATATTGATATCAAACGCAAAATATAGGCTAATGACAACATTCAATTACAAATTATACTAGGCCTAATGACGATAAAATTCTATAATTCACTAAAAAGCATAAAATAAATTGTGATTACATGGCTCCCACGTGACTCCACTGTATACAGTTGACCTTGACGCCAATAACAAAACAAAAAATGCGCTAAATTTAAAAACGCTTTAAGCGTGGTTTCACCATGACAGGCATTCCTCTACATAAAATTAGAGAAAAAAATATATTTAATTTAATTCATTGGGCCTGAAACAAAACTGATCATCTACTCTGTATAATATAGTCGGCTTTAAAAGCTCAATAGAGCTTGTGTTACTTGTTATGAAACCCGACTAATTTACTGTACTTGACTTGATATAATTTATGAACATGTAGACGCAAAATAACACATGAGGGTAGATATCAGGCCTTACCAACTCGGACATTATATAAAGTCATGTGTAAAATTATTAGTTTATATATATAGAGAGGCTACTGGACTGTTTGAATTCATTATTTAGTAACTGAAAAGAAAACAAGAACAAAAAATATAAACACTTACCACAGAAAACTGGTTCATTTTCACGAGAGGTTTGGAAGAAATTCTACAAAATGGCGTTGGTTTCTGTAAATAGCGAACATTTTGATTGGTTGGGAGTTTGATAATGGAGAAATAGTCTTTTAGTGTTTTGTTAGCTACTCTCAACAGCTAACAAATCGCCTGCTGAGGCTAAAAATCATCATTTTTTACCACTAGTAGTAGGCTAAAAACACTAATAAATTTCTAGTATTAGTGGACTAATAAACTTGGATCGGGTGTCAGTGGATATTCAAACAAGATTATTGGAGTTTAATTGAGGATGCTGTTCAAAATCTTTGCAATAAGGAAATAATCGGAATTTTCATCTTTTGATGCCTTTGGATATAATGAAATAGATAAAAGGAAACTTTAAAAGCCACCGAACACGACAAATATGAAAATATTGCAGGCTCGGTTTAATTGAGTCTGTTCATGGACAGTAATGGAAATGCATCTTACTGCCCACGACGCACCGGGTTGAGGGCAACTCAATATTTACACCAATAAACAGTACAATTTTGAACAATTTTGAACGATGGTATGCATGTGGCGGTGAACATGGAACCTTCAATGCGGTATTTTCAGATTAATGAGCAATTTAATTATTAGATGAATGGAAGTAGTAGTAACTACATAAAGACGCAATAAATGAAATCAAATTAAAATTATTGACGATTCCCGTTTTTCGTTTTCACGTTGATATTTTCCCGAAGTTTACAAAACACAGATTGTTAAATTTATGTATATTACGACTATAAAATTAATATGAAAAAATATGAACACAAGTAGAAATATATTGAACTATCCTAATGCGCTTACATCGCATGGTCTCATTATTTAATTCAATATTCTATCATCTAATTATTAGTACATCGGTCGTTTTACAGCTTTAATTCTTAAGTTGCATTGACAGGCTGATTTTCACAAACATTGTTTTTCCCTGTAAGTAATGATTTAGTTTATATTAAATTATTTTTGTGGGATACGTGTAACTACTCGTATAGTGCGAGCCAGGTATTCAAACTTGTTTTATAGTCTATGTCATATGATATAAGCATAAAGTTGAATGCGTTTAAAAAAAAATAAGTGAAATATGCATATCAGGAATGGCCGCTTCCAGCTGACAAAGCCTCCCCATTCAATAAATAGTAGAGAGGAGAAGAAAGCATGGTTTTACAATAATCAGTTTAAAATAGTCGCCACAAACAAGTAACGAAAGTTAGAACCCGAGGCGTTACCGCCTTGGAACGGCCAGTGGCACATCATTTTGCCACCGGGGGTTTCTGTAACAGGGTTTTGCCTGTTTTCCCAGGTAAACTTTATTAACAACTACTCTTGTTATGATTGAGACTACATTTTATTCTGTCATATTCTATAATTCAAATACAAACAGTATACAAAATCAGAGACACACTGCGAAAGAATGAAATAACTAACAAGTTTACGATTTTGAACAAGAAATAATTTAGCTTTATAAATTTTGAAACCCCGCCAATCTAAAATCAACTAAACCCTAAACTATCCAAAAGAGACAATAAGGTAAAAACTACCTTGCAATGTCTGTGAACTGCACTGGGCAAAATAGCCAAATTTCAGCCCTTTTATACTAATTTTTTAGGACACTACACAGAGAATGCATGATATTCTTATGCAACACTTAATTACACAGAGCAAGTGATAATACTAACCGGTTAGGATTTTATAACAATCATTGACAGGATTTAAGTTAATTGTACCATAATACTCGTATCAATGACAAAACAAACATGTAATTATAAGTGGACTATACCGAAAATAATCACAATAGAGATGGTATGCATCGCTGCTTGTAGAGCTGACCATAATAAATTCCTTCCTGTAAAGTAAGGATGTTTGGTACAGATGTTATTTTAATGAAAACACTTAATAAAAATAAAACAATCAACCCATTCCTGCAGCAGTTTCATCCAGGTTCTATGGTGCACCGACCACACACTTGCCCCAACAGGTTCTCATTTGAACACACAAGCACAAGTTGTCTTGGTGAAATAACTCCAACCCACCCATCAGCTCAACAATGTTGCATGCAAAAGCACACAAACATTATAAAAAGGTGAAATATGCATGTCAGAAATTGCCACATTCAGAAAAAACAGCCTCCCCAGAGAGCCAGGAAGAAGAAGGTTAAGAGAGAGAGAGAGAGAGAGAGAGAGAGAGAGAGAGAGAGAGAGAGAGAGAGAGAGCATGGTAAGATAAAAAAAAACCGTATGATGGTGCACGAGTAACATCGCCGTCTGAATACGGAAATATCACTTTATTTAAATTAAAATCATCTCTTTTATCAGATAATTTAGTAGTGACGTAACCATCTTCAATTAAAAGATTAATATCAAGAAAGTTTGGTTGCTTATCTGAAGTGTTTGCTTTATAAAGTTGTAGTTCCTTAGGATAAATCTTTCTAACCAGAGATGGAATATCAGTACTGTCTATATTCAATAAATCATCAAGGTACCTCGAGGTGTTGTTTAAGGATGTAATGATGTCATTTTGATGTTCGGTAGAAAGAGATAACATGAAATCTCTTTCATAACAGTATAAAATCAGATCAGCAACAAGGGGTGCACAATGAGAAACAGATGGAATGCCTATTACTTGTTTATAAATTGAGGTACCAAATCTCAGTCACACAAATCTTATCCAAAAAATGTGAGCGCCTCGATAAGGTCTTGCATGGTCACAGGTCCATAAAGTATAATTATCATAAGAGCCATCTGTAAAAAATAATATATGTTCATTTCTAGCGCTAAAGGTTTTATTTTCTCTTGACTGTTTCACTGCGCATGTCTGTACTTTTTACTGATAACGACGGAGAAAGAGTCTATATATATTTTCTCTAGCGAACGTTTTTGTTTGTTATTGTTTCAATGAGACTGTTTAGCTGTCTCATATTAAATTATGAGGGAGAAGTATATAAAGTAGAGAAATCATCATAAAGTACACAAAAAGAACGCCTGAAAATAATTTAATTTAAGCCTCTTTAAAACGTCATTTGAATTTTTAATAGACCAGAATATTTTTTGCCAGTTTCAAAAACCATTTCGCAATATATTTTCTTTTATAGCATTTAAATTTTGAATAATACAATGCTGATATTAAGTGTACAGTTATGATTCTCTTAATTACAAGTAGAAGTTTTACCGATATAAAAAAAGAATGATATAATGGTGCAGAATGAAGAACGACTGAGTAGGAGCCCAACAGTTAGTCTCAATAATTCGACTGCAAGCATAGACCCATTATTATACTGACTTTTTATTAATGTCTGTCCTTTAAAGAAATTGGCGTTCATCGTATATGGAAAAGCCCTTGTTGCGCACAAATAGTTGGGCTACCCAACGGTTTACTACATCAACAAGAGGTACGGTGATGTAACGACTGAGTACGAGTCTTCTACATGAACAAGAGCGACGGTGATTTGCCAGTTTTTATCCTATTTCATCAGTCACGTGGTATAGCGTGTATCCATCCGAAATGGCCACAAGGTCTAGGTAATTTTCTAATTTTCATCATTCTTTTACCCTTAATGCAGTTTTATGTTGACATTCAATTGAAAAAAAGGAGGGAGAAAATGTGTAGGCCTCGCACCTCCGGCCGTGCGTCTCTACTAAATTTACCGAGCCTCCTGATAAAGATTTTCATGCCTCCGTTCTAAAGGAGACAATGCAACTAGATCGAAAAAATGTCTACATAATGCAAGTTCGATCAAATACCCCAGCCAATTCTTCGTCAAGTAGAGCTCCGAGATTGGAACGCATCTAGTTTAACGGACCCTAACACTAAAGAGCATTGCTTGTGAGAGAATTCATTGGTATTCTTATTGTGTGTCAAACAAATATAAATTATATCGAGTTTAAATGGGGGCTACCGCCCCACACCCCCGCTTTACTCGCTCAAACGCCACTGGGCTTTTGTTTTGAATATCCAGGGTCCGCTAAACTAGATTCTACCCCCGAGATTAACTCGACAGTGTCCACCAAATGAAACAGGAGGGAGAAAATCATATGTAGGCCTTGACCAGGATTCGATTTCTGGACTGCTGGCTTGCCGAGGCCAAGTTGTTGCCGTGCTGTTGCACCACCAATTAAGTTTTCAGGATTAATCATCAGGGCTTTTTCAGAGGTGATTGGGATAAAGGCGCCTGCTCAAGTTGGGAAATTTTTTGCATGGTATATGCCTCTTTCTCATATTTTCGGGGTTTCCCATATTTTCGTGACATCATCAAATGTCATATGCGCGCACGCGCACAATCGGTATCGGGACATAGATCATGACCATTACGGACCAGACATAACGAACCAGATTTTAGGACAAGATGGACCACCAAAAAAGACATAATGGATCAGATTTATAGACATTACGGACCATCTAAAAGACATAACGGACCATCTATAAGACATAACGGACCAGATATATACACACTACGAACCATCTTTAGATTGATAAAGAATATAAAATGTACAGCTAAAAACATAATGTACAGAATTGTAGACAGTACAGACAATCTTCAGATTAATATAAAATATGAATTATGAAAACATAACATACTATTGAAAGATTCATGTGACAAAAGACTTTTCTTTTATAAAGATTAATTTTGTTTAAATCAGACATGGGGCGAATTATTTTTAAAAGTAATGCATTAAATTAGCATTTTTTGCCAAATTTGTGCATTAAATTAAATTAGCATTACTATATTTTGAGAAAGTAATGCATTAAATTAACATTATTTCAAAAAGTAATGCATTAAATTAAGCATTATTTTATTCACAAGTGAACTTACAATAAATAAAAAGTAAATTGTCAATTTATGTACAAAAGGGATCATCTTCCAAAAAAAAATCACCCCAAAGTTTAATATACAAAGTATCAATCTGAAAGTGTGAAGATCTAAAGTGACACCTCAAGACACTTACAACAAAACTATTCTCAGTACATATATATCAGTACAGGTTTAGCTTTTTAACACTTTTGTTATCTTTGATTTATTGCTGTTTTCACACATTTAGAGTGTGGTATTGACAAGGGACTACACTGCCTACTTATCTAATTAAATAATTATGTCACTTGCATCTGCATTATATGCTGATTTCCTGAAATCTGACATAGCCTCTAATAATTTTACAATGACAATGAATCAGGTAAGACTGAATAAATGGTTAGATAAGTAACTTCTTTTGTGTGTGATTCAACAGTTTTGTGCAAGTCTGAACGTTTAAGTTGATTTCGATGCTATCTTATTTCAGAACAATATTTTTGGTACTACAAATTTCTCCAAGAAACATTTTCAGGAATATTTAAGTGTTTGACAATTGGTGGGAAATATCCCGATGAATGTGTACAGTGCAATGATTTAATAGTGCTGTATTTGTTGACAGAGCTTTGAAGATTACAGGCTATAGATTTGTCTTAAAGTTAGCATTTTCTTTAGACAACTAAGCTTAAGAACTCATTGCTTAATCATAAAAATGTTCAAACTTTACAACATTCTGATGAAAAGGCTTCACTTATAGTCAGTATCTTGTTTTGCTAAATAGTGAACACATATCAAAATACTTAACTGTCATATTCATGGTTTTCTCTTGCTATAAATAAGATAATGTTAAAAAGTTACTGTTAATATAAATATTAATTAATAAACTGAATCAACAAAATCCAATAGTAAATACAATCCAATTAATGCCAAATAATGCTAAGCATTACAGCATTTTGATATAGGTAATGCATTAAATTAGCATTAAAATAATGCTTAATCTGTTGCATTAATCATTACCTTGCATTACTGACAAAAGGTAATGCATTATTAATGCATTAGCATTAAATTTTAATTTGCCCCATGTCTGGTTTAAATTGATTTTAAGGTTTCGAGTAGTTTATTATATCACAATCAATTTATGAAACATTTTATTGTAATTTATAAACACCAGTATAACTTACCACACATCGTTTTGGGCGAATACGCTTGTTATAATTTCATACCTGTGAACCTTTATTCGTGCTCAGGCGGGAGATTGACTTCAAAAAAGTGGGAGATCAGGGTAAAAAAGTGGGAGATTTTACGAAGCGTTGTTTTATGGTAAACTGTGGAACATTTTTAGCTCTGGATAGTGAGACTATATCATATTTTCTCTTGTTTTTCTTGTCAGATATACTTTTATTCTGAGTCCTCTAGTTTAACTGTCATATTCATGGTTTTCTCTTGCTATAAATAAGATAATGTTAAAAAGTTACTGTTAATATAAATATTAATTAATAAACTGAATCAACAAAATCCAATAGTAAATACAATCCAATTAATGCCAAATAATGCTAAGCATTACAGCATTTTGATATAGGTAATGCATTAAATTAGCATTAAAATAATGCTTAATCTGTTGCATTAATCATTACCTTGCATTACTGACAAAAGGTAATGCATTATTAATGCATTAGCATTAAATTTTAATTTGCCCCATGTCTGGTTTAAATTGATTTTAAGGTTTCGAGTAGTTTATTATATCACAATCAATTTATGAAACATTTTATTGTAATTTATAAACACCAGTATAACTTACCACACATCGTTTTTGGCGAATACGCTTGTTATAATTTCATACCTGTGAACCTTTATTCGTGCTCAGGCGGGAGATTGACTTCAAAAAAGTGGGAGATCAGGGTAAAAAAGTGGGAGATTTTACGAAGCTTTGTTTTATGGTAAACTGTGGAACATTTTTAGCTCTGGATAGTGAGACTATATCATATTTTCTCTTGTTTTTCTTGTCAGATATACTTTTATTCTGAGTCCTCTAGTTTACAAACACTCCTAAACATAAATAAAATATTTTTTTTAATAAATAAATAATTTATTTGTCATAAAGAATCGACAGCCAAAAAGTTAAACAATCACTATCGTACTCAGGATTGGACAGAAGATTTCCAGGAAAGGGGTTGTTTGTGTCAGTCATATGATGATTTCATACTTTCTGGCCCAAGAAGTAGGGTCAATCAACCCCACTGAACCCCCTCTAGATCCACCCCTTTTATTTGTCATATCAAACAGTGTATTCGTTAGTGACCATTACTGTTAACATATTCAATAACTTTAACAGTTTATTTGTAAAGTAGGCCTACACACGTTTTCTTAGTAGCACTTTGAAATTTATCACGAGCATCAAACTAAAGTGCATGTGGTGTCTTTGATGTCCACCAGTACCCTAATGCTAATGACCAACTCGATAATTTCATTTGTGCACATATAAGGTGAGAAAATCAATAATTGTTATCAAAACATCAACTTGTCTGAAGTTCAAGGCCATGCATGACATTTCATTGACTGGTAATCTATTTACGACTTCCTGTCATTCAAAAAGGCGCCAAAATATCGTAAATCAGTCTAATTAGTACTCACGTGATGAAAGCATGATCATAAATGTGTTTTAATGGGGAGATTTCGTAAATGTTACATGGATATGTCAAAAGTCGGGAGAAATAGCATAATATGCGGGAGGCAGGAGATTGGACTAAAAAATCGGGAGTCTCCCGCCTAAGTCGGGAGGGTTCACAGGTATGTAATTTGCTAATTTTGATAGCACACCTGTCAATTTTCTGTCAAATAACTGTGGAAAATTTCTGTGAAATTCCATAAGGTGTTAGTAACCCAAATGCACATTTTTGTTCAACTTGTTTAAATTTAAAACTGTTTAATAAAAGGAAATAATATAATGGATGAAAGAAAAACAAATACAAATAGTTCATATTCATTTAGCAGATTTATAAACAAGCATATCAACCATAAAGCACATTTACCTCACAATAAAACATTTAACAAAACACAAAAAATACACAATTCATAGCACACACAAATAGCTGTATTTTAACGAGACACAACTTTGCAAATAAACAAGTACATCAACTATATATACCACACAATAAAATATTAAACAATAAAATTAAAAACTGGTAATTTTGATTGCAAAAATGCGTTAACTTATTGTAATTATGACCCTTAAATTATCGCCAATATATATGATCAAAGATATTTTACTAAATACCGTCAGTCTTTATTTTGGCAATGATAAAAGTGTGAAAACCCTGCATGATTGGCATTAATTTTGAGTAATTTTGCAAACTGATGTCAAAACCTGGTAATTTTGATTGCAAAAGAAAAGCATTTCATATTTATTAACCAGTTGTAATTATGACCCTTAAATTAGCAAATAAATAACTACAGACAGGCTTAATTGGCAATTAAATTTTTCATAGATATATAATTTATATTCCATATCTATCTATGTATAGATGGTCCTAAAATATGTTCCGTTATGTTTTTATAGATATATAATTTATATTTCATAAGCATCTATAGATGGTCCGCAATGTACATATATCTGGTCCGTTATGGGGTCACACGACTTACCGAAATCCACCAAAATTACCGGAATCCACGGAATCCACTTTGATTTACCGGAATCCACTTTAAAAATGGGTTTAATTGCATAAATATGCATTAAATTTGATTTAATTTCATAAAGTATATGTAATATATTCAAATGCTTTTAATTAAAAGATGTTTTTAGCGTAATGATGTTTATATTTCAAAAATTGTTTTCGACGTTGAATTGACGGGAATATGTTCGTTGCTATGCGCTGTTAATCGAATAAAATAAGCAAACCTGATATTTATTGTATTAATCATTGTATTAATTAGATATATTAATAATTTTAATCATTCAGTATTTTTATTTCTACTGTTTGCGAATACACAAAAGGATAATTACGATATTATTCACTCAAAATACCATGTCATCAGTTTGACAATTCATGATGAATATATCATAACAGCTTATATTATCAGCTTATGTATGAAAATTGGTGTATTCTACAACTTTTACAAACAATTAAAAACTGAATGCTAATAACTGCAAATCCACGCCGTGAAACAATGCGTTTGTTGTTAAGGGCGCTAATTGCTCAAGCCGAATAATTGACATGCGAGGTATATATACGTGTATTTACAAATACAATCAATCGTTTAAAATCAGACTCTAGACTCGAGCTTCGAAGCGTACAATTTCAAGATGGACAAAGGCATGAGAATAGCTATTTATGGAGAAAGTTATGTAAAACGCCTGGGAAGATTTACGAAATATGATATGAAAGTAAGTTAATAGATAATATATATTTGATTAAATAATCGTATATAGATATTGATATAAAAATTAGTCTAGTCTCAATTAGTACTGGACAATTTCATTCATGTATTCTAGTTATATATGTACTTTTTTTTTACTTACAGGTTCCTGCAAAGGTTCGCTTTTTCGGTCGGGGCGGAATGAATGCAGAGAATTTCTGCAACGATCTCATGGAGAACCTGTTCCAATTCAAGCCTCACTACGTGTTCTTGACAATCGGTTAACTGCTCCTATATCTTTGCAACTTGATTTGTCTACAAGCGGTACAAAATGATTCGCGGCAAATGAGTTGCATTTGCTTGGAACTGTAGTGCTTGTCCACATGAGGGTAATCTTTGGTGCACCTACACTACTAACAACGTTTCTGCCACAAACTAATCTATTGGCGGAAGACAGTTCACTACTTGACTGAGGCCGGAAGTAGGATATAATTGACTGGCATAGGGCGGCACTGAGTGCCTATATGTGAGCCATTTCAGCATATTCATCTTGCATAGCACCAGATACCAGCTGGTCGTATGAACTAGTGACAATTCTGATATCGTTAAAAAATTGTTGTATTTTTTTGGGTGTCGTACGAGTGTCTATTGAGTAACAATTCTAGAGTAGTTAATAAACGCAAGTGCATGTGGTAAGATTCTGTTCCAGTGAGGTACCTAGATACTGATCGATACATGCAGTTGCCATCACCGACTGTACTTAAAGGTAGAGAGTCATCAAGTTTTTTGGGATCAAACATTCCAATTATTGTACGCGATACATGGTCAATTTCTGTTGTGCTATGCAATGCCTGTTCCTTGAACTGGAATATCCACAGACTTGGCTTGATTGTACATGGCATTTCGCCGACATGTCAGTTTTTCAAAAATTAGCCTAAAAATATGTATGCCCATTAAAGTAATTGTAATATAACGTCTTATTACTGCTTTTGTCGTTACCTTGTCCTTGGTGAAAATAAAATATCTCTGCCGGTAAAATGCAGCTTAATATAACTGTTGCCAAATAGGTATTCAGCATTTCAATATTATCGAACTGCATGATGCCGTTATAGATATTTTATTTTTCGTTTTAAAGAAATCAGTGCAATGCCAAAAGCAGTAATACCTTATTTTTTATAAAGACAGAAATAAATATATATCTGTTATCTTATATCTTTTATTTTCATGATAAATAATCGTGTTTTATTGGTTTAAGGGCCGTAAGTAGTAATTCCGTTATTGAGATGTTGATAATTTCTTTAGTTCTTTATTGATAAGTGCTATAAGACTGAAGACAACCCTCAAAATTTCCATACTACGTACCTGACTAAGGCTGCACGTGCGTTGTATTCCTCTCTGTCGTAAGAACAAGATCTGCAGGCGAATTTCATATTGTGAGACCATGCTTTAACATTACCCTCTGATATAGAAACACAATTTCCATGAAACCAGTTCTTGCAGTAATAGTACTGTAATTCCTTGCACATTTTTGAACAAACTGAACACTGAGCCATTGTGATTTTAATTACTATAGAAAAAGCACAAAATAATCCGTGTCAGAGTTAGAAAAAATTAACATGAAAAATCCCTGTCACAAAAAAATAAAAAAAACAAATCACTTCATTTGGATGACAGAAACAATATCCACAAAAAACACTAAGAAATTAACATGAACACTAACGTGAAAATTAAACGTTTTGAAGAAAAGTCTGTAAATTAGAAAGGTTATTAACAACCAAGTTTTTGGAGAGGAATATCCAAATAGGCCTGTATTACTATTAAGAGTATATATATTGTGGCTGTATATGCTCAACAACGATGTGTGACAATTAAAGACAATTAAAGACGGCATGATCTAACAAATTTAATTACGTTACCTTTGCCGAGAGTAGAAACACAGGTGCCCGAGTAATAAGTGACATCTCTTTTATTCTTTAAAAACGCCGAACTGTAACAATTGAAGACGGCATGATCTAAAACTTTTAATTAGGTTGCAATTGGAAGCACTGGTGCCTAAGATTGGAAGTACAGGTGGCTGAGTAGTTAGTGTCAAATTATTTATGTTTTGGAAAACGCCGCCATTATGAAACATATTATAGTCAATAGCCACTGATTTATTGATCGATCAACGTGATTGTATAAATTAAAAATTGAAAGACAAATAATTAGAAGTGATTAACAGAGGTTGTTAATATTGAGTTTTACAATCTCTATTGATATTATGTTTAACGACATTAAGTATTCTCTATGCACATGAAATGTAAGTTAATACGTGCACGAAATTTCATAGCGCGCGGGAAATTGGTGAATATCTAATCGGCAAATCTTAACATAATTCGTTTTAATACCCCATGAAAGAACTGTCTTGTTCTCAATTCCAAAAAATATAACTTATTAAAACATTTGGTTTAGTAAAATATTCGATTAAAAGCGCATAGCAACAAACAAATTCCCGCCAATTAAGTGTCGTAAACAATTTTTGAAATATAAACATCATTTCCGCTAAAAACATCTTTTAATTATAAGCAATTGAATAAATTACATATACTTTATGAAATTAAATCAAATTTAATGCATATTTATGCAATTAAACCCATTTTTAAAGTGGATTCCGGTAAATCAAAGTGGATTCCGTAGATTCCGGTAATTTTAGTGGATTTCGGTAAGTCGTTTGACCGTCCGTTTATGTCTTATAGATGGTCCGTTATGTCTTGTAGATGGTCTGTAATGTCTATAAATTTGGTCCGTTATGTCTTAAAATCTGGTCCGTAATGGTCATGGTCCGTAATGTCCCCAATTCGCACAATCTATCCAGCCATCCGAAATACTATTCAATATTTTATAATCACTTTATCTTTGTGTTTATCAGACATCTTGAAATATATTTGCTAAAATAAAGAACAGATACTTACTTTACTCCAAAACATCTCTTTTTTTTTCTTAAAATCCAAGTAATAGCAGTGATCGTCAGATAAGATTAGTTTCTAAAAATAGCACCGACTGATAAGCGGTTGAGAAAGGTAGTACAAACAGTCGATGCTGTACTACCATCAGCAGTGCATACACAATGACAAAAAAAAAGAAAGTTTTCAAGAAAAAATCAGACTCAGAAAAATAACAATTCGGCATTGTAACGATGATTGTTGTTATGGACAATATAATAATGACAGTAGATTTGCTGATCGACCGCATATGCAAGAAGTAAATTGGATTTATGAAAATGACAATATCTAATCTTTTATAAGACAGAGCTTTACATTTGAGGTATACATCCATTTCAGATGTTATATTATTTAAAGGCTTTTTAAGTACCCAGTGCTAAGCACCGTGGACATTCCCATTACTGCCCATGAACAGGCTCAATCAACCCGAGACTGCAATATTTTGATATATGTCGTGTTTTGCGGCTTTCGAAGTTTTCTTTTCATCAATTTATAAACATATCCCACCGCTTGCTGTTTATTGTACACTAGCTACTAGTCTGATAATAAGTTTGCTTGTCTTTTTTTATTTTTTCATGCAACTACCAAATGTTTATTAAAGCCGGTCTATTTTCTATCTCACTGCATTGAGAGAGATGCTGTTTTATCAGTTCATAGAGGGATGTAAACTTCCTAAAGATTAAGAAAACTGTTGGAAATTTAAGAAAATAAAATACTTCATCGCCTAAATTCCAGGCTTATTGTACACAACATGTGCATTTGAACCCATGATAATGTTCTTGACATAATCACCATTGTAGACGCATATAATTGTTATAAACCTTTTTAGACACCAAGCTCAAAATCCATATGAACTGTGGTTCGTAATGCCTGTCTCGGAGCTCTTTTATTTGCAGTAATGGCGCAATTTAACGCTTCACTCGTGGATACAACTTTCATCCCTTGTGCAACTAGTTTATATCCACATCAACTAGAACATCAGATTAGGGTCTACAATAGTGCTTTCGATATGTTATCATGGGCATCAGGTTATTTAAGTAGAAAACAGTCTAGATCCTGATCAGACTGCTCTGATGTGCAGAATGATCTTGATCTACACTGGTTACACGTAGTACATAAGCCGTTTCCCACGGAGTTAATGGTTAGAAAGCTTTGATTATGTATAGGACCAAAAGTAAAATTACTTCTTTGGTATACCAGAATCCGATCTATTTCACCATTTATTTATTTAATCAAGAATATCTATTACAGAATTTACTATATATAGATTTATTTCATAAATTTATAAAATTTTAGACATTTTCTCACACTATGTCAGGATCAAATTGTTCTCGATGTTTCTAGTGAACAAAATCTAATCATGTGGGTTTCTCATGGTTATAATTAACATCCAATCGAAAGTCCCGAAAATATGAGAAAGCGTCTGTGAGATTCAGAGGGTCGATATCTGTTGCAAATGGCGGCAGTATATGTGGTAAATAGTGACAACTTCGAATTTTTAGCTCGACTATTCGAAGAATAGGGGAGCTATCCTACTCGCCCCGGTGTCGGCGTCGGCGTCCGTTAAACAAAAAATGCACTTTGGTCCATTACTTGAAAACTACTTATGATATCAACTCGAAACTTGGAATATATATTCACCATCAAATTCTACATCATTACCAACAAGACCCATAACTCTGCTTCCAATATTTTTCAAGTTATGCCCCTTTTTCACTTAAATTTTGCGTTAAGGAAAATATGCACTTTGGTCCATAACTTATAAACTACTTGAGATATCAACTTGAAACTTGGAATATATATTCACCATCAAATTCTACATCATTACCAACAAGACCCATAACTCTGCTGTCAATATATTTCAAGTTATGCCCCTTTTTTCTTATATTTTGTGTCAAGCAAAATATGCATTTTGCCTCTAACTTTAAAACTAATTGAGATATTGCCTTGAAACTTGAAATATATTTTCACCATCAAAATCTACATCATAACCAACAAGACCCATAACCCTTCTTCCAATATTTTTCAAATTATGCCCCTTTTTCGCTTACATTTTGTGTTAAGCAAAATATACAGTCGGCCCTTAACTTCGTTATGAATGGAGGGATTTCAAAATAACTTGGCACAAATGTTCACCATGACAAGGCGGTGTGTCGCGTACAATACCCATGCCTGTAGGTCCAAAGTCAAGGTCACTGTTACTAAAAATAGAATTTTCTTGCAAAATCGTGTCCGCTCTGTAACTTTGTTATTTCTTATTCGGTTTTTAAATAACTTGGTATAATTGTTCACCATATCAAGACGGTGTGTCACGTACATGCCCAAGCCTGTATGTCAATGGTCAAGGTCACTGTTGCTAAAAATAGAATTTTCTTGTCTAGGCTGTTACTTTGTTATGAATGGAGGGATTTCAAAATATCTTGGCACAAATGTTCACCATGACAAGGCGGTGTGTCCGCACAATACCCATGCCTGTAGATCCAAGGTCAAGGTCACTGTTACTAAAAATAGAATTTTCTTGTCCAGGCTGTAACTTTGTTATGAATGGAAGGATTTCAAAATAATTTGACACAAATGTTCACCATGACAGGGCGGTGTGTCACGTACCATGCCCATGCCTGTAGGTCAAAGGTCAAGGTCACTGTTACTAAAAATAGAATTATCTTGTCCTGGCTGTTACTTTGTTATAAATGGAGGGATTTTAAAATAACTTTGCACAAATGTTCATGAAAAGGCAGTGTGTCCGCACAATACCCAAGCCTGAAGGTCCAAGGTCAAGGTCACTGTTACCAAAAATAGAATTTTCTTGTCCAGGCTGTAACTTCATTATAAATGGAGGGATTTCAAAAAAACTTGACACAAATGTTCACCATGAAAGGGCAGTGTATCGCGTATTATTCCCATCATTGCACTTGAGTGTCTGAAAATGATGCATAGCGGGGCATCCGTGTCCTATGGACACATTTCTAGTTTCACTTATATTTTCACTTAAGTGCACTTCATCGATAACTTTGCAAATACTTAAGGTATCAACTTCAAACTACCATTATATTTTCATTTCAGTTCTTTTTCTGTAACATTACTGAAGTGATTGACATTTGACTAAAAGTAAATGTCTCTAATAAAAAATTACTAACAAGTTTTCTAACAAATTCAGAAATATTTCATAGTTATTCCCCTATTCAGTTTAATATTTATGGTACATTTAGGAATTATTTCTGTTATTTGAAAAGAATTTCTCCCGTACCATTCACTTGTAAATATTTTTCCTGATTGCACATGAATGTATGGCCATAGTTGTTATTGTTTTAATCTTCAAATTGCATTTGTTTCAAATGATTCGAATAGTCGAGCATGCTGTCTCCTCTGACAGCTCTTGTTGGCTTTTAATTCGGTCAAACACAAGTGACTGCAGTTGGTGAATAAAACATAAACATTTGAAATACAATTACATGTATTAAGAGTGCCAGTGTAAAATTCGTCTGTTAAACCCCCAAAATTATGGACGAACGGCATACACTGGTTTTACACAGGTTGCGTACAAAAATGCAAGGAATGTAGGTTTCACAGATCACTGATCAAAAGTAAACAAACTGATTTTGTATTTTGAAAAGTACCTCGATTATATGGATTCTCTTTTTTGTTTCTATTTTAAGGCAAAAAAGTTAATTATTTTGAAATGGGAATTGTTTTCTTGCAATTGGGAATTTTTTCCTTGAAATTGGGAAAAATGGCCCCTATTTGGCATTGGGAATGGGGCCCATTATCGGCCCTATGAGACTAGCTGAAAAAGCCCTGGTTATGCCCGACAGAATTCTGTGTATCTAGAAATTGAAGATATTCTTGATTATTCCAATATTATTTATATTATAAATTGCCAATTTTTCAGGATTTCAGGTTTTTCAAAATTCTTAACTAAGTAAATTTCAAACATGAATAATAATATCAGGGGTTCCACCAGCATCTGAATCTCAAGGGTCATTTTCAACATTGTCCAGGGGAATCTGCCAATTATTAGCCAAAATACCCCTTATTTAAGTAAAAAATGATCCTTCAGCTAAAATCCTAGGGGTCAAAAAGTGGCATTTTGGAAATTTTAAGAGTCAATAGGGTCATCTCCCTGGTCAAATGGAACTCCTGAATCATCTCCCTGGTCAAATGGAACTCTTGAATCATTTTAACAGCTCATGCTGCGCCTTCGCCGTTAAAAATATTTGCGACCATTAAAATCTGTGTATACCGTCGCAAACTTCAAAATTACGGCATGGTTATTCCTATAATGAAGTGACATGCTTTTAAAAATTAGGCTATCCAAATCAATTGGTTTTCAGTGCATTTCATACTGTTTATCTTTGCAGATCTCGATCGCCTGTGCATATCAAATCTGAGGGTGACAGAGATCGAGACAGGAAACGAAGTCGCTCACGCTCACCAAGACGACCAAGAAATATGATGACAAAACGATGCATAATCAGCAACATTCCCTATGATTTGAA
Organism: Corbicula japonica; assembly: GCA_038501625.1. Taxonomy (NCBI): domain Eukaryota; kingdom Metazoa; phylum Mollusca; class Bivalvia; order Venerida; family Cyrenidae; genus Corbicula; species Corbicula japonica. The sequence goes on along the minus strand of JAZAYU010000033.1, from coordinate 6,568,856 downwards.
ATGGCAAGAAATCAAGGACCTTTTCAGAAATGAAGGTATATGTTTTTGTCAGTCTTAACAGCTGTGTCCCAGTTAAACGGAGCATAAGCAATGGAGTCTTGCTTTGATGCAAAAAGTAGTGACAAAACTATAAGATGTTAACAAATCTTACATTAGTCAGTGATTTTTTATAGTGATTAATTTAATCCAGGGCTGGAAAAATATGGTAGCCCATAGATTAAATATCAAAATTTGAAAACAACAGGGGTTCCATTTGACCCGGGAGATGACCCTTTGACTTGTAATTTTCAAAATGCCACATTTTGACCGCTGAAGGGTCATTTATGCCTTAAATTGTGGGTATTTTGGCTATTAAGTGGCAGAATGTCCTAAAATGATAAATATGACCCTTGAGATTCAGGGGCTAATGGAACCCAAGAATAAGGTAATGATACTAATATTGCTTATAAAATAACTTTTCAGCTCATGGTGGTGTTTTCAATATAGGATTAGGGGGTGATGTAATTGTAAGAACCAAATTCAAGGCAATTGTATTTGGTTAAAATTTTAATGCACACATGTCTTGACAAGGCCACAAAAACAAAACCAGAAAACCTGTAAGCATATTACAATGTATATTTTTTGTATAGCAAAAACTATAATAATTAGTAGTATATATCAACAATTTATTTTTATAAATTGGCCCCAACATTTGAATCAATATTGAGTCAGTTTACTATAGTGTTAATTTATATTTCTTTTTTAGCTTTAAATGTGTATGAAACCTAAAAACAACCCTCTGTTAATGATTTGTTTTTGCCGTTTCAGTTGGAGATGTGATGTATGTTGAACTGTTTAATGATGAGGTTGGAAAGCCAAAAGGTTCAGGGTTGGTATTGATTTCTGGTTTTTGACAGAGCTTATTAATAAATAATAATAACTTGTCACATTGACAAAGTACCAAAGTGTGACACAAGTATTCAACTGAACACCCATCTAGTTTACTTGTGCCCCTTTAAAAATCTCAAACCAGAAACAAATGGGTGTTTATATCTTTGAACGAACAGCAAGGTATTATCCAACTGACATAATACTGGGAATAAATCGCCTGAATCAAGATAGCTATTTCTGGAAATAAGCATTATATCTTCAGGTGTACTGTTCTTTTAGGTATGGAACTATCAGTTGACTCAATATTGCTTATGTTTTTAAAGTTCTTGTATTATTTTCTTAGTTCTCAAAGTATATCATCTGCATGAACAAATCTGCATCCGACAAAGAGAATGATAACTTCTTTATTAAGATAAGTCACTCTGTAAGTTCCAGATTGAAATGAAGTCTGTCTTAAGCAAAAAAATGAAGTCATATTTGTTGACTTGATTCTTGTGCATGTTAGAACTAGTCTGTCATTAAGTATTGTCACTATTCTCTCCATAATTCCCAACCCACAACCATGCCTGAATTTCTGTTTTGTCAAAATACTATTTAGCATGAATTAATGTAATAAAATTTGGGGGTTACATACTTACATGTGTCCATTTGTGTAGTTTTTACTGTGACTACTTAACTTTATAGAAGTAGAAAGAAGATATTTCTATACAAAGTCACATAGTTTGTATAAATTCCACAAAATTTAAGACCTATTCCGTATTTGATGTAAAACTTTAAAGATCAGTTGAGATCCCTGCTGTCAGTACCATTTCTGAATATTAATTATGCCCCCCTTCGAAGAAGCGGGGGTATATTGCTTTGCACATGTCGGTCGGTCGGTCGGTCGGTCGGTCCGTAGACCACATCTTGTCCGATCAATAACTAGACAACGCTTTGTGATACAGTCCTTATATTTGGTGTGGAGGTTGGTCATGACCAGTAGAAGACCCCTATTGATTTTGGGGTCAGTAGGTCAAAGGTCAAGGTCACAGTGGCCTTGTCCGATCAATAACTAGACAACGCTTTGTGATACAGTCCTCATATTTGGTGTGGAGGTTGGTCATGACCAGTAGAAGACCCCTATTGATTTTGGGGTCAGTAGGTCAAAGGTCAAGGTCACAGTGGCCTTGACCACAAAAACCTTGTCCGATCAATAACTAGACAACGCTTTGTGATACAGTCCTCATATTTGGTGTGGAGGTTGGTCATGACCAGTAGAAGACCCCTATTGATTTTGGGGTCAGTAGGTCAAAGGTCAAGGTCACAGTGGCCTTTACCACAAAAACCTTGTCTGATCAATAACTAGACAACACTTTGTGATACAGTACTCATATTTGGTTTGGAGGTTGGTCAAGACCCGTATTAATTTAAGGGTCAGTAGGCCAAAGGTCAAGGTAATAATTTTCTTGACCACAAAATCCTTGTCTGATCAATAACTTGACAGCGCTTTGTGTTACAGTCCTCATATTTGATGCGAAGGTCATCATGACTAGTAAATGACCCCTTTTGATTTTGGGGTCAGTAGGTCATGGTCACAGTTACCTTAAATACAGAAAGTTTGTCATGTCAGTAACTAGACAACATGTCATCACCAGTAGAAGACTATGCTTTGTGATACAGTTCTCATATTTGGTATGGAGGTTTGCCATGACTAGTAGACATGAGCTATTGATTTTGAGGTCAGTAGGTTGAAGTTTAAGGTCGAGGTAAATGTAATCCTCTCATTGGATGACCTGGTTATTGATATATAGGAGTTCCACCGTCTTGTAAATTGCTTTCATGACTGGTACCCTTCATTGCTAAAGCTTACAAAAGTCTCTAAATTTCCAAAAATTTAAATTCAATGCTAATAGATATCACTTGCACGTCAGGGGGGGCATTTGTGTTTGACAAACACCTCTTGTTACTACATGAAATTTTCTTTTTTAGAGTGATAGAATTCAGAGATGTGGAAACTGCAGCCAAAGCTATTGAAAAGATGCACAGATTTGAAATTAAAGACAGAAAGTTGGTTGTAAGAGAGGTAAGTTAGGCAATGGTATTGTGCCTTAGGTTTGCAGCATATTCAGATGTTTTCAGTGTTACTATCAGAGACATGGGTGAAAGAGAAAGAAAGAATACATTGTAAGACTAAGAGCTGTTAAGGTTTTAAAACATATGTTTTAAGTGGCATTACAAATACTGCAGGGCTGTTTTTTCTTCCTTTACATGCATTTTCTCCAAAAATTAATTTTCATTCCCATTTAAATTTGAAATCATGCTATTTCCCCAAAATTATAAGACATAGGCCACTTACTATGGTAGTGAAAAAAAACCTATACTGTATTGGGCCTGTTTTCTCAACCACTTGTACTTCTTTTAACATGCTATATGTACAGGAGTCAATTATTATTTCTTTGATTGTATGTGATTCTTAATGTATACCTTATATCTACCAACAGGAGAGGGAAAGAGACAGACGACAGAATGAGATGATGTCAAACAGAGGACCACCTGGTGGTGGTAGAGGTGGCCCAGGGGTGATGGGCCCTGCGCCCAGAAACCTTCCAATGGGTGGTGGTGGCATGGGTGGAGGTGGTATGGGAGGCATGGGTGGTGGAGGAAATATGAACCCAGGTAAGTGACTGGTTCTGTATGATGATGGTTGTGCTGGGGCCAGTATGAGCCAAAAAAAGTGACTATTCCTATGAGTAACAGGAACATTTCAGTCATTCAGCAGCTATTAACTACCATTTTTCACTTTCACTGAATGCTTATATCCTATTACACACCTAGTTTGAAAATGATATAAAATTAAGTGTAAAAGTAAACCATTTCTGAAGTTCCCTACTGGTTATCACAGCAGGATCTAGCTTAATGTTATTCTTATGTGTTTTTGTTTTTTTTATTTACCACCAATAATATAAAGTAATTACTGCTAATAATATAATAAAGCATTAGTATTTGATCACAATAAACAGAATTCAGTGTATGTTTTATAACCAAGGTGAAATTAAACATAAGCAAACACAATATGGGAGACCCTGTTCTCTACTTTAGATATTAGGATATTACATTATCAATCATAAAAATAATGATACATATGCAAAAGAAAAAGCAAAGAAGGTTTTTCTTAAACATTTAACAAGCTAGATTAGGAAAGTGTTAGGTAGATTTGGGTATTTTTGTATGACTGAAGTGATAGCGTTAATTTCAGGTATCAGTCCACAGATTCTACAGCAGCTGGGCATTGAGGGACCACTGACCAACACAGTGTTTGTGTCTAATGTAAGTGGCTTTGAGAGTTAACCCTTTCCCTCGTATATACATGTTTTAACGCATGTGAGACCAGTGTAGATCCAGATAAGCCTGCACATGTCATCTGATCAGGATCTGCACCGTTCACTTTTTGGTAAGAAGTAACCTAATAAATCAATAGCAAAAAATGTAGATCCTGATCAGAATTCAGATGGCACATGTGCCAGCTTATAAGGATCTACACTGTTTGTCCATGTCATAAAGGAGTATGTATGGCGGAAAGTGTTAAGCTGAGCTTAATTAATACATGCCTAAAAGGAGTGTTTAATTTGCTGATCACAAAACCATGCTTGTCATCCATACCCCTTTAGTATAGTTCTTATTTAGCTTCAGACAATAGTTTGATTCCTGTTAAATGTCTTTAACCCTTTCCTCCATAAATACGCATTTTTATGCATGTGCGACCAGTGTAGATCCTTTAAGCTGGAACATCCCTGCCGTCTGATCAGGATCTGCACTGGATGCATTTTGGTCAGAAATAACCAAACAAATAAAAAAGCAAACAGTTTAGATCCTGATCAGAGGGCACAGATTTGCTGGCTGATCTGGATCTTAACTGTTCGCCCTCGAAATAAAGGTGTTTCTTTAGAGGAAAGGGTAAAACCTCTGATTTCTTGAATTTTCAAGTCATATTGAAAACAGTTTGTTCTTGTGAATGTTGTAGCTGGACTACAATGTGACTTGGAGAAAGTTGAAGGATGTGTTTGCCCTGGCTGGTACTGTAGTACGCGCGGAGATCATGGAAGACAAGAACAAGAAGAGTCGAGGGATGGGCACTGTCAGTTTTGAGACACCTGTGGAAGCAGTTCAGGCCATCTGTATCCTTGTTACAGAAGTAGTAGTGCGCCATACAAATTTGTGTGGTGCTATTTGCAGTACATGAGATGTTTCTAGCAGTTATTGTAAGCGGACATAATGTTGTAATGCAAAAATTGTTATTATTAAAACCTTGGCTATCTCTTTAACAAACCATGCATTCTAGTAATTTTCCATGGGTTAAACTGCAGAACTGAGTAAAAACCTGTTATATGGTATGGTAATTATCTTGTGCGGCACCTGATTCTACACTGTTTAGGGAAATCAGGGCGATAAGCAAAACATTCAACTGTGTGACAGGAAGTAACCTGGAGAGTTAATTAATTGGTCCAATGTAGTTTTGCAATGAAAAAATGTCAACTATAGTGTTATGACCCTATAGCCTGATCAGTGTAACACAGTATGTTTATTTAAACACAACAAATGTAATGTCCTGAACTCTTAATGAAATACTGGTTTATCAAAAGCATTCAGCTTTACTAGTCTTTAGGGTGATAAGAATGAGAGCAAGATAATTATATCTTTAACTTGTAATAGCCATGTTCAACAATCAGACACTGTTTGACCGTACCATGAGAGTGAAGATGGATCAGCCAGCACCAGTTCGAGAACCACTACCTACTGGCCTAAAGAGTGTCGGACCATCATTGACCAACCTTATGTCGTGTAAGAAAATTATAAGCTTCTCTTTAACACTTTACTTAAAAGATACACCTCTTTTTTCCAGATCAGCTGGCACCTCCAGATGTACCAGCTGATCTGGTTCTACACTGTTCACCCTTGTGAGAAAGGTGTTTATATTGAATAAAGGGTTAATGTAATACTTCTCCTTTTGACTTGAGTATTTCAGTGTGATATTGTTTATCTGAATTACATCTTATTGCATTTAGATCAGGGTTGGCTTATTGACTGGGCCGGTGGTCAATAGTGGTCATTACTGGTCAATACTGGTCATTACTGGTCAATTAAATTTTATTCACAACCAAACTGTCCAAAATGTTCTTAGAATCATTTAAAATCCTTTAGGTACTTCATTTATGGTTTAATATTGGATAAACCTTAAATGAACACAACTCATTAACTGGTATGTTCCTATGTTCAATAAGTAATAGAAATATTTTTTCCACCAGTTAAGCAAAGCAAATTAGGTGGAAAATAATTTCCTTTGATTGGGTAAGGTCTTTTGAATGTACCCATCAAAAGTTTTTTTGTTCATTTGTTTAATGGACGAGCTCTCATGTGTATTGTTCTAAAATATATGGTCATTCAGCTTTGGGCATTCAACACTTACAGGCACATTTTCTTAATGACATGGAAACTATAGTGTATTCATATAAACAGGATTACATATAGGCATTTATGGTAAGTAACAGATTGAAATCAATAAATGTAGTATGTTAAAAGTTTCAAGTTATATAATGTTTGTTATGTTTTATGTAATTTATGTATTGGATTCGATGAAGAACATTCCGTAAGCTTTGCCAAAGAGCTCAGTACAATATATACATTATATGAAACAGTATGACTTGGTTGTTTACTTGTTCAAAGATCTGCGAGGTCAAAGGAAGTGCAGTCACCCCTCAGTCACCTGACCATCCATTGTCAAACACAACTGTTAATTGGCAAGTGTAAAACACCTACTTTATGGTTATTGGATAATCCTTAAATAAACACATTGGCATCTAAATTCAATAAACAATAGAAGTGTGACACAACACACCACCATCTCCTGACCATCCACTGTCATACACAAGTGTTAGTTGGCAAGAGTGAAACACCTACTGGTGGTGCAAAATTGCCTTTGCTTTAAATAAAGATTTTTCAAGATACTGAATCATACTCTGTTGATTTTTTATGAAACACTTAAATTAAAAGAATTCTTATTTTGTCTAAAAACTCACCAGAATAAAGCCAAAAAACTCATGTTTGGGGATTTTAATATGATCACATTGCTGAGGGAAATAAGACAATTTTAAAGTGCAAAGCATGTTCAAGTGAAGTTAGTTCTATAGTAACTTAGAAGTAGAAATTAAATAAGAGTTTAATGGTTTGTTTTCTTCATTTCTTTTATGAAAATCTTGAAAAAAAGTTCACTTGACCAGTATTGACCATTTGGGGAGTATTGACCAGGACGGTTTTAACCGGTTAAAACCACCGGTTTAAACCAGGGGCGGTCAGTTGGTGCCAACCCTGATTTAGATGCATTATAATAATAGAAATACAGGTAGTTGTATGTATTACTTTTAAAGAGGTTCCACTACCTGCTGAATCTTTACTGTCATTTTGATCAATTTTGACAGGATTCTACCAGATAATAGTTACAATACCCTCATTTAATGAAAAATCACCCTTTAACTAAAGAATCATAGTTAAAAATAAAATATGCCATTTTGGAAATTTGAAGAGTCGAAGGGTCATCTGGCGGGTCAAATGGAACCTTGTGATCAATAGTTCAGCATGTGGTGAAGTTACAGAATGATTGTGGTTCTGATCTCATGATCACAAAGTATTTATCTTTATATTAAATAAAAGGAATTTTGTTTGCAATATGATAATGTTTTTGTGGAAAAAAAGTTAAGTAGAAAATGCTTACTACTTATTTATAATAATTTCCTGTCTGTTTCAGCAACCAATGATGGTATGGGGATGGGCGGGTCAGGTATGGGCATGGGAGGCATGTCTGGCGGAGGTATGGGTTCTATGGACAGAATGGGTTCCATGGGAGGACTTGGTGGTATGAGTGGCATGGGAGGTGGGATGGGCACAGGAATGGGCTCTGGCCTTGGCAGTGGTATGTCAGCTATGGGCTCTGGGTCAATGGGTATGGGATCAGGGATGACAGGAGCTATGTCTGGGATGGGCAGTATGGGATCAATGGGCTCAGGACTTGGCATGGGCATGGGAGACAACTTCTCTAGTGGTATGTCGGGACTGGGGTCAACAAGCATGGCAGGCTCACTTGGTACTACAGGCCTCAGTGACAGTTTTGGCATGTCCTCAATGGGCACAGGGATGGGAAGCTCCAGTGGCTATAACAATATGATGGACACTTCCCGGTCATCAGGCTTGAGCAGCTATGGTGGTGGGAACATGTCATCAAGGATGGATTTTGGTAACCGAGACATGGGAAGGGGTGGAACATCAGGTATGCAGTCTGGAGACATGAGGACCAGGGCTGACAAGTCAACTGTCATTGTCAAAAATGTAAGTACATGTATCTATTCTTTAAAATGCAAAATTCTGTAAGTGTTTTATTTCATAAGTCTCGCAGTGTTGTTAACAGGCATAGGCTTAATGAAGAAATACTCCTGCAATCACTAATTCCTGCATTAAAGCAGAAATTTCAGTTTACCAATGCAGGTTCTTCCATTTTGGTGAAAGAAAATATAACCAACTTTTGACTAAAACAAATACAATGTACTGCCCATTATAGTGATTGGAAATATGATCTGCATTTAAATTAAAATGAGTAAAAATCATAGAATCAAAATGAAATCAAATCCAGGTATTTTTTAATTTGTATGGTATCGGATTTAGCATTATAGAGCATTTTCATGATGAGTAATATTAGTCTTACATAACTACTGGGGACAACATTGCCTTGATTGGATGGAGAGCTGGACCCAACTTACACAGAGCTTTCAAATCTCCCTCTTGGTGTACATGAACACATTCATGCGCTATAGTTTGTCTCCCTTTATTTTATTATCAGTTATGATAATAAAACTTATAAATGGAATTCAAAATCTTCACTTGGCAGGTCTGGCAAGTGAGTGTAGGTTGATAACTATATTATAGACCTGCAAGTACTTTGCCAAGTGTTACCTATTCATACAAAAATTTTATATAATATTCATGTCTGTTTGGATATTCAGCCAGTAAACTCTGAATCCCTGCATGTGAGTTTGTTTTATCTGTAGGAATTTGATCACATGTTCAACAAGTGTATATCCAGATCAAATGGCACAGATGTGCTGGCAGATCTGGATCTGCACAGTTTGCCCACACCATAAAGGTGTATATATATTGAGGAAAGGGTTAAATAATTCACTTTGGTAAATGCTGGTATAAGAACATCAGAAACATTGTTGGAAGAAACCTGGAGTAAAGTTTTTATCATTTTGAATTTTTGTATTTCAGCTTCCATATTCTGTTGACTGGCAGACACTGAAGTCAAAGTTTCAGAGTGTTGGTATGTGTTTAATCATTAATATCACAGTGATTTCTGAGTGCTTCTCAGAAGTTTGCAATGTTTGTAAGAACAGTTGATTTATACAGATGCTCTAAAACAAAAATGGTTAATTAACAAATTTAAGTTACATGCACTATTTAGTGTATTTGTAGAAAACTTGAACTTTGTTGTTTAACTGAGTTGATCTAAACTGGTTTACCATTGATTTTTTAAAATATGCTTTTAGGTCCTCTGGAATCAGTAAATTTTATATGTAAATTTCATCATGTGTTTATAAATTTTGCAGCAATCTATATCAGTTTGGGAGTAATTTGATTTTAAAAGAAGTGTAAGAAACTACAGCATTCTTTTAAAAATACTGAACTTATAAATGCAGTATAACACAGAAAACACCAGACATGTAATAGATGCTATTAAGTGCAGAATTTTTAAGGATACTAAAAACTGAAATGTCTAATTCAGATGTTGTCAGTTCAGTATCATTCCAGAAAATCATACAAGGCAAAATTTGATTTTGCCAAATATATTGTAGATTGTGTTCTTTCCTTTATAAGAAGGGAGGTAATTTGAGAAAAAAAGTAAAATTCCTCTTTCTTTGTATCATTTGACAACAACCATTGTATGCTTCTCTTAATCTCCTAAGCTTGACAGTCAGTAAATCTGCTTTAGAATCTCTGTTACAAAATGAGATGACATATAATATTTTAGGAAAGAGAACATAGTCTTGACAGTGTGAAAAAAACCATTTAAACAAATACATGTTAAAATACATATTGTACATTTAGAAATAAAACAAATTGCATCTGTAAACAACATTTCAGGTGACATAAGGTTTGCAGAGATCAGTAAAAATGACAAGGGGAGATCTAATGGCTGGGGACTGGTCAGCTTCAGACGAGAGGAAGATGCACAAGTGGCAGTCCGTAAGTATACTCAGTGTTTGAATGACTGAAACTAGGATCCAGGCAAGGGCTCATCAAATGTAATTCTGAGTGTGTGGCCTGCGATAGGAGGTAGACACGAAGGGATCCTATTTTCTTGCATACCAGATCAGGACATCCGGTGTTTTCACCCGTGTAGTAAATTTCGATTCCACACCCCCCATGTAGAATGAGTCACGCGCCTTATATGACGTCACGACGTCTTACGCAGTTATGAATGAACGATGGAATGTCTCGTATATCACTCCGCTACTATAAAAAAAGTAGTGCAAATAAAAAATTACAGGAAAATACCACAAATGCGGAAAATAAATACGGTATGCAAGAAAAAGTATCATTCACTTATGTTGGGTAAAGATCGCGTGATCCGGCCCTCGTGAAATATGCAGTAGAGCCTCGTTACCGCCCTTGTGCATATTTCACTCGGGCCATATCACGCGATCTTTACCCAACAAACGTGAATGATACTTATAGTCTGTAATTCACCCCTGCTAGGACCTAAGATTATTTGACTTCAATTTGAGATCAGCCGTTGCTCACTCTTGATATTTGATGATTCCAATCCATGAAATCCTACAATCTTAAAGGTTTGAAGGGTTCCATACTCCAATTTAAACCTTAAAAATCTTCTCAAAAGTCATCTGCCAGATTCCCCAAATATTTCACAAGAATATAAGCTGGAAGACCCTCTGTCAAGGTTGTTCAATCTTTTTTTTTTTGGTAAAAAAAACATGGCAACCAGGAGAAGGCTTGTTTAAAGGATTACATATAACGTGATATTTTTAAATCTTTTCAGAAAAATTCATAATTATTATTTTTATGTTGTGCCTAAAATGTGTGTAAAATAATTGACAGTTATCTTTTCTGAAGCTAGATTGACTAAAGCTTAGATAGTTTTGAGTATTAATATGTTAAAAGTGAGCAAATCATGATCATCATAGCCTTCTTGTATTGAAAAAGCCTGAAGAATAAAATAAAGTATTGTTGGTGCTAATGAAATTGTTATTACAAGTGCGAGGTTGTGAAACTGTGACTACTTTTGAGTTCATTATATTTTTCATTTACAGAAACGATGAATAGAAAGTTGATAGAGGGACGAGAAATGGTGGTGAAGCTCCTTAACTGACACTCCTCTGGTATTTGTTGTCATCATTCATAAAATCTGGACCCTTTTTCTTAGTTCTGTACATAACACGTTGTTGGCATTTGTCCTAGACTTGTCCAAACTTTTAGAGCTTTGGAGAAGTGTATCTATCATGGGAAAATGTTCGTGACAGTTGTGCTATCTGATTACTGCAGAATCCTGTGAGATATACTTGTAGGTCAGGTTTGTTAACATTCTGTAGAATCTTCCATGTCACAAAGTGAGCACCTGTAGAAATGTTGATCGTATAGAGATTCAGTTGATCTAATGTCTGATTATGATATCTATAAAGTTTTTTTTTATCTATTACTATGTTCTGTGAACTTGGAAAACTTTCAGTTTGAAACTGGACTTAAATGTTCCATGATGTGTATTAAAGAGAAAATGCTAAAAATTGTTTGCAGTAAGTCAGAATGTTGGATATTTCAAGAGATTCTCCATTTTCTTTCTCCAATGCTATTAGAACAGAGCAGTATAGAGTTGACCTAGTTGGCTGTTCATTGGAAGGTACAGAAATACCGCTTTAGATACAAAAATACTGTTTGACATGAACCAGAGGTGATTTTTTTATTTTTTCAGGTCATCTGAGTGTTTTTTAATATTTCTGTATGATCTATAATATCTTGATTTTAATTCATATCTTTATATTCACTCATTATTGTACATACTGCATTTGTGGTCATTGTTTTGTATTTCTTAAAGTCTGTGTGGAAGACAAAATAAAAGTAGATGTCGGATATTGTGTCTTGTTTATGTTTCCAAAGCAAAATTCTGCAAATGGCAAATAATAGTATTAACTTCAGACAGAAGGAGTCACAGATTTTGCTAAAAATATTGGATAATTTGTTATTTGATATGCATGTTTTGTCTGATAATCTGTGGTACATACAAGCACTTTATTAACCTTCTTGTCAATATGAAGGAATGTGAATGATTTTGTAATTTTTAGTCTTTTTCTCTTAACCTGCAGTTTAAATTGGGCTTTTCATTTGATCAGGTGGTCACAAAATAACCTGGTTGGGAGTTTGTGCTTAGGTCAAAAACATAAATGGAATCCATTACTGGTAAACTGTGGCCAACATGGCTACTTGATCGCACAGATTTGAGATTGTATGAACTGTGATGAGTGATCATGTGAACCTTTGTTGTTTGTAGACAAATAAAGCCAGGTAGTACTTCAGACACTGCTAATGTCAGTGTAATGTCTTAGCTTTGAGTTAAGGAGGAAGTGTCCTTGAAGATGTACAGCAATGTAACCTTAACTTGATTTATTAATGATCAAATGGTTACTTTGGAGATGGTGTTTTATATTCTTCTGATATAAATGTAGTGTTTGGTTCGAAATTGTACTTCTACACAATGTCTTCATTGACCTTTGTTAAATAATTAAAATCATTAACTCTATCCATGGACTTTCTGAAATACACTTGCTATTTTTTAGTGTGGACTCGACCATTCTTTGTTCTTAGGGCTTGCAATGCAATAATTCATTCTTAACTGAATAGAGAACAGTGCATTTTCTGATCTGATAAGGAATATATTCAGGCTTTTGGCAAATGAGTCAAAAGAAGTGCTTAAAGCATTGAACAAATGTTGAAATTTGTCTGTGTGAGCCCTCCTTGATTAATATTTTACTTAAAACTGACACAATAATTTGATCATGTTATGACCATTACCGGTGAATGTCTCTGCTGTGAGGATGAAGGTCAGCATTTGGTAAAGGTTTTGCGGGTTCGCTCCCAGCTAGAGGCACTATCATTTGTACAAACACATCTGTGCCCAAGTTATAAAACTGAGCATGGAAACCAGTCTCTAAACTCAAGCATCTGATTAGCTGAAATGGTGACTGGTTGCCATTTCAGCCTATCAGATGCTTGAGATTTGAGACATGTTTCCAATCTCAGCTTTATAACCTTCAGCTCTGGTTTCAATTTTTCTGTTTTGTCTCATCATAAAAAGGTTTCTTATTTACCAGAATACTTGCTTTAAGTCATGGTAGGCCTAACTGTGATTAGAAGTACAATTCCGAAGAGTTTGTTTTGCCAGATTTACATTACTTGTGTTTTCATTATCTTCTGAAGTGACCAACATAGAAATTGCAGCAATTTATTTGATCTTTGTTTTAATATATTTTTGTTTAGCATCACATGTTGACTGCAGCTAGAGAAACGGAAGGTTAATTTGCTTTGTTTATATTGATGCAACAGAGGAAATCATCCAAATGCAGTGAAGAAAATGACAATCTTGGCGCTGTTATATGGTTATATTTCAAAAATGTTTCCACTGTGTTCTATTGCTTATAATTCAAGGATATACTTGTGTTTTCATAGAAATGTAAATGCTATATTTACAGGGATTGCCTGAGATTGTCAGAACAATAACAATTTATCATTTTGTAGAAGTTACTGGAGTTTATACTTCTATTTATAGACTATTTTATCTCCCTCTAACCCTTGTTTTGAGTGAAAACAAGATTGTTTTACCATTCTCCAGTATGTGAATTACAAGAGTTGCTATTTTATATGAATTTTATACAAAAAATTTGTTGGATTTGCAATTTTGTGAAAGTGTTTGATTTCAAGACTATGTTATGTTTCTGTAAACTTCCAAACATTGTTAAAGAACAATTTCAGATTTTTAGAATTTGCAAGGTTTATTTATATTGTCAGGGCTTTCTTTGTTGCATTCTTTGATTTAACCATTCATTTTTGTCTGATTAACATTGACGGTTTTATTAATGCATTTGTGATTTTATCCTGTATTCAGTATGTTGGGGTGGTAATTGAAGTTGAAAAATTTGCAGGAGAAAGAAGTAGAGGAAACATGTCCTATTTATAAATTGATAGCAACACATAGCATAACATAGTTTGTAATGTATCACATCATATTCAGGTAATGGCCTGACTTGGTTTGAATGTTGGATACATATTTGGACAGAATTCAAGTGTGTCGACAAGTGACTTTGTTAATGATGTATCAAACATGAGATGGTGGCACTGGATAAGGCGTTTGTGCTGTATCTATTGTGGTATTTGTTGAAAGGAAGACATTTCAGCAATAGTGAACAGATCACTATGAATGTAAAAAAGTCTGCTTCACTAAATAAACTGAGAGATGTTTTGTCGAAGACCTGTGATTTTGAAGATTTGTCCTTGAAGATGCTGAACTGGTGGATTCTGTCACAATATCAAATTGGCATGAAGTGGTATGAAAACAAATGTTAAATGATGCAAACAGTAAATTGAACTCGTACAATCTATTGTTATTCTTACTTAAGGTATTATATTCTGTGCTTTCTTTGCAGCTAAAGTTTCCAGGATATATTCTATGTTGGATGGGATTACTTGTTTCACAACATCACAATTAAACTCTATGTTCACTGGTTTTTTGAAAAGTATAAGTAACTGCTGAATTGATGAAAAATAGAACCAGCATTTCAGTTCAAAGAGTTTTGCACATGTCTTCCAACCATTGTGCCTTAAAGACTTTATGTTGTGTTAAGCTGGTGCTGGGATCACTCTGAACATTATACAAGATGCTAGTGAAAATGTTTGTCAAAATGCAGGTTTTAGTTATCTGTTAAACTGGTTGGGTAAGGGCTTAAATTCTACATTTTTTGGAAAATTGTGTTACATGTCCTTTACATTTATGTGACAGTGAATCTTCAGGTTTGATTTGAAGTTGAAATATCTGAGATTCTTCAAAGTACCTTTTGTTTGGAAGAACTATCTACTTCATTGGGGTTTGTATGTTTCACCATGTCTCTGACAAGTAAGTATAATCTCTGACTTTGAGATTTTTGTTTTGGTGTTTGGCCGTCTCTTGCTTTCTTAAATGCTTCTTGAAAAATTCCATAAGAACCATTTATTGTTGTCTTCAAATAACAGAAAGTAGTTGGTGGTTAGAGCATTTTTTTTTACTCGAGTTCATTTAGATGGAAAATGATTGTCAGATAAGCTCTTTTTGGCAGATTGTGCAAGCATCACACATTATTGTCAATAATTTCAGATTAGATATAGGATATGTTGCCATTCATTGTCACCTAGTGTTTGCTGTGAGTTCGGAGTTAAGTCTATAAGTATATAATCTGTGTAAATACCATTTCTCTATATAAAAATATTGTTAACTGATTTTACATGATAAAACATTTAGAATTAACATTGTTCATCTTTCAATTTTAGTTTAAATTTGTTATTTAATATTTTTTGTATGAATGTACTAACACTACAAACATGTACAAAATTATAACTTTTGACTGAAATGTTGTAGGGCTGTGAACACCACTGAAGGGCTAAAACATCCATACAAAACACAGTTGAAAGGCTTTGTTGGATTGAAGGCTGTGTGGGATGTAAGTATATAGCCAGTTTGTCTAAGATTGATAAATTAGCTTTAAATCCAACCCTAGAGTGCTTAACAGTTTTTCATGGAGTATTCACTAAAAACATGTCACATGCTTTGTGTAATGCAGATAATTTCTGACCAAGTGATGGTGGATATTTTCTGTTAAATATTGGTGTTAATGTTGGTGTATTCTGTAAAGGAGACCTATTGGGTGGTTAAGAGATTAGAGCATGGGACTCCTATTCCCTTTTTTACCTGTTTCAAGTTCACAAGGGTCCAGATTCTTCTTGTTAACCAGATTGGCATTTCTGTGTTTCATGAGGGTTTGCACAAGTCCTCCAAGTCTCTTTCTGTGAATATTGTGAATAAGATATAAATTATAAATACACTGTTAATTACTTAGCTGCCCTGCTGAGTAGGACCAACACCCTCATCATTTACTTATGAAATAATAAACAGCCACTGGTGATATAATGTCATAATGACATGATGGACAGAATATACAGTTAAGCCAATCTGCCATAGTTTCAGTTTGCTTATATTTAATTTTTTACTCCTCTTTTACATATGTCCAGTAACTATAGTCATAGTGTCCACTGTCCAGTGCTTTAAACATTCCTGGGTGTTGAAGTTGTTTTTCAAATTATCAGCTTTAACAGACAACGAGTACTCATCAAAGGAATACAAGTACACATTAATAGACAATCCGTACAAATGCACTATGTATGGTCAGTAACAGGTACTTGTAAGAAGTAACACTGTGTTCAAATATGAATCATTTCTTTACATATTCTGGACAGCTTTATCAGATTAAAGATTGCTGTCCTACTTCAACATTATTTTCATAAAACATGTACCTTTGAGTTTGTCACCTTCTGTGACGCCCTTCTGTGACACTTGTTTATTGTAGCCTAATGGCTAATTTGTGACTGGCTTGTATAATGTGTATGGTGATGATGATGATGATTGTGTTGCAGGACTTTGGTAAATGTGAGGAGAAAGTGAACTACTAATTTACATTTCTCAGCAGGCAGGTTTCTCTCCTGTGACAGAACTAATGCTAGGTAAGCAGATATCAAATTTTTATTTCATTTTAGATATTTGTGTCCATTGAGTGTATTTGCGTCACCATTTCGAAGAAAAGGCGATACATAAGGATCACTTTGTCTGTCTGTCGGTCCTCCGTTGGTCTGTCACAAACACTTTACTAACTTTGCAATTTCTTCATTAAACTCTCAGATTATATTGCTTATGACAACACACTCGCGATGATGCTAAATTCTTTAGATCAAGTTCACATTTGATGAAGTCATGCCCCTTTTTGTTCTTGGATTTTGACACGAAAACTTTAACATTGGCAATAACTTTGACATTCTTTACTCATCAAACTTTCAAGTAATATTGCTTACGACAACAAACTTGTGATTATGTCAACTTTTTTATGTCAAGTATGAGTTATGCCCCTTTTTGTACTTAAAGTTTTATTCCGACATCATACCAGACGGCGACGCTTGTGTTCAACTGAACACCCATCTAGTTTATCAGTCCAACTCATATCTTGTATAGAGCATCTTCTTTGAACCTCTTGAGGGGTTTCACACCATTTCAAACTTGTCCTGTCTGAAGCACCACAATAAGATGGAGCTAAATGTCAAATGAACATGACTGTATCAGAGGTCAAGGTCACAAACATGCCATAAAGATCAAAACATTCTTTCTAAGAGCTGCGACTGATGAAGAGACCTCTGTCAGTGCTTGTCTTCATCAATTAATTTTATTTTGTTACACAGTGATTTTGGTGCCATAATGCCTTTTCTTTGGTAATAAAGATACAGTAATAAAATTTATTTAAAATAATATTCCTTTTTTATTAATATTTTTAATGCTTTGAATTGATTGGACATAATTTGGTAATACACCTTTACTAGTTGTTAGATGTCAAAATTCTGGTTTTACAGTGTTCCCCGAAGTAATGTGTTGCATAATAAAATCATTCTGTGTTGTTTTCAGGTGAACATGGTTAGAGAATTCGATTGCTGAATGGAAACATTTAAATACAAAAGAGATTATAATAACTTAATGGGACTGTCTAAGAAAAACACAGATTGAGAATTAGTAGCGCAAGATGAAGCATTAGCAGTATAAGTGATGAGGCAGTGACGGAGATTACATGAAGATGGAATTGCAAGACATTTTATATCACACCAATCACCATTGACTGTAAAAACACTGGAACAAAAACGTGTATAGAAAGAGATTAGATTGATTGGTAAATTACCAAAAACATTAGAACAGTTTTTTCTTGCAAAACAATTTCTTACAATAAATGGACAAGGTTAATTTATTAAACCTAGATTTTGAAATTGGAATTGACAAAAAAATGTCAATTTATCTGACATCTATACCCATTTATTGACTAACGAGTTGCAACAAAACACGTTACTTCAGAAAACCAGAAATTCAGTATTATTGTGTAATCAAGTTCCATATAAAACACAGTTACAAATAATTGTAAAAAATAATTATATATTTAAATATTCTTCAAATATTGAAATAATGAATTTGACGCTTCCGTGATTTGTATGTTGAATTAGGTACATAAATATGATAGAATTTCTGCCTTGTTCATTCCATCCCGGCACCTTCCTCAAAACCTAGAACGAACCTAAAGGATTCGTAGTGATAATATTAGCATTCCCATTAGCGATAACTGCGAAGCAACGAAGTCCCAACAGATATTAAGCATTGTTCTGGTGCTTCTTAAGTAATCTGGTGAGGGAAAACTACCTTCTGTGCGAATGTATTTTATTAAGAGTAAAATGATAAGTTAAAAAACGATAGTTCATCACCATTGTTAAGAAACGTAGTTCGGGCCTTAAACAAGCGGAACGTACATAGTTGTATGGTTTCTTGACAGGGTATAAGAGTATTTTGCAGAGTGCAGCAGGCGAAATAGAACGTTAATAAATATTATTTCAATAAATGGGATAATTGCTATGTATTCTAGTTCTTACAGTTGCCTTTCTAGTTCCTTTGATTCTGATTGTTAATTTGAAGTCCAGAAATAAAAACGGTCTTTGGTGTAGTGGTTTTCTTACTCGCCTCACAAGCGGATGCCCCGGGTTCAATACTCGGGAGGCACTTTTTTTATGTTAATTTAGGTAAAAGTTCGTAGATTTCGCTCTTGTAACAAGTTGTTATTATTTATATTTATTATATATCAAGGACATTTCTTCGTCTTGAGTTCTAACTCTACAAGAGGTAGTCTGTGGAAACCGAATAAATGTAGATCAAGCCTTAATGTAAGACGTTGCTTCTTTAATCCACGTACTATCACCAGACGAAATTATTGCAACAGCTTCAACATTTTTTTGGATAGTTTATGGGGTTTCCATGACGCGTTCGCTTAATCGTAGGCCATATTAAGAAGGCAAGGGTGTTTGTCAACAGCTATAACATGTAAAATGAAATTACATAACTGTGTCCGCTTCGCCGCTCTATCTTTCTTTCTTGTATATAAAAATCTAACATCAACGCCGTCAATCTGTTAATGAGATATTTCTTGATATAGATGAAGAAGATTTAGAAAACTACACGGCCACGTCGCCATTACCTGTAAGGAACCTTGAATATCGCCTTGTGATCTAATTTTTTATGGCAGTCACTAATTGTACATCAATTTTCTTTCTAACGGATATAATAAATTTGGAAACTGGCTATTGTATTGAAGAGTTAGAAAAAAGATTCGAGCCTCAGCCTCAACAACATCAAGCACTAATAATAGGAAAAGCATTATTTTAGTAAACTGAAAAAAGTAAAATATTCGTATCGGGAAAACTCAGTCAAAACCACAGCCTCCCCACACAGCAAAGACGTAGAGTGAAAAATTGAGCACGTGTTTATAAAATGATTAATTGAAATAAGACACCACAAACAAGGACGTGAAAACCCGAATGAGTTACAGCCTTGTAGCGCTCAGTGGCAAAACAATTTGCGCCCCCAGGTGTTCAAACCAGTTTCTGCACATAAATCGTACTGCCTCAACAGGATATGATATGAACAAACAAGTGCAATACAAACATAAGAAGTTAGAAGTTAATGACACTGTCAAGCTTACAACCTATTGTCCGGCGACGTCGGCAGTGCCGTCGTCCAGTAGTCCCCCAACTTTAATATGAAACTTAATGTTGCCTCTAACTTTGAATGTACCTGTCCTATTAACCTAAATACTTGGAATATATCATCTGCATGAACAGCGCCATCTGTGACAACAAGAATGATATCACCTGTTTCAGTTTTTTTAGTTATGCCCCTTTCAAATGACTTATGGAACTTTAATATGAAACTTTATGTTGCCTATAACTTTGAGAGAACTTGTCCTATTAACTTAATACTTGGAATATATCATCTGCATGAACAACGCCATCTGTGACATCAAGAATTATAACTATTGTTTCACTATTTTTGGAGATATGCCCCTTTCAAAGACTTGAATATGAAACTTAATGTTGCCGATAGCTTTGAAAGTATTTGTCATATTTACTTAATACTTGTAATATGTCATCTGCATGAACAAAGCCATCTGTGACAACAAGATTGATAACTCCTGTTTCACTCTATATTGAGTTATGCCCCTTGTTAATGGCATTAATATGGAACTTAACTTTGCCTATAACTTTAAAAGCGCTAGTCCGTCTTAGTTAATACTTGTAATATATCATCTGCATGAGCAAATCCATCAGTGACAACAAGAATTATAACTCCTGTTTCACTATTTTTTTTAGTTATGCCCCTTTCAAAGACTTAAATATGGAACTTAACTTAATGTAGCCTATAACTTTGAAAGTACTTGTCCTATAAACATAATACTTTGAATATATCATCCGCATCAACAAAGCCATTTGTAACAACAATAACTTCTGTAAGACCATTTTTGGAGTTATGTCCCTTTCAAATGACTTAAATATGGGACTTTATGTTGCCTGTACTTTAAGTCCTTGTCCTATTAGCTTAATAATTAGATGATACCATCTTCATGAACAAATCCATTTTTGACAACAAGAATGATAACACCTTTTTCACTATTTTTATAACTTATGCCCCATTTAAATGACTGATATGATACTTAACATTGCCTATAACATTGAAAGTACTTGTCATGTTTACTTATATATTTGAAATATGTCAACTGCATCAACAAAGCCATCATTCTGTGACACAAAGAATGATAACTCATGATTTACTTTTTAGCTCACCTGAGCTGGCTCAGGGTGAGCTATTAGGATCGATGAATGTCCGTCGTCCGTCCACACTTAGTTCGTTAACACTCTAGGGGTCACATTTTTGCTTCGATTGTCATGAAACTTGGTCAGGATGTTTGTCCCAATGATTACTCGGACGAGTTCGAAAATGGGTAATTTGGGTCCAAAAACTAGGTCACTGTTACTAAAAATAGAATTTTCTTGTTAACACTCTAGCGGTCACATTTTTGCTCCGATTGTCATGAAACTTGGTCAGGATGTTTGTCCCAATGTTTTCTCGGACGAGTTCGAATATGGGTCATCTGGGTCCAAAAACTAGGTCACTGTTACTAAAAATAGAATTTTCTTGTTAACACTCTAGCGGTCACATTTTTGATCCGATTTTCACGAAACTTGGTCAGGATGTTTGTCCCAATGATTTCTTGGACGAGTTCGAATATGGGTCATCTGGGTCCAAAAACTAGGTCACTGTTACTAAAAATAGAATTTTCTTGTTAACACTCTAGCGGTCACATTTTTGCTCCGATTGTCATGAAACTTGGTCAGGATGTTTGTCCCAATGATTTCTCGGACGAGTTCGAATATGGGTCATCTGGGTCCAAAAACTAGGTCACTGTTACTAAAAATAGAATTTTCTTGTTAACACGCTAGCGGTCACATTTTTGCTCCGATTGTCATGAAACTTGGTCAGGATGTTTGTCCCAATGATTTCTTGGACGAGTTCGAATATGGGTCATCTGGGTCCAAAAACTAGGTCACCATTACTATAAATAGAATTTTCTTGTTAACACTCTAGCGGTCACATATTTGCTCCGATTGTCATGAAACTTGGCCAGGATATTTGTCCCAATGATTTCTTGGACGAGTTCGAATATGTGTCATCCGGGTCCAAAAACTAGGTCACTGTTGCTTAAAATAGAATGTTCTTGTTAACACTCTAGCGGTCACAATTTTGCTCTGATTGTCATGAAACTTGGTCAGGATGTTTGTCCTAATAATTTCTCAGACGAGTTCGAATACGGGTTATCTGGGTCCAAAAACTAGGTCACAGTTACTAAAAATAGAATTTTCTTGTTAACACTCTGGTGGTCACATTTTTGCTCCGATTGTCATGAAACTTGGTCAGGATGTTTGTCCCAATGATTTCTCGGACGAGTTCGAAAATGGGTAATTTGGGTCCAAAACTAGGTCACTGTTACTAAAAATAGAATTTTCTTGTTAACACTCTAGCAGTCACATTTTTGCTCTGATTGTCATGAAACTTGGTCAGGATGTTTGTCCCAATGATTTCTTGGACGAGTTCGAATATGAGTCATCTGGGTCCAAAAACTAGGTCACTGTTACTAAAAATAGAATTTTCTTGTTAACACTCTAGCGGTCACATTTTTTCTCCGATTGTCATGAAACTTGGCCAGGATGTTTGTCCCAATGATTTCTCAGACGAGTTCGCATATGGGTCATCTGGGTCTAAAAACTAGGTCACTGTTACTAAAAATAGAATTTTCTTGTTAACACTCTAGCGATCACATTTTTGCTCCGATTGTCATGAAACTTGGTCAGGATGTTTGTCCCAATGATTTCTTGGACGAGTTTGAATATGGGTCCAAAAACAAGTCAGTGTTACTAAAAATAGAATTTTCTTGTTAATACTCTAGCAGTCAAATTTTTGCCTCGATTGTCATGAAACATGGTCAGGATGTTTGTCCCAATGATTTCTTGGACGAGTTCAAATATGGGTCATCTGGGTCCAAAAACTAGGTCACTACTACTAAAAATAGAATTTTCTTGTTAACACTCTAGCGGTCACATTTTTGCTCCGATTGTCATGAAACTTGGTCAGGATGTTTGTCCCAATGATTTCTCGGATGAGTTCGAATATGGGTCATCTGGGTCTTGGTCACTGTTACTATAAATAACTTTGTTGTACTCAGGTGAGCGATAAAGGGCCATCATGGCCCTCTTGTTCTAGTTATGCCCCTTTCAATTAACTTAAACCGGAAACTTAATTGCTTATAACTTGGAAAGTATTTGTTTTTTGACACAAAACTTGATATATGGCATCTGTTTTCAATAAGTTATATCTGTTTTAAGTTGTGCTCCTTGAAAAGATTTTAACCTGAAACTTTATTTTGCTTATAAATGGAATATACAATAAAGATAATAACTGATCAATTAAATTAGTAATTGCAATGCAACTTGAATAGCATATTTTTATCATATATGATAAAACATAGGCCCACATTTCAACTTTTTGCAAGCAGGCGACGCATGTGTTCGGCAGAACACCAAATTCTAGTTGTTAATGAGGTACGATATGTCTTGACAAAGTCAATGTGCGTGTGTCTGCTTTAGCAAAGACGAGCGATGATACAACAGCTATTGAATTGATCAGTTCATTAATAGCAAGCATAAGTTAATGGTTTTCCTATATGTATAATACTGGGCCATTATTATTTAGGCCACCCGATGGAATTCACTTCAACTTAATTGGAAACCTCACTAACAGGAGAAAGACCTGTCTAATTACAATAATTTAATTATTAATTAATTACATTTTTCCAATTCAATGAAATCGAAAATAATTAATTCTGCCAATAATCACGTATTTAATGTAATTAATTCATTACTCTTCCTAAAAAAAGCAAAATGATTGCCGATTTAATTGAATTACCCTTCAGTTATATACATTCAACTGTCACTAAATATTGGCATAATACATGTTATTTTGCAATAGCTGTTATAACGTGGGATTATAAATTTCACACCTGCAGGTCATCTAAAGAGGTATTAATGCAAGTGGGATATGCTCTTGAGACGGTCGCTGATGAATATTAAGCCATTTAATTGCAATAACATAATAGTTTAAGTATGAAGGAAGAGAGCCCGAATTCCTCAATAAATCGAATCCACTTCAATATTGGTCTGTGTATGCTGAGCGTCCAAGATTGTCAAATATGGCTACAGCCTCCCTGGCGTTAACATCATAGTCTGACTAGTTGAACGTCTCTTCTCATTATCTGGGAGTATGGAAGCCTAACTTAATACTTGGAATATATCATCTGCATGAACAACGCCATCTGTGACAACAAGAATTATAACTCTTGTTTCACTTTTTTTGAAGTTATGCCCCTTTCAAAGACTTAAATATGAAACTTAATGTTGCCTAAAGCTTTGAAAGTATTTACCTAATACTTGGAATATGCATCTGCTTGAACAAAGCCATCTGTGAAAACAAGATTGATAACTGTTTCACTCTATATTGAGTTATGCCCCTTGTTAATGACATTAATATGGAACTTAATGTTGCCTATAACTTTAAAAGCGCTAGTCCGTCTTACTTAATACTTGTAATATATCATCTGCATGAGCAAATCCATCAGTGACAACAAGAATTATAACTCCTTTTTCACTATCTTTTTAGTTATGCCCCTTTCAAAGACTTAAATATGGAACCTAACTTAATGAAGCCTATAACTTTGAAAGTACTTGTCCTATAAACATAATACTTGGAATATATAATCTGCATAAACAAAGCCATTTGTAACAACAATAACTTCTGTTAGACCATTTTTGGAGTTATGTCCCTTTCAAATGACTTAAATATGGGACTTTATGTTGCCTGTACCTTTAAGTCCTTGTCCTATTAGCTTAATAATTAGATGATATCATCTTCATGAACAAATCCATTTTGACAACAATAATGATAATACCTTTTTCACTATTTTTTTAACTTATGCCCCATTTAAATGACTGATATGATACTTAACATTGCCTATAACATTGAAAGTACTTGTCATGTTTACTTATATATTTGAAATATGTCAACAGCATCAACAAAGCCATCATTCTGTGACACTGAGAATGATAACTCATGATTTACTTTTTCTAGTTATGCCCCTTTCAATTAACTTAAACCGGAAACTTAATTGCTAATATAACTTGGAAAGTATTTGTTTTTTGACACAATACTTGATATATGGCATCTGTTTTCATTAAGTTATATCTGTTTTAAATTGTGCTCCTTAAAAAGATTTTAACCTGAAACTTTATTTTGCTTATAATTGTAATATACAGTAAAAGTAATAACTGATCAATTAAACTAGTAATTTCGTAGTATTGCAATGCAACATGAATTACATATTTTTATCATATATGATAAAACATAGGCCCACATTTCAACTTTTTGCAAGCAGGCGACACATGTGTTCGGCGGAACACCAAATTCTAGTTGTTAATGAGGTACGATATGTCTTGACAAAGTCAATGTGCGTGTGTCTGCTTTAGCAAAGACGAGCGATGATACAACAGCTATTGAATTGATCAGTTCATTAATAGCAAGAATAAGTTACTGGTTTTCCTATATGTATAATACTGGGCCATTATTATTTAGGCCACCCGATGGAATTCACTTCAACTTAATTGGAAACCTCACTAACAGGAGAAAGATCTGTCTAATTACAATAATTTAATTAATAATTAATAACATTTTTCCAATTCAGTGAAATCGAAAATAATTAATTCTGCCAAAAATCACTTATTCAATTGTAATTAATTCATTGAACTCCTAAAAAGCAAAATAATTGCCGTTTTAATTGAATTACCCTTCAGTTATATACTGTCACTAAATATTGGCATAATACATGTTATTTTGCAATAGCTGTTATAACGTGGGATTATAAATTTCACACCTGCAGGTCATCTAAAGAGGTATTAATGCAAGTGGGATATGCACTTGAGACGGTCGCTGATGAATATTAAGCCATTTAATTGCAATAACTAATAGTTTAAGTATGAAGGAAGAGAGCCCGAATTCCTCAATAAATCGAATCCACTTCAATATTGGTCTGTGTATGCCGAGCGTCCAAGATTGTCAAAGATGGCTACAACCTACCTGGGGCTAACATCATAGTCTGACTAGTTGAACGTCTCTTCTCATTATCTGGGAGTGTTGAAGCCTAAACGGTGTTCGCTGAAAGACAGTTACTTTGATGCATTTTTTTTAAAGCAATATTTACAATTGGCATCAGAAATCTGTCTATCGTAACATCGCGATTCTATTTGTGAATATATTGCCAATTAATTAAAAAATAATTATTATCTTTAAAGTACTAACTAGTAATTTTTTTCTGTAAAAAAGCAAGTTATTAAGTAATGAAAGCACATCTATACTAATGGAAATTAATGAATTAAGTTTCAGATAATTTAATCATGGTCTGACAAGAGGAGTTGCTCATGATATCAGCACATTTCACATTAATGTGTTTTATATTCATTGTTCTTTTACTTTCTATTAGGCTTGTAAAAGGACCGTTCTCACTAATCAGTCAGCTCTATGAATTCAATGACACCTCATGGATAGCTTCTGTAACAAGTTTAGATGTGCGTATTGTCAGCATTTTCCTAGTGAATGAATTTTCAAATAAGTTTTGACTGTAAATTTCACTTTTTAAATATTCTTTCCTTATTTGAGTCGTGAGTAAAGAGAGTATCATATACCCTTTTCTGATATTCTGGGACATAGCCTTATTGTTTAATTAAAGCTGCAGCATTCTGATACATTCATAGTCACTAGCATTGCTGCCTGCTTCCCAAAAATTTCTCTCACAAAACGAATTAACAACTACGGAGTTCTGGCACGCCAAGTAAGAAACTACTGTTCAGTTATGCTAATCCCCGACTAACGTTTGGAAAGCTAAATCTTGTAAGTTAAAATATTCGCTAAGTAGGGAACAAAATTGTATTCTCTGGACTTCAAGTCTACTTGAACATACTTTAGAAACTAAATGTGATCTTTTTTTTAAAATTCGATCATTATTTTCTCTCGTGTTTTCATTTTTTAAAGGAATAGTATACTATCTGGTTGTAAATGACAGTAGCATTTAAATGCGAGTTTACACAACTTTCTTTTTTCGTTGTTGCCATGTTGATGTTGTTCGTTATAACGAAATATGTTTTAAAATTTGATAAAAGCTGAATTTCGGTCACAACAATAACGTTATTCTTCTCTCTGTCTCTCTGCCTTGACCGTTAATTTTTAATTAACTTTCTCATATTGGCCCAGTAAATCTCGTATTGGCCTACATATTCTCGTATTGGCCAAGTAATTGTTGTATTGGTCAAGTAATTCTCGTATTGGCCTAGTAATTCTCGTATTGGCCCAGTTTAGTCTTCATATGAATTTGATGTTTTTAGTCTTTTAATTAATAAAATTGCCATTAATCATGTGATTTCACATTGACCAAGTTTATTGGCCATATTAGCCATCGGCCTTCGGCCTTGGGTTGATATGACTACCCTTGGCCCAATAACAAGGCCAATATGAATTCACTTGATTAATAACATTATTAATTATATTATTGCCTTGCCTCGAAATACTTTGATTTATTACAACGCCTTGCTAAGTATGAAAATACACGTGCGTGTTTTGATTTAAACATATATTGCATAATTACATCTGAATGGTTATCGTTATAAGTACCAAATGTTATAAAACTGAGCATGGAAACCAGTCTCAAATCACAAGCATCTGATTGGCTGAAATGGCGACTGGTCGCCATTTCAGCCAATCAGATGCTTGAGATTTGAGACTGGTTTCCAAACTCAGTTTTATAACCTTCAACCCTGATGTATATCATAATTTCGCGAATATGGTCTTTGCCAATTAAAAACCTGGAATACAATGTTACATGTATATCGGAACTACAATATTTAATGAATTTTTGTAGCGAACTTACAAGCAGTTTAGAAACTGTAAGAAACAAAGAGTGACCCGAAGACAAGCTGTATGCCATTCATACAGAAAGTTGGTGTCAATGCTCTGAAGACTCATGAAGTAATTTTGAGAAAAGCCAAAAATAGTTTTTTACGCCAACCAATACACTAGGCCACGGTTCCGTTTTGATTTTTAAGGCACTATCCATACCTTAAACTAAAAGCAGAAATCACAGTATTGAGATCCATTCACGTGCTTAGAGGGCTATATCTACGAGATTATTTATTTAGCGTATGATAAAACATTGCCTGATTAAGAGAAATTAAAAAATAGCCCAACACAAGTTGAGTTTAATTAGTCGGCTAAGCGGATGTTTACATTTCCGAAATTCATACAAATCAACGAATAGCGAATTGGACGCCTGTGACTAGTGAAATTCATCATATTGAAAACTGATTATCCAATTCAATAATGTTTCAGGTCTGTCAATATTGAATCATGTTGGACGTAAAGCCTCCATAGATTGGAATCAATATGGGTTTTCTAAACTTGTATTTGTTATCGCCCATCACTACCTATTAAGCCATTTCATCATTTGTATTAGGTTACTAGTTCGTGATCACTGCTAGATACTGGATATCTCAGACCATCATTTATAATTTATTTATCTATTTATTGTATTTATTAAGTGCACATGAGGTTACCATGTTCAACCTAAAACAATACCACACCTCGTATTCAGGTTCTATTTCATACCAGGCAACAACAACAACAATACTTGAATTTGCAAAAACACTAAATTCATATTGTCTATTGCAACAAAAATATATACACAAGAACATAATTGTTTTTGTGAAAAGTCGGGTTGTGCTATTAGATGTAGCCAGAATCTAGCATTAAGCATGAGTTCTGCTTCGCGTATTGTGAATGAAACCAGCAGGCTCTTCCTGATACGGTCCTTAAAGCAATGAATCCTCCGTATTCATTTATAAAAATGTACTAAAGATATGTGAACTTACAACGAGTCTTTGTGTCATTTTTAAGAACTGGTATTTGTTATTTGAGCAACCATGAGTTATCGTTTTATTAAATCATAATAATTTTTTAGGCGTTGATAGCAAGGTCAGTATAGTAGCAAAAGACCTTGTGCATTAATACTTTTAGTATTGGTGTTTACCATTTAGAATTCCAAACGTCATCAAATGTTGCACAGAGGACTAATAAAAGTACAGCTGATGAATGTATATCGATGTTTATTCCAAAACCACAAGTCTAGATATTGTTTAAGAAGTATTTATGTGGCATTAATGTGTGCAAAATAATGGCTGTGCCCATTATTGTATTAAGCAAAATCGCGAATCTCTGGAAAAAATGTCGGACTATAGACAATAGAAGGATGATGGTGTTGAAACCACGAGAGCGAAGATGGTTAAATGAAAAATAAGCATAATTTATTTTCCGTTTTACCAAATAAACTAAATTTCATTCGAAGAGTTTTAGTTCATTTAACTTTGCGCTTCATCCATAAAATTGTTGTGCGTAATATACTGTGTTAATTTCCCTCTGCTACATAGCAATCGGTGGCATTTTAATAACACATCGTGACAGCGGCAAGTGACTACAGAGGCTTTCATAATGCTTAAACCAGGGCCCAAGATCATAAAACTAAGTTTTGAGATCAGTCTCAAATCTCAGGGATCTGATTGGCTGAAATGGCGACTGGTCGCCATTTCAGCCAATCAGATGCTTGAGATTTCAGACTGATCTCCAGATTTAGTTTTATGATCTTGGGCACAGAAAGTCTGAATCTTGAAAATGCAAGTGGGTATATTGATTTTGACGTCCCAGACACATAAATCGTGTTTGATTTGTGACTGATGCCTCATAAGTCTATATCGATATTTTATTGTTAACTTTAATAGACCGATGTTATTAGTGAACCCTTCGTTTGCTGCCTTCTTCCCGTCAATCAGGATCCCGACAGCTTTGATCTTTCCTCCACAATAAGTTGTGATTTGAAGTTGATTGAAATCTGTAGAAGGCTCTTCAGATGTCCCGGTGTCTCGTTTCATATCGATATGTCCCCATTGATTTGAGTTTATTAGAAAACTAATGCGATTTAACGACGTGTGATAAAAACGCTAATCATGTAAAAGTGGAATTATGTGGTTGTAAATAAAACTGTGGAAACAATTTAAGAAAGTTCGGGAATAGATTTATTAACGGGATTTAAGTAAAGTCTTAACATACGTGATAGAAAAAAGTTAGTAGTTAGTTAAGAAATCTAAGATTCAAATATATAAACTGGACTTTTTGAATTTATTTCATAAAATCATCTCTAGAACTAAAAGAAAACGTTGTCATTGCTTGTTTGTTGTTTGTTTTTTTGGAAATGTATTGTTAAGACGGGGACTGAGTTAAGAATTGGTAGTGTTTTTTTGTTCTTTTTCTTAAAAACTTTAAATTTGGTTTATTAAATATCGGATACCAGTCAGCAGTCTGTATCTCAACAGTCTTATGTCATAGCATTCGTGTATCTCACCTGCGACCAGTCTTGTATCTCAACAGTCTTGTATCTGATCGGTTTCGTAACTTAGCAGTCTTATTTCTCGGTAGTCTTGTATCTCAGCAGTCTGATATATCGACAGTCTTGTATCTTAGCAGTCTTGTTTCTCGGCAGTCTGATATCTAAGCGGTTTGTATTATCTTAGCAGTCTTGTATTTCAGAAGTCTTTATCTCAGAAGTCTTATATCCCGGTATTCCGGTAGTCTTTTGGGGGGGGGGGGGCAGTTTGTATCTTAGCAGTCCAATTTCTCGACAGCCTTGTATCTCAGTAGTATTGAATCTCAGCGGTCTTATTGGGTAAAACTAAGAATGAGTCTCAGTATTAACCTTGACACGTGTAAGTCTAAGCTTTATACTAATGGAGATTGAATATATTATAGATAGACCATGAAAGCATCCGTCACACCTGACTTTAAATTCGATCCTCTTGGGATACTATCTGAGCTGCAATTGTCCATGGCTAGACAGAGAGAATTTAAGATTATGAATATGGTTTTACTGGTGAAATATTGATGTGTCTTCCGTTAAATTCCAATTAGTAACAATATTTGCATAACATCTACCGTTCGGTTTAGAGTTTAATGACAAATTTCACAAACTGGGACGGTTAAAATGGCCCGATTCAATTAGTGGAAACAGATACAGATGGATTTTAGCGGAGAAAAAATGACATCTCCTGCAGGATCTTTAAAATATTAAACTTTTATGACATATGGTAGTGGATTATAAATTATTGACAGAAATGATAACTTTTGTCGATTCCAAGTACACTGACGTATAATGGATGGGTTTGGTGATAAAAATTCACAGAAACAGTGTTACAGAAAATGGAATTTATAAAACGGAAACGTGCGAATGAAGAAATTGACAAAAATGATACCCGCATTCGAATAAATGTAGGCGGGACGCTTTTTGAAACCTGGCGTAGTACCGTCGAAAAAATCCCGGGTACGCGACTAGCACTTCTGTCAGTTCTTGGCGAGTCCGATGACACGTGGGACAGGGACCGGAAGGAGTTCTTTTTTGACCGACATCCGGGTGTTTTCTCAATGGTGATGCAGTATTATCGGACAGATGAACTTCACACGGATCAGAACTTGTGTGGCAATATAATTCAAGGGGTAAGATTTAACATCACCTGTAAGCATTCTTTACCTTTATAAAATTAAACTCAAACTTAAAGGGAATTTTAAGCGATAAGAATTATTGAGATGGCCGTAAACCTAACGTACCTTGCGCATTTCTGAACAATAGAAGTATGTCCATTTTCAAAGTATCACGCTTCTAATTCAGTATAAAAATAACGTTACCATACATATTTTAAGATTTAGAATCAACAAAATCGCGTGTTCTACTCGGATGGTAGCAACGTAATTCGGTAGCGGCTACAATAATTTGACTGACTTTAATATACCAGTCAGACACAACGCGAGACACTCGCATTTTCGCACCTGCCAGTGTGGTTTTGAAAGGTGGATATATTTGCACTAAGTTAAGTATTAAGACTAGTTAAGGTCCGCAAATACATTCGTCTTACTCATTACAAAAGCGTTAAAGAGCCTCCAGATATGCGAAACAGTTCAACTTATTTTTTTGTCAATCTTTGTCTCAATTTTTTATAAAGATTTGTAGCCTTTTTCATTTAATTCTTCTGTATTTGACAATAACTTTTATACGAATTGAAATCAATATTAATTTTGTGAAAACTTAGTGTTGTTTTTATTCGACAAATTTGTGTGGAGTATTCTTAGCGAAAAATATCATTTACATGCAAGTTTATATTGAAACATGTACGAAAATTAACTTCGATTTTAGGGATATAGACTACGGTAAAATCATTTTATTTCGCTCGGGTTTAATTTTCGCGTAATTCGCGCGACGGCAAGATCGCGAAATTCAAACCCTGCGAAATTAAACCATTTAACAGCGTTTCTTTATATAAAAATACAGATGCGCAAATTTATGCCCCGCGAATTTGTTATTTTGCGCGAAAATTTGTCTCGGCGAAAAATAATGATACTACAGTAGCTGGTCAACTCTGCGGGAATTGTGTAGACAATCCTTTGAAGCCTTATCACTCTCATTGATGTTAGTAATAATGGAACAATGTTATAAAACGAGATGTGTGAAGTTAGCGGCCTGGCGGCGTGAAGTTAGCGGCCTGGCGGCGTGAAGTAAGCGGCCTGGCCGCGTGAAGTTATCGGCCTTGCGGCGTGAAGTTAGCGGCCTGGCGGCGTGAAGTTAGCGGCCTGGCGGCGTGAAGTTAGCGGCCTGGCGGCGTGAAGTTAGCGGCCTATCGGCCTGGCGGCGTGAAGTTAGCGGCCTATCGGCCTGGCGGCGTGAAGTTAGCGGCCTGGCGGCGTGAAGTTAGCGGCCTGGCGGTGTGAAGTAAGCGGCCTAGCGGCGTGAAGATGGCTGTCTATATCAAAATTTAGCCTGATTTTACAAACGGATTGAAATCTATTTTTACAGCATATAATGTACATTGCGGGTGTATAAGCAAGTTATCAACATGATTTATCTTTTATTTTTTTAAATAAATTATTTAACAAAGTTCTAGCTTATCTGCACAGACGACTCGGAATCTCTTTGTACATTTACTCTCATGTCCTCTTTGTAAATGTACATTTCAGGGATGATTAAGTAAAATATCAACAAGAACTACTTTTGAGTTTTTTAGACTTGTCCAAGCCTGGCGGCCTAGCGGCCTAAACTTAATATTTATCATTATATATTAAGTTTAGGACGCTAGGCCGCCAGGCTTCGAAAACTTAAAAAAAAACAAAGCTAGTTCTTGTTGATATTTTACTTAATAATCCCTGAAATGTACATTGCATGCTGGTAAAAATCGAATTCAAGCCGTTTTTAAGATAAACATAAATTATGATAAATATTAAGTTTAGGCCGCTAGGCCGCTAACTTCACGCCGCCAGGCCGTTAGGCCGCTTACTTCACGCGCCAGGCCGCTAGGCCGCTAACTTCACGCCGCCAGGCCGCTAGGCCGCTAACTTCACGCCGCCAGGCCGCTAGGCCGCTAACTTCACACATGTTATTAAACGTTACCTTACACCTTATTTTAAGACACTATTTACGTCTTGAAAGAATCAAATAATTGGGTTCTTCATTAAAATTAAAATTGTGAACATTACAAGAATTCAAGGGTGTTCTGAAATAAATTCGCAATTGCTACATATATTAGACATGTTATCTATTAAAATTTAGCTATTTCTTGTGTTTTAACTTTACAAGGCCTCATTCTTGCCTCTGCAGATTTTCACATTAACAAACAAATACAAGTTATATCTATGTAATTATCATAGTTAATCATGCATGGTGCATCTTATTTTACAGCATCATAGTTCCATAACAAATGTGTCTCCTTAGGTTCCAATGCGTAACATATATAAAATTAATGACATTGGGGCCTACTATAGGGCACGACGTCATTATATTTTCTTTTAACATCTTTACTTTAAAAATTTTAAAAAATTCATTAACTGAAAGATGTTTTAAGCCATCCAAGCGATAATTCATTATGTAACTTATTTCAAATGCTTTTGATGTTAAGTAATACATGTATATGTAAAACACTATCTAACCACATAATTAAGGAAGCAGTTGTTTGTAGTCATCTGTTATTTGGTTGCCATGATCAAACAAAAACTGAATTAAAACAGTTGTTTCGTAAACAAAAGGTTGTTTTAATCTTGACTAACACTGCAAACCTTGTAAGGAATTTCTGGCTACATAACATAATAAATAGTAACCAATCAACAGACAGACAGTTGTGTGTTTTAGTCCCAAATCACCCAAGCAAATTGTAAAATATCTTACAAAAGCCTACTTAAAAAGGAGAAATTATTTATATAGAAAAAGAATGATATGATTTTAAGGAATTGATTTATTTACAAATTTCAACAACAAATCTTGATAATTCTGATTCAACAGTCATGTGAAGAAAGACAAATTAATGTTTTCAGATGTGACTTATAGACCCATTGGATCGGGTGTCTATTATATTTTGTATTATTGTATAACACGATATGTTACTTGTACACAGGTCACTATAATAAAATAATACATTCTTACTTACTTACTTACTTACTTACTAATAAATAGTATTTGAAGGCAGATGCAATTGTATGCATTATCAGAATGACTTTTGATAAGGTTTCATCATACCTAATATATTGTTGTCGGTATCATACGAATTAGTTATTATTCATTATTGTTATTCATCGTATTATTCATGTTGGCTTTAACTTGTTTCGGGTTTGCTTAGTTTGGTGGTTTGGTATAAATATAATTGTACGGAATTTTTAGGTCAAGCTATGTTTCTTTACGTTTCTGATCGTAAGTAAAATACAGATATTAATAACAATTATTTGGGCAAAGTTTTATTGAACTGCATTTTGCCGTTAAAGAGATTTTGATATTTTTATTTTTACATAAGATAGTTCAATGACGAATCTCACAGCAACTTATAATTCATTTGTTCATAGATTGATGGATTGGTTGATTGGTGCTTTAAACAATTCAAGTGAAAACTCAGTATAAATCTGAACCCTTTTGATGTTTAGTTAAATATTTAAAAGACTATCTATACACATTAACGCTTCCGTACATACTAAAATATATTCCCCTTGCTTGGTTGCACACATTAAATTAATTCGAGATAACATCGAAGCTGTTACCTGCCATTTTTATTGTATTGTTTTCAGTAACGACAGAATTATGGCCCTTGATTAAGTTAATATTGAGATATTCTTTTCATTAATAAAAATTGAGATATTCTTTTCATTAATAAACATGTATATTAAATTGTCGTTGGCCTAGTCAGTAAATTTTGTTTTATTGTTTTTGGCACACACTTGCTTATTCTACGTGATGGTAACCACTGTCCCAACATCGGCGTGGCAGGGTCTTTCCTAGGGATTTTTTTTCAAAGGCCCTGGGATTGGGACAATAGTTACATATCACATTTGCATTACTTGGGACTTATTGCAACGGACATTGAACAAATTAAAGTAACAAAAATAACATTTTTATCACTTGACTTGTAGGTGATCATAGCTGTTACATGTATACCTTCATGTTTATCTTTAAATGATACAGGATCATAATAACCTTCTTGGTTCAAATCGCAATGTTGGTCGCGTTTGATATCTTCCGAAAAGGAAAGCGGAAAATTATTGATGTAAGATTTGGCGGTAAAATTTATCGCGTGACACATAAAGAAACATTTCTGGGAAGTCAGTATGTACCTCTTATAAAAGTCCAATAGTGAAGATATTATATACATCTACCACTTTTGTACAAGTATCTGTTTTAATTGTTCTATGCGTCAAAAGTGTGCCTTTTTGCCGCATAAAAAGTATTTTTATGCGTTGAAAATCACCTCATAAACGAACGAAAAATTGTTTATGCGGCGATGCTCCTATGCGGCGTTACACCTGTCTCACTGGGCTGTAAAAGTAAGCGACTCACTTGAGACAAAATATCTCAAAAGCTCTTAATAAAAAAATACGTGAGGGCGACGGATTGCGTTTTCTGAATTAAAAAGCAGAAAACTGCTGTGTGATCACTAAATAAAACATAGGCGAGAGCGGTGGACTGCGATCGCTGACTGCAAGGAGGGAGAAACATACGAGAGAACGAAAATACGAGAGGGTGACGAAGTGCGATCTCTGAATAAGTCCGCGAAAAAAAAACCTGACGGCGAAAGAATGCGATTTCTGACTATAACAGCGGACAAGAATAACATGAGTACAACATCTGAAAAAAACCAAAGGGAGAGAACCAGAGGGGTCGATGGAGATGTTCAAAAGTCGAGGCTTCCGTGGCCAAGCGGTTAAGGCCATTGCATGACAATCACATGCCCTTCACCGCTTTAATAATGCTCGGATGGGCAGTTGTGGTCTTTCTCCACTAGAAAAGCTCTAGGTCAGCTCCCATACATACACTCGTAAAAGACGGGGCAAGGGCTTTATATTTAAAAATAATCATGTAAGAGTTCAATATACAGCGGTATAAAATTTCCCAACTAATTTAAATGTATTGTAGGCGGTCTTGTTCGCAGTTTTCATCATTTTAAATTCTTTATCTTACCACACAATAAATAATATTGGAAGTGTTAGGAAGCTGCCAGTGCTCATGACAAGATCTCCTCTTCTTACAAAGGAACTTGTGTCACTGTATTATAAATAGATTTTAATAAGGGGATCGACTGTGTATAAGGACTGGAATTTTAAGGGGCTTTGTTCATTTTCACAATAACACATATGGTTAAACGACTATTGTTTTTTTCAAATCCATATACATGTAACAACGTTGATAAATGCTAAATTTCAATTTCTGTAGATTAATTGAAAGCGCTAATTTACCGGCCGACCAATAAACAGCAATCAATGATGTTATAAGCATTCAAGAGAATGTCAAACTCTCTCACATGCAGTTTCATAACCGATTTCCTGTAATTAAAACGCAAATAAACAATCAGAATACATCATGAATAATGGTGCAGTCAGCACATGGTAGACAGGTTGTGAAGGTTACCTCGAGACAGTGTGCACATTTGAATGGCACTGGTTCTACATGTACCTTTTTCTATTGTCCGCAAAACAAACATTCTTTCCTAAACTGCATTTATAACAGGTATTGAAAATAATAGAAAAGAAGAAATTTGTTTCACCGGGGTCTAAGGAACTTAAAACTTTAGAACTTACTCAGCTTAGTATTGTAATCATGTATACTGTATCATCAAATACAAGGTTCTAACGATTATAAATAGTAAATGATACGTTGATGTCCGCCAAACACTTGAACATTTCTGTCGACAGCGAAAAGCATACAGCACATCCATTGTGACAACATTTAAAATTTAAATTTATTCTGGAATAAAACACCAATTTTCATTTTTGATTAAAGAAAATGAAGCCAATTACTGGAAATATATGTTTTGTTATTTCTTCCCGATAATCGACATCAGAAACTATAATACGTTGTTTTGAGTTCCGTCAATACTATATACCTAATTACGAGCTGTCAAGCACTCAGTTCTCCCGCGCGAACTATACCGTATCGTCTTCGATCCAATAAGCCTTCATTTCCGTTCTACCAGCACTGTTTTTTCTGAAAACAACTTCACATAATGCTATGGAACAATATGATCAATGGTTCACGTTTTGATCTTTGTCACATATCTTTGAAAAAGCTTTAATGGGCTCGGGAAAAGCAATAGAATAATGATGTTGACATTGACTATCGGTGACAAAGAACACCGGTTGTATACATATCGACTGGCGAGACTATCCCATCATTGACCAATCAACATCCATTCATGTGTCGGGACTAGTATTTCCTTTTAGATGCTAAAACTGACTCAAGCGTTACGTTTACGTTCGTTTGTTTAAATTTCATGTTACATTTTCGCCTATTTGTGTTTCAAATTTGTTAAGTAAACTTTATGTATATCACCTAAAATTCGACAATACGACAAAAAGATGCAATCTTCGTTTTATACCTCTGTGCATCCCTTCTGTAATTAAATTCAGGGGAAAGCTTAAGCTTTTACGTTGCTTTGGATTATATTTTGTCAGGTCTCCAAAGGGCGAATGTATAACTGCGGTCTTAAATTTAAAGAAATCAACCAAACTTCAAAACCGAATTAATCGAAAATCATGTTTATTCGGACAAAATACTGTCCGAATTACCGGTCTATTTTATCGAAATATTTCTCTTTTTTTGAAAAGGCTTATACACATCTATCAAAGAGAATTGCATCGTCCCAAATCGCTAGACCGCTAAAAATCTTTTGGCGAAAACCATTGTGAGGAAAATAGATTTTTCTCATTGACATCCACGTTATCACGTTATGGATAAAATAGAGAAGAGCGTGTTGGCTCATCGTCCCCATCAGACCATAATAAAGCTACAGGAAGTTATTTAAGTGCAATGAAATGACAAACCACAACATTTCCTTGAGACTTACATCAAATTTTGATGATAAAAAGATGAAAAAATGATCACAACTTAAAGTGGATGCAATAATTATTTACTTGAGAATTGCAATCTGTGTACCAGTGAGCTGAAAATGTTCTTATTTTTTAATTGCGCTAAGCAGATTCCAGTTTGTTTGTGTGGGTTAATAGGATATTGATACTCCTTCACTATAATTTATAATATTTTGAAAGATTCTATCAAATAGTTCGGAAAATCAACATTTATCAAGTGTGCACTTAGAACTTTTGACTAGTGTAAACGTCGTAAAGCCCAGGTATAACTTAAAAAAAACATGAAACCAAACGAACAAACACAGTTTTGTTTACTTTATTTTTACATAGGAGCTTGACTTTTGGGGACTAACAGAGCTAGATATAGAGCCGTGTTGCTGGGGCCACTACAGCAAGTTCAAGGACCACAGGGAGACCCTGGCGGCACTGGATGACAACTTTACCCAGCAGAACGAGATCGAAACCTGGACGGAACAATCTAGTAAATATGAGAAATTTAAACACAGGATATGGCAGTTTATAGAGGAACCCACTACTTCCAGAGGAGCCAAGGTAACTGAAAGGGATGTTTTGTTATATCTTATTTCAACTATCTTTAAATGTTTATTGTCACTTTTATATTTTCTATGAAAACATTGCATGTCGAGAAAGACAATGATTCTGAGAACGCGACCCCGCAACATAGATAAAACGAGGCATTTCACAGGAATAATGTCTTTTCGGTCATATTTTTGGACATTTTAGTTGTTACGACTTTTGGAAAGACTTACACTTTTCTATTATTCTTCATAACTAATTCTATGTGATCTTGTTACTCAGCTGACTGAAAAATGCTCTGGTCCCAAGGTTATAAAACTGAGCATGGAAACCAGTCTCAAATCTCAAGCATCTGATTGGCTGAAATGGCGACCAGTCGCCATTTCAGCCAATCAGATGCTTGAGATTTGAGACTGGTTTCCAATCTCAGTTTTATAACCTTCAGCCCTGTTTACCGCGAAATGCATAATAAGCAGCGTCCCCAGCTCTTTGACGTCTTTACAATGATGAGGTTAACTTGCCGAAGCTACCTTTCCCCGAGACGTGCCTCTAATGAGAGAAAAGACACACCGTTACAATAATTAAATGTCAATAATAATGTCAACTAGCCTGGAAAAATGCTTGAAAGATTTTTAATATCGTTAGAAATACTATATATTAAAAGATGATTGCTACTGTTTCAAAACCTCAAAGTTTTTAACCTTTTAGATTTTAATGAAATTTTGCGTGTCGTTAATTACATATCCATGGTATCTTCAATAGAACATAGCAATTAATCTGTATATTTTACGTTTATAAAATTAAATATTAACCATACATAAGGTTGAAATACATATAACCGGTATTCATTTCTGGAGCTTATCTATGACATGCTCTCTGTTTTTTCTATGTTTAAGGTGTATGCAGTAGTGTCCATGTTCTTCGTCGTACTGTCAATTGCTATATTTTGCCTGGAGACATATCACTGGTTCCGAATACCCATACCTGGAGCCAAACCCCATAACACAACTGGATATGACATCTATCTTTCACCTACCAGTGACCGCTGTGTCAGAACGAAGTACGAGTATGGCAAATACGCGTTCGAAGACACAATACCGCACCCGGCCATGACCTACTTAGACTACGTGTGCGCCGCGTATTTCACCATGGAGTTTATCACAAGATTTTTCTTTTCTCCTAACAAGTTTCAGTTTATTAAAGGGCCGCTTAACGTGATTGATCTCCTGTGTCTGGTTCCACACCTTGTTGCGATCATCATTGTGACCGCAGACAGAGACGGCTCTTCTAAGGATACCAGCAATCTATTCCGAGCGTTCTTAGCTTTACGCACTGTCAGGATCCTGAGAATTTTCAAACTTATGAAACATTACAGTGCATTTAAGATCCTGGTTTACACAATTAAAGTTAGTACGAAGGAGCTCTTGTTAATGGTAATCTTCTTGTTCACTGGTGTACTAATTTTCGCCAGCATTATATTCTATACGGAGAATGAGACGTTTGACAGTATCCCCGTTGGTTTCTGGTGGGCTCTTGTAACTATGACAACTGTAGGATATGGTGACAAAGTTCCTAAAACTGAAGGCGGATATATTATAGGATGTGTCTGTGTACTGTGCGGTGTACTTACTGTGGCATTTACTGTACCAATTGTTGTGAATAATTTCACGCTTTATTATTCTCACGCTCAAAGTAGAATAAAGCTACCTGTTCACAAAAGGAAAGAGCTCAAACGAAAAATTTTCCTTAAAAATCAAAAGTCGTTAGATTTCTTAAAGAAACTAAAATGGAAACGTGGTGGCAAAAAGAAGCTCGACGAATTTAACGAGCTAGAAGCCTTAAAGACACCAAGAGATCCGCCGTGCGGACAAGAGGCACCGGCTGAAGTGTCTACCCCACCAAAAAATTCCCTAGTAACATTTGCTCTAGGAAACACTATTAACACAATGGCCGACTCCGTCGGTGCGTTGCTGCATAGAAAAGATACTCACGAAACTTCAATGGAGGAACCTATATTGACACCGGTGGAGACTCCAGACAGAATCCATACCGTCTCTGAGAGTATAAATTTCTCTTGCATGTCTGTCAGCCTCCCGGGCACTCCGGCTGACTTTATCGTACATCCTGAACAGGTATTGTTAAGTTTTAGCTTATTTGTTCTGCCTGCTGTATTAGTTAGCACTGTAGATTAGAAAATAGCGTTAGGGCAAGCATCAAGAATAAAAATCGGTTTGTTGCAATTTACTTATGTGCAACGCTTTCGTACTCCAATACATCGCCTCGGGCCGATTGTGCAATTCTTATCAGATCAGAAACATACCTCCATTTAAGGCTCGAACGATTAACGTGTAAACGGTAACGTTTCGATTCCGGCCCGTAAACGTTTACAGAATCTCGGACCGTTTAAACGAACGGTCACGTGATTATAAAGCCGGCAAAAAAGATTTAATAAAATTTGGCAACATCATTTCAAGCATGAAAATATTTCAATGAATCTTATTATCGGTAATGTCATCACAGACACAAATTTTCATCACCACGTGCATTGCCTAATGCGTCATCAATAACACGCAAAATCACTTCTGGTTTTGGTCTTAAAACTTTAATCTTGGCTGGAATAACCTGGACAACGATCCGAAGTTTGGAATAATTCCAAAAGGTTGATTGAAGTTGGGCTTACCAAGGTTAAGAGCAACTTATTCAATGTAGTTCTGGCATATGCCGACGGGAGTACCGGGACCATGACAACTCATCTCAAGCATGTGCACGATTTTGTCAAACAAGAAACTTCAAACACTTCGCATTGTTGTGGGTTTCCGCGTTGTCTCTATCACTTCTGTAAATGTTGAAAATTTACCGATTTTGAATTTCACAGGATTCCCGCGGAAGTTAGCGATCCGATAATATAGCTATCTGTCTATATGAGCCTCTTACATCGCCTTATTATGGAGTTGCATAGTTATTTAAAACTTAAAAGGTTCAGATCCACTTGACACATTGCAAGCAGGTCTACCGGTATATGATATAAACAACGTTTAAACGGGATCGTTTCGTTTTTCATGGTCCGTGACAACGTTTTCGAAAACTTGTAAACGTTGGAGCCTTACCTCCATTGCACCGACTTAAGTTGTTCGTTAATTACAAAAAATCAATCTCAAAACTATCTCTTATACTATCTCAAGGCCCAAGGCATTGACTAATGCTGTACTATAAGTATTATAATGAATTCAAACACAATTTTCATGCTCCTTGGCAACGTTGGATGCTCTTCAAATTCAAACACCAGTGTTACGCCTCAAATTATCGACTTAAGCTGCCATACAAGACCACACAGAACTTGAAAGTCACACTCATCTACTAAAGTTGCTTTCTAAGGGGACATCTGTGGGGGTTTTGTTGAGTGTGATTACTTTGGCTGTGACCATTGACAGTTCGAGTAATCCAGAAGTCTGAATATTTAATGTGAGGAATATATCAAGCAGTCAAGCTGCAAACTGATCGGTGTTTTTGCCAAAATACCCACGTGTGCCTTAAAATCAAAATCATCATATTGATTGTACATAACCCTACAATTTCAAATAGCAGCATCATATCCAATAAAACCGGCTTAAGTAATATTGTATCTTTGATCTTTCATGTCCAAGGAACATAAAAACAATCCTTTGGTTAAGGTTAACATACAGTTTCAAAAGCATCATAAAATCTCTTGGCATCGGTCTATATTAAATTTTTTTCTCTAACCAGACTTCCAATATAATCTTCACTATCTATGTCACACTTTATTGTTATTGTTATTTCCGACCAAACAAGTTCCAACAACAATTTCACAATACATGACATCGCCATAATATGAAATAAAATTTCTTCATTCCTCAGCTGCTTCCAGCAAACGAACCCCAATGAAATGGTTGTAAGGTGCTCAAACATGTTTAGTTCAGTCCTTTCCAAGTTGGTAACCCTACAAGTTCTCTTTTTCATTCTAGTATCTGTTGTTGTATATAAATATATGCCCTGATTTTCTCTACTATTTGGTGGTGTGTT
This sequence comes from Corbicula japonica, assembly GCA_038501625.1. NCBI lineage: Eukaryota > Metazoa > Mollusca > Bivalvia > Venerida > Cyrenidae > Corbicula > Corbicula japonica. The sequence goes on along the minus strand of JAZAYU010000033.1, from coordinate 6,526,084 downwards.
TTCTGTAGTTACTTTTTTTTGATAAGCATATTTCACTTCTTCAGCAACACTCTCACACTCTTGGCATTAACCTTAGCTTATCGTTACATTCACGCCAAATAAAACCGAATCCGTCGCTTATATTTTCCAAACATCTTGTCAAGACTAGTGTCAACGACTTACGTTGCTCTTACATTGTAACAACACTGTCAATTCACATTGCATCAATACGTACACGTTCCAAAAATGCTCACTAGCCCCATATTTGTTAATAAAGTTGCCAGAACTGTCGGCCACTTCACATAGGAAAAGGTTGCCAGGCAAGGTCAAACAATATTCCAATGTCATAGTTACGTCGCAATTTCTCAATACTTCCGACGACTTCGCGTAGCACCCTGTGATCGTTTAAGGTTGCCTCTTGCCATAAATTTTCCATATCTTTTTCAGAACATACTGTTCATGCTTTTCAGTATATCAACAAGATATATTGAACGTGTATAATTTAACTACTTAAAGCTCGTTTGTCTTGTAATATGGCAATTTAAATATTGCATACGTATTTTGTTTTCATTTAAAATATTTTATCTTAGACAGGACAGCCTAGCGACTTTCGATAATTGCGTATGAGTTACTTTACTTATATACTTGTTATTAAATGTAATTTGAGTGACTCACATGATTTTAATGTACCTGCAGCACATGGCAGAGACCGAACAACTTCTTCATGAGGTTGCTGACGCCGACAAGAAACGGCGAGAAGAACGGAAACGTCAACTAGACCTAATCAACCACAAGCGAGAGAGCCGTCGGCAGCAGCTGGTCGGCGAGACTCGCAAACGACCGAGCTTCGGTGCTGGAGGAGCCAAACCGTCGTAGATCTTTTATTCTTTTAATTCTTGAAATTTGATTATTGAGATATAAAATGTTGCTAATACAACGGGATTTCCTTAAGATTCTTGTTAATTGAGAAACAAAATTGCCCAACAATTATTGCGAATTGTGTTTTAAGCAAAACTAATTAGTGTGTAATTCTATTGACGGCGATGCTTAATTAAGGCACATGAATCGGGTTCCAGTTTAAGGCGTTAAGGTCAAAGTTGAAGAAAAGCGTTCGTTTTTCCAAAAATGAATAATTATAATCAAAAATAAAACTCAGCATTGTGTGACTAGTTGAAACCTGTCTTACTGGAAGCCGAAAGTACTTGTTACTTTTTTTACCACTTACACCGCTCTTCTTTACTGCGTATGTATTATTGTGGTTGTCATGGACATTACTTTCAATCTCTATCATTACTATCATTATCGTCTTTTTCCATCACATTCATCATCATTGCAAGTTGCCACCGTCAACCCTAAACTGTCTCTTCCTGCAAATAGGCCAGTATTGCCAATTAGTATGATTAGATTAAAAAAGGGAACATTGAAAGCCACCGAACACGAGAAATAATACAAAATTGCAGGCTCGGTTTGATTGAGCTTTTTCATATGCAAAAATGGAAATGCTCAATAACTGCCAATAACACCTAGCACCGGGCCGAGTACTACTTAATATTTACACAGATATCATGCTCATTTGCCCTGATGGCCCAAAATGGCGTAATGGATAATAACACTGAGAAGATATTGGGGAGACTTGTTACGGGGGTTGTCAGGAGACGCCACATTTAAACAGATGAAAAAAGCTACCAAACACAGTTACCTGTGTCACATAATGACGGTCACAATTATTAGCATTATCCCCGTCATCGTTTGAGGCTTTATCTCTACTTGCGCAGTTGGTAACGTGCTTGGTTTTTTGTGGACAGACGTTGTCGCCACGGGCTGTTCGATTCTCGATTTTGAAGTTGTATCATTTATAATTACCATTTATAATTACCTTGTTAAACCAATGTGACAACCGTAAATTTAGAAGTCCCCGCAAAAAGATTGTCTTCCTTAAGTCGGTTCAGTGTGTCTTATAGTAATGGATGCGTTTGTCCAGGCATTTGATAGCGTTGTCCGATTTGTTTGACTAAGCGTTGTAGTTGTACGATTCATCGCCTCAGCAGGTATCATTTTAACCATCGTTATGACAAGTGTCATATTCTCTAATGTTCATCATTCTCAATGTTTCTTATCATCATGATCGTCTTCATCTTCAGTATCTTTACCTCAATCCTTGTCACCTACATCATTTTCAGTTTTTGTTATTATCCTCACCCCTATCGCCATTAACTACATTGTATTCATAAGCATCACCACAATCGTCTTCATCACAAGCTTCACTATGGGTAATAACCTGCGTGTTTTCGTCTTGTTTTGTCTTTTTAAATTTTGAACGATCTTTTAATCGTATTACTCGTTTTCAATTCCGTCCATTTACACTTTAATACTGGTTGTGTTATTCAACTTTAAAAAAATGTATTATACTGTGTTAGCGTTTTCTTTTAGAAAATTGTAGAAATTGCATGTCTTTGTTTTCTCTCTAATGTCTTTTGAAAAGTATAAAGTAATCTTTTGCTCACGCTGTTTCAATTTAATCATATATTGTTGTCGTTTATTATAATTAGCCATTGGTGACACTCTTATGATAACTTAACCCCTTATTTTTTATATACGGGTTTAGCGCATGTGTAAACAGTGTAGATCCAGATCAGCTGGCACATTTCTGCCATCTTATCAGGATCTAAACTGTTCGCTTCTTGGTCAGAAATAACCTAAAAGAATTAACAGTGTAGATTCTGATCAGAGCTATGTGCCGCCTTATCTGGCTATACGGTACTGTGATCTCATGGATAACACTCATATCCCGTGGACTACAGGGTTAAGATAAATGTAATGAGACAGTCTTTACAGTTTCGTATTCTTCTAATCATCAAACGATATAAGAAGCAATTGGGTACTCAACACAAATTTAATGTATCCACTCTTTCTTTCTTTAAATACATTATAAACAGGCTCTTGAAAGTCTCCAGAAAAGTATTTATTCTACCGAATTCAAGGATAAAACACAATAAAATAGAAAGAAAATTACATACGTTCTTGTTGTCAATAAAATCACAAAATCACAAATTGTTAATTACTATTCTAAATTATTCCTTGACAAAGTTTGAAAGAAAACTGCCCAGTTTTCCGAATAAACTGCGTTTGCCCTTGATTGTGCCTAAGGAAAACACTATCCTGTAAGAGCTCTTCAACTTGGGTTTTCAAAATTCGTCAACAGATAAGCTCAAATATGCAATAATTTAAAAATCAAGTTGATCCTAAAGTCACACTTTACTAAGAGCATGTACGCTTTATTAATGTTCCTACTATACACCGATCATATTAATTAAATACTTCAGCGTCGAATAGGAATTTACTCTTCAAACTTGAAGCATAAAAAGATACATCCTGTTCAGTTCTTTTTTTTAAATATAACCATTCAATTCCATATATGCGTTTGGAAACCACTGAGATTTAATCAAGGTAGAGGTAAAAACAGAAGTCTCAAAATCTTCAGTTGCTGGTATATTCTCCGTTAACAAATGTTCATGTCTCATTATTTAAATAGGGATTCTAAATTAATATTTAACAATTCTTTGCGATTTTGCAATAATGCTATTTCTTAGCCGTTAGACTTAAGATGTTTGACCATTTTTAGCCGGTTACGGCTTTTCCTCTTCACAAAAGCTACGGTCGTGACTTTTGTTTTTTACCCAACCTCGATAAATGCCCATGGTTTACGAAGGACATTTTAATAGAAATTTTATTAAAAGAAGTAAACATGATGTATCCTATTATGTTTCGAAGAGTGTTCTCCAATAATTCCTTGCAGAGAATTAAAACATTTATGATTGATGTAGTTTGAACATGGTTAAGTGTATGCATATCATGGAAATCCACGTTCAGGAATCTCAGCCTCCCTACACAGTACAAAGTAGTGATATTCTGTTAAACAGTATAATAAATCATAATTATTTATCAACAATCATATTTTAACATTCAATCTAATTGTCAGTTTGTTCTGAAATGTTAGGCGGACACCAACAAAACATCTTGGTTGTCAACAGATCAAAAGTGAACAAATTGTTCGTATCGGAGTCGCATTACAGTCTTATAGCACGTTTTCATAAAAAAACAGCGACATCAAAAGTGATTAGTGCGTTTGGCCTGTTATCCCACTCTGCAGTCATTTGTCGTTGACCGCTCGTCCATCCGTCTTTACGTCCGTCCGTCTGGAGCAATAACTAAGTAACCGATTGATGGAATAACATGAAACTTAAAATAAAGGCGGATCGTCATGGCGCGGTAAAGCACTCGAAACATGGATCATCCTAGAAACTCCAGGGTTATTTCCCTTTAGTTATAGAATCAACACCAGACGTTTTAACCCTTTACTCCATAGGATATGGCTGTCATCCATGGGCGAACAGTGTAGATTCAGATCAGCTGATCTGGATCTACACAGTTCGCAGATACGCTACAAGGTGTATACTCGTATGAAGTAAAGGGTAAATGATGGTATTTCAGCGCATGGAAACCAGTCTCGAATCTCAAGGATCTGATTGGCTGAAATGGCGACTGGTCGCCATTTCAGCCAATCAGATCCTTGAGATTTGAGACTGGTTTGTTTAAGTTCAATGAATCCTGAAGTTGTTGTCTTCAGATCCGATAAAGCCCCTTGTTATATCTAGCCATTTCAACATTAACAGATATCTATATGTCATTAGTGTTGGTGATTGACGTTAATGCATTTGATATCAGTAAATTATGTAAATACAATGAAATTACCGCTGAAAATGACGGCGTATTCTACATCAGCGTCAAACAAATACAGGTCCCGAGAGTCGTGGTACTGCCAGTAATTTGATATGCTGTCTTCCATCCGTGGAATTAAGTGGAATCAGGTGGGAATTATATATAATACAGGTCTTGTTTAATACAAAATTATACCGGCAAATAATATTTACAGAGCAACGACATCTCTATCTTTGTATACACTATTCCAAAAGAAAATGTGCACTTTTTTCGGTGATATTTCATTAAATGTTTTAATATTTGGTATCAAAACTGTGATTAGGACTGAAGGTTATAAAGCTGAGATTGGAAACCAGTCTCAAATCTCAAGGGTCGCCATTTCATCCAATCGGATGCTTAAGATTTGAGACTGGTTTCCATGCTCAGTTTTATAACCTCGGGCATAGATAACAGATAGTTTTACTATAGAATTTAAATTATCTAATCTCAATTTTGGTACCAATAATTCGGCATTTAGAAAATCAGGTAATGAAAAATCACTGAAAAACACGTGCACACTTTCTTTTTAAATAAAGTACAATGTATATTATAACCTCCTTTAATGTTCAAGACACTTCTTTTGCAACAGAATTTTTCGTTGTTTTTTTTTTAATTTAATTTCGTGATAGATTATTCCCGCTTGTCTGATATTGAAAATGTCGCGATAATCCAAACGTCGTTATCACAAAATCAAATGATGTGTATTTTTTTAATAAAATTAATATCGATATAAAAAGTCATAGATGTTTAAGTGTATGAATATTCGTCGATGGGATAGATCGGGAACATGTATCACTTAGCACAATATACCACATTTATCTGTTTTCTTATCAATGTAACGATCTTATGCATCATATCCATAGAGTCTATCTAGGTGGTAGAAGCCATGATAAGCACTTGTCAATCATTATTGGCGTTGACAGGTGATAAGCTATTTGCGTGTACCGTGCAACTTAACATAACCGTCTTTTCTTAAAAGCAGTAACCCATATCACTTACTTTTAAGATAGGCAGCACGACCGTGAACTGTTGCACATAGCAATGTGTTGCTTTCCTTCAACAAATAATGAATGGATTTAAAATTATATTTAAATAAAATGCCGTCTCCTGGTTCAGTAAAGTCAAGAACTGCTTGAACGATATCTTCATGCACGTGCCCGTGTTTATGGTTTGTTAATTAACTGAGAAATATGGAAGATGAGAAGTTCAGAGCAATATTTATCATGGATGTTGGTAATCAAACGCTTGTATCACTGAAGTATCAAACGATTGGGAGAAGATAAGACCAGCAACAGACAGATGGTTAAATCTTTGTATTGATGGAAAATAGCATTCAAAATCATTTAAATTTCTTACAACCCGCAAGCACGCTCGAAAAGTTTAGAAATGTTCAATTCTATGAATCCGTAATATATTTAACCGTGTTTAACATTTATGAACTTAGATTGCAGTTTCGTTAAGTTATTGTTATAGAACAGGAATTTAATAAAAACGTTCTCAAAAGTGTTAAAAATAACAACCTTACCGTACCGAAAAACAATGGGAAAAATTCTAGAGCTGGGAGTTTCTATGACACAGGCGAACGGAGTTTACTTTGCAGCACAGCGCCTGCAGGGAGTGGTCACCTTAGAAACCGAGACAGAACTCAAACTTTCTGGTAAGTTCTCGATTAAGTTTTTAATCCATAGACATCAATGTGTTAATTTTGTAGTTAGATTAATCTAAGATCGTAAAATGATTTGAAAGTGGTAAAAAAAATGACGGATTATGATTTAAAATAAATCACAAAACGAACACATACGGAAAACAAGACGAGGAAATTTTCATTTCATCGCATTTCTTTTATTTCTGCACAAGGTAAAAAGGTTGATGATTGACCCCAATGGTGCAAGAAAAGAAATTAACCCTGCCAGAAACTTGTCTGTTTTCTTAACAGTTATGAAGCTTGACTCTTTAATATACATGGACATTTATGAACAGAACAAATATATCAAATATAGTATATTTCTGTTTCTAACGTTTGCTAAAATATATTGTTACCTCTCGGTATTTTGGAAATTTATCATGCATCGCATGATTCTCACATCGAGAGAAAAATGAATAACCTTTACAGTAAATTATTGAGTTGCACACAACCCAGGGCTAGGCGGCGTGCACAGTATTATGCTCTTCCCTTACTGCCCTAGACTAGGGCATACTTGTTATTGTATTGAAGTCGAGAAATGCACATTGCATAGCGTTTACTGTCGTGTTGATGAACGCCAGTCTTTAGCTAGCATATAAACATCGAATCGCAAAGACTTTAGTTCTATATTATAGAGTTAAGCTCATGTCACATACATTTCGGCATTGAGATATGCACTTGCACAATTGCCACTGGAGATAAGCAGAGCGGTTTTCTGGATATGCCAGCTCTAGCGCTTGTGCTCCTACCACATCCATCCCCCTCCCCTATCTTTACTTATGCATTGTACCTACCCCAAACTCCTAAAATAACAAACAACAATTTCAAATAATGACACAAAAGAACCAACCCGCAGAACATTATATCTAAGTACTACACGGAATACAGAGCAATTTTGTGTTATTTCTCATGTAAACGACTTAATACTTGTGTCTTATTTATTAGCTCTTATGTATTAATTTATAATAACCATATAATGGGCGGATTTAGAGGAGTGAATGCAGCTGACGTCATAGATCTACTAGCCTCTCTCCATACTTCCCTCGGAAATTATCTGAGCTTATATAAAGAATACATGCCGAAGGGAAAAAAACGTATGTTTCTAGACGGTAAGTGGTCGATCTCTGCGTTCACTACTCTAAATACGCCTGTTATATATTAACATTTAGAGACCTAATACAAAAACTACAGAAATTTGAACAAAAAACATAAAGAGCAGTGTTGGCAATTTTATATTTCAAATACTGTTTAATTCTGACAATGGTTTATTAAATTACATAAAACATTAAATTATTACACAATTGCCCGTATACTTAACATGCAGGTCTCATTGTCCTATAACGTAGCACGTATTGAGTTATAAGCGTTAAAGTGAGTGGATTAAAATGTTCTCCTAGAAAAACACATTTGCAGCTTGGGTGCTTGGCATGTTTTGTATACATAAATCAGACGTGTGTGTTTACTTTTCTGCGATTGGGAAATTAATGAAATTCCTAAATGTTTGAAGGAACAAATCGGTTTATTTCTGTTAAGCTGAGCAACAGCGTTCTGCTAGCTAGACTCTACAGATCCAGTATTTTTTTCAATACTTTGCTTCCTGATAATCCTGATATTCTACATATCCGGAACACGAATTGGGGCATTCTGCTGGTTGTAAAACATCGCGCTTATATTTACTCTTTTTCAAAAGATAGTGTGTACTTTGTTATCGGTGATTTTTCATTAACTGCTTTTCTTAATGCCTAAATATTTGTCATCAAAATTGAGATTTTGAAGACATTAATAGTTTTAGAATTGGATTTAGATATCAAAATGTATATTTGGTTATACCGAAATACTAGGTGGTTATATCGCTATATGTTTTAGTTTTATCGAAAAACTAATTTGTTCTTGCGAAGTTTTAAATGAATATCTACCGAAATACCAACATATTTTTAAGAAATTATAATTGATATATCGAAATCATTAATAAAAAAGCAGTGTCTTTAATAAGAAGCTTCGTATTTTAAATTTTGATTATTATTCTTTAAGTAAAATGAAAATCTTTATTTTAAAAAAGATACTGTAAAAACGCTAGATTGTCATTGAAATACTGATCAATGAAATAGTCTGTTGTCAGTGTATACTAAGTTGTGGAAGCTTAGTCGTTTTAGAATTCCTAACCTGAAGTCAAGGAGAAGGGGCGGCAAGAATTCGTCATGGTGTCCGCAGAATTCATTGCCGAGTGGTTCTAAGGCACGCATCTCTCAGTTTTACGATCGAATTATTGTTCCGCCACATGAAAAAATTGCTGATTTTTTTAAATGTGTACTTGATATGTCTTCTTTGTGATAGAACGTGAAATCCACTTTGACGAAAGTTAAGATCACCGTTGATGGTGACGTTTCATTAATCATTACTGAAACGTCTCTGTGAAAACAATTTGATGAAAACTAATGAGAAACCAAGAACATTGTTATCGTGGATAGAATCTTGTAATCTCCGATATCTCCGATGTATCATAAACTGCAGATATATAAACCATTACGCTGGGATGAACAATTCAGCTACAGTCGGGATTATCAAAGTTGAATGAAATTAAATAGGTATAAAGCAATACACCTGCCAGCAAAAAAGAAATTAAATAAAAGAAAAACACAAAAAGATCTTCATAATGTGGGAGGCGATTGGCTGCTGTTTGTCGGTGGTTCATGGTTTGTTAATTGAATTTAAAATTCAAAGATTTAAAGATTAAGGTTCCTTGGGAATTTTCTGAAATGCTGAAGTGCAGAACATCTGGTTCTTCCATCTGTTTATTCTAAGCACTGCATGCAGCGGGGATTTTAATCTAAACAAGATCTGCATTTTGACAAATACAGTGATATGGGTTTTGTCGCGAATGTAAAGTTTATGCGTTCTTTTATTTTTCGTTAAATGTGTCAGTGATTAACTCTCAGTACACATTTTATATTAAAACGATCTGGAACACTATTGTTTGAACTGTGGATTGGATAAAAAAACAAGATTGCAAAAAAATGGGCCAGAAAAAAGTAATAGAGGAGTTTTCTGTGACGCTACAGAGTAGACCCAGTGTGCACGGGCCTGTATACCTCACAGAGGACACCGTCCGAGGGTACGTGAAGCTGGAAATACTACAACACCTGTCACTAACATGTAAGTGTCGAGTTTTGTAATATCTACGCGGATTATTCCTTAAAGTTTTTTTTTGTTATATTACGAGTATAACTTTTAATGTCGTATACAGAAAAACCAATTGTTCACGTAACGGAGAATTTTATCAGACCTGTCATAACTTTGGTTTGACTGATCGATAATAAAAATTATATCATTCTTTCGTGTACAGCTTAAACCCGATCTTTTATTATTTGGCAAAAAGTCAACGAGTTTAAGCTTCCAAACAAATATATCCGAAGGGGTTTGACTGTGGCCACTGCCTGAAACTTAGTGCTTCTTTGGTACGCTGTATTTAACTTCACACTAAGGAGTGCTATTTCATATTTGTAAATTGTGACGCCTCGTTATTCTTAAAAAGTATATTATTAAACGTCCAATTTTCAGGTAAGGAAATATTGTCGTGCAGATATTTTATCATTATTTAATGGAAAGTTGTTGTTCAAAGATCAGTTATCTTTCGTTGCACATCCGTGCAAACTGACCAGTAGCTGTTCTAGAGAGTTAGTTCTATTTCTCGAAAGCTCTTATTAATACCGTCTACGTCTGTGCAGGTGTTTTGTTGGCACATATAACATAGTATGAACTCATTTGTAATCGTCGGTTATTTTTTGTAGATTTCATGGCTCAATCGATTCTCAAATTTAAAACTCAATCGAAAAACAATAACATAGGAAGAGTCAGCTATGCACGCAAATGTGACTAAGCGAGAACAAGGCGACTTTTTCATATGTTTAGCCTTCAAGTACAATCTCGAAATTTGTTTCATAGCTTCTTATTCTTACCGGTATTTTGGTTATTGAAATATAATTATTGTTGTTATCGTTATTCAGTTATTCATTTTGATGGTCATCAGGAAGTTGCCGGTGCTTTCTTTGAAGATCGTGATACAGTACATGAACAAAGTATGCTAGTAATTAACGAGAGATCGAATTATCAAAATTACCACACGTACTAAGCACACTATTTGCATAGTACGTATATATCGCTAACTCTCTTGACATAATTTAAACACACAATGTTTTCCTTACGTCTGAAATAGTTTAATCCCCGCACTTACACTGAGCAAAAATGTAAACTTGACAAAATAACATGGACAAAAAGTTCGTTCAGTGATGCTTTATTTTATATTTATTTAAAATTCTGGTATTTGTACATATTTGGACACTTGATTAAGCGATATGCTGGAGTGTTGTTGTTTTTTTTTCAAAAAGAGTAATGTTATATAATTTTTTCTAAATAATAATAAGATCGATATTTTTACATCAGTCTCAATCAGATTATTACGGCCAAATTTCGATGTAAACTTCTAAATCTGGCATTATAAAGAAGGAAAACACAAGTCCAATAATCCAAAAAATGAGATATAGTTACTAATTTATTAGTTACTTTTAAAAATATTCGTTTTGTCAAATAACCTCCTTTTTAATTAAAAGAAAGAACAAAATCAGACTGCTAATAAGTAAGTAAGTAAGTAAGTAATCATTTATTATAGTGACATGTGAATATCGTTACAAAACAACATAAATATATAAATAAATACAAAGTATCCACCCGGCCCAACGGGCCTATATGTCACCTTATAAGAACATATTAAATGTCAAAACTCAGCTGTTTTAGAAAGAACTAGAGAAAATTTATGATATACATTTAATTAATTATAATATAAAATGTCTTTTGTTTTCAAGTATGCTGCTGTGATATATTTTGCAGTCTGTCTGGTATAGTTTTTCATTAAAACACACACACGCTAATATGCCACAACTAATTAATTTTGTTTAATGTTTCTTTTTTAAAACCGATAGGCAATGAACCAACAACTTCCAAGGTAAGCATATTACGAAACTTAGTGAACAAGTTCTTCCAGATGTTTGCATTCAATGGAATCATTAATGTAAAAGGGGTTTCCCATGTTATTTTGTCAAGTTTTCATTTTGGCTCGGTATGTAATAATAATAATAATAATAATAATACCATTTAACAATATAATAAAAAATGGGCAATCTAAAGAGTTGCTTCTGCAGTTCATCAAAGACATTTTAAGAGGAGTTCCTTTAGATTCAGACGTCGTGCCTGCCTCGCAGATAGTTGATTCGACCTGCTCAAATTTCAGAAAAGGGTAAAATATGCATATCAGGAATTGCCACATTCAGAAAAACAGCCTCCTCAAACAGTAAAGAAGAAGAGAGAGAGCATGGTTAATCAAATGATCAGTTTAAAAAAGACACCACAAACAATTAACTAGAATGTGTCCTTGGACACTGATGGCCCCGCTGCTGCAACAAAATTTGTAGTAACAAAGTGCCATAACTCTGGTAAAAATGGTCGCAGGAAAAATTCCTTTCTTTACGATCATCTACACATCCGGCTTGATCATCTGTGCAAGTTTGAAAGAAATCCGCCTTATCGTTTAGGAGGAGTTGATGCCACACGATTTGGGGACGTACGTACGGACGTACAGACGTACGGACGGACGAGTGCAACTCTATATGCCTCCCACTTTATGGGGGCATAACAAAAATGAGAACCCAAGCGGTTACCACTTCGGAACGTTCAGTGGCTAATCAAATTGCCACTGGGGGTTTAAACCAGGTTCAAGGATTCACCAACCTCACACTTGCCCCAACAGGTTCTCATATCAACACACATTTTCAAGTTGTCTTGGTGAAATAACTCCAACCCACCCCTAAACTCAACAATACTGCATGCAAAAGCACACAAACATAAAAACATAAGAAGTAGGGATGGGAACGAGTATGCGAGTACTCGGGTACTCGATTAACGTCCGAGTACCCGAGTAGTTCATAAAGTATTCGAGTACTCGATTACAAAATGTACCAAAATCAACCAATTTTTATAACAGTTGTCTTTATGGAATCTTACAAATTGCCGACTGACAGTTGATTATGAACACCTCGCACCTGATTTCCAATTAACAAGATGACAGTAAGGGGCACATATGTGACGTTATTGTTTGATGCCGTAACACAGACAATATGCAATCATGAAAATTAGCACCTGAATATTTTAAGTACAACGCTTCTCTTGTCGGTCTTTTAATTCATTTTTTATGTAAAAATTTACATTCAAAAGCAATTGTTGATTGGAAGTTTGCAAAACTGAAATAAAATCTGATTTGAGAACATATACTATTTTCACGTTGTGTACATTTTACGGTGATGTTTTAGTTTGTGACACGAGCTAATTAATGGTTGTTTGCTTAGTTAAATGGTTTTAAAAGTTGATGCTCGAAATGTCAATATGATTAAATATCACTAAGGTGTTTTTGTTTCCTGTAAATGTGTTGTGTATTTTCTCGAGTGATCGATAATGACAGGCAGTCTGACATGATCATACCCGGTACGATCGTTAAAACTTATAGAAGCGTATATTTCCGCTTACGTTAGAGAAAGGTTTCGAGTACTCGATCGGAACAAGACCCGATTACCGATTTTGCTACTCGTTCCCATCCCTAACAAGAAGCTTATTTCATTGCAAAGCTAAAGGGACGGGTACTCAATGATCTTACCGAGTCCAGAGCTCCTGGAGAAAAATCAGCAAAAACACTATGACAGGGATAAAAGAAACAAATTGAGCTTCTAGGTTTTTTTAAAGAAAAGATTTCCCCATAAACCTTCATAAACTCTGAAAGGTACAAGACACCAAGACACAGTCGAGACTTCAGATTTCATAAAATCATAAAGTTCTATATAGCCATCATGTACTGAAAATAACCTTATATGCAATACACATTCACTGCTCCAGTGGGCCTTCATAAATCACGTGTTTCTCGTCTTGATTTTTTTTTTCAAAGATAATAGTCTGGACATTTCTGACTTTATTGGTTTTCGTCTGCATATTTAATTTCCTATATATTTATGGAGATTTATAGTGTGAGCCATAAGAAAAAAGAAATTGTTCAAGATGTCAAGACGAATTGAAAAATTGAAAGGTCAGATTCTAGCAAGATTCGGTCATTAAGAAGACAGCCAAAATACCGTGCCTGCTCGGATGTCTCCATTCATCATGCATCTACTTTATTGTTGCTGTTTCCTACATCTTGACTTTTTATATCATCTTAATTAATTTCCTTTTTATTTTCTGATGGAGCCATCTAAATGTTTCGAAAATGCCATAATGCAACCATATCGTTTTGTTAGGTCTTGTCTCGTTTAGTTTTCTGTTCTGATGCGTGTTCTGATTATTGGGTCGGCCATTAGGCCGATCCAGTTTATGCAGTTTTCGACAATCGTTTTTGACTTACTATGAACCTAACAATTGTACGGTTGCAAGCAAGACTATCGTAACTCCTTCTTTATTTTCAATGTAGTTACGACAGTCTTGAGTGCTCCCTATAATATATGCATGCTACCCTAGAATATAGTTCTTAGTTTCAAAAAGTAAGTCAATGCTACAGAGTGGTAAATTTTGTAATGCTGTGCAAAATGACAAAATTTATATTTGAAAAATATGGAATCAATCAATATTTGAAGAAATTTAACTCGTGGAACGTCAGACAAGATTTTGAGACATGAACGCGCATGAATACATGATGGCGGATCGCCATCTTTGATTCGACAATGTTCGGTGAAGACGAAAAATCCATCTGAATCAACTGAACAGTGAGTATTTATCGAGTTATTTTCGTGATGCAATGTTTTTATTATACCTATGTTACATTTGAATGTTTTGACAATAGCATTTCCCTTTATAAATAGAATTTTTCATGTGGAAAATGGAGGCTGATTTGGTGGTTTCTTCTTCTTCTTCTTCTTCTTCTTCCCGGTAAGAGCTGGGATCTTGTAGACCGTACTTAGCTCTGCGAGACTGAGTATGCGTAATGGCGTCAGTATCAAAAGATTAAAAATGTCTATTAAAATTATATACAAAACTGTCAATTTGGCTGTATGTTGTCAGGTCACTCCAGCAGGAGGGACCTGAAGGCTTCTTGGGTTGGCGCTGCAACAACAGATGAAGGGAGGTTGTTCCATTCTTTAGCCGTCCTAGGAAAGAAGGAATTGGCATATCTGTTGTCACTGATGCGTTCTTGAAAGAACCTATGGTTGCCTCTTGTGCGTGCGTCACTGCGCTGCAGGTACTTGTTCAAGGGGATGTCAACAAGATTTTTCTCGATCCTGAACATCATTGTCAGCCTTGACTGTCTACGGCGACTTTCCAGTGACTCCCAGCCTAGGTCCGATAGCATATTCGTGACACATCCTGGGGTCCTTGAGTGGTAGTCATTGCAGACATAACGGGCTGCTCTCTTCTGAACGTTTTCAAGGGTTTGTATACTGGATTGGGTGTAGGGGTCCCAGACGGTTGCCGCATATTCAAGTATCGGTCGAACCATAGTCTTGTATGAGGCATCCCTAACCGGTTTTGTACATTCCCTTAAGTTTCTTCTGAGGAACCCAACAGTACGGTTCGCCTTGCTTGCTGTGTTGTTAATGTGAGTCTCCCAAGTGAGTGTGTTGGAGATTGTCACTCCCAAGTACTTACTGGCCTCGACTACCTCAAGTTGGTGTCCATGGAGAAAGTATGTTGTGGGGATTGTTGTTTTACGGCGGTGTGGGGCGATACGTATGACAGTGCACTTCTCTGGATGAAAGCTCATCTGCCATGATTCTTCCTATTTTTCCAGGGCCGTAAGATCATCTTGGAGCTGTTGTCTGTCCCTGTCACTACTGATGGCCTTGAACAGCATGCTGTCGTCAGCAAACAGTTTGGTGGACGATGACTTAATTGATTCTGGTAAATCATTAATATATACCAGAAACAACAATGGGCCAAGGACTGTGCCTTGTGGAACACCAGAGAGGACATCTGCAGTTTCTGACTTGGTTCCATCCAGGACCACTTGCTGGGTGCGATGGCTCAGAAATGACTTTATCCACATTTTGATGCTACCTCTAACCCCGTAATAGTCAAGGTTCTGTAGTAAGCGGTGGTAAGGGACCTTATCAAATGCCTTGGCAAAATCAAGGAGGATGATGTCAACCTGTTTCCCTTTTGCAGTGGTGGAGGCTATCTCTTGTATAGTTGTGATGAGTTGACTCTCACAGGAGCGACGTTTCCTAAAGCCGTGCTGGTTGTCACATAAGACTTCGTGATTGTCAAGGTGAGTCATCTCACTGCTGTGTACTATGTGCTCAAGTAGCTAACACGTTATTGAGGTAAGAGAAACGGGCCTGTAGTTTGCTGATTGGTGTCTGTCACCTTTCTTGAATAGTGGCACGACGGATGCTTCTCTCCAGTCGGTTGGTACTTCTCCGGTGTTAAGCGAGTGTTGGAATAATTTTGCAAGGGCGGGTGCTAATTCATTTGCTGCTGTTTTCAGGATGAATGATGGAATTTCATCTGGTCCGCATGCCTTGTGTGTGTTGAGGTTTATTAACAGCTTGTGCACTCCTTTCCAGTCAACTTTAATTTCCTCCATGGTTGGAATGAGGCTCGGACCTTTATCTTGAAAGTTTGTCTGGTCTTCTCTGGTGAATACTGATACAAACTGTTCATTGAGGATGTTGGCTTTTATTTTGCTGTCACTCTGTAGGTAACCATCCTTGTTCTTTAAAGGGGCTACTCCTGAGGATTCCTGGCCTTTGCTCTTAATATAAGAGTAGAACTTCTTAGAGTCTTTTTTGAAGTTCCCACTCAAGTTGTTTACCAAGTATGACTTGTCAGCTTTCCTTGTTAGGTATTGAACCTCTTTCTGTAGGCGTTTATATCTGTCTAGATCTTTCTTTAAGTTGGTTTTTCTTGCTTTATGGTATGCTCGCTGTTTACGCCGGATTGCTCTCCTGATTTCAGTATTCATCCTAGGGTTTGTGTGCCTTGAGGATGAGAGTTTGGTGGGTACCCTCTTCTTGATGCATTCAAGTATGGTTGTCTTGAGTCTGCCCCAAGAGTTGTTGATATCAGGGTCCGAGGTGTCAACCATCCCCTCCAGGTTGGCCAGGTCGTCCCTTATGCCCTGAATGTCCGCTTTTTTCCAGAGCTTGATTTCTCTTCTTGGTGGTTTTGGTCTTCGGGCTGATATGGCCGAGTCAAATAGGACAATGTCATGGTCACTGCAACCAATTGAAGGAATGGGCTTACATCTTTGTTTAAAGCTTGGATGTGTGGTAAGTATCAGGTCTAAGATATTGTGTTTACGTGTTGGAAAGTCTACAATTTGTTCTACACTGATGTCTGAGATTATATCTAGAAATGTCTGGTTTAACCGTGATGAGTATTGATTGCTGCTTATGGAAAGTTGTTTCCAATCTATATCTGGTAAGTTGAAGTCGCCTGCGATGATAAGAATGTTCTTTTTGGCCAGTGCTTTCAGTGCATTGAATTCCTCACGTACATGGCTGAGGTACTCTTCATCTACCTTGTTCGGTGGCCTGTAGAATACTGCAACATGTACCATCTTCTTGTCAGCTTTGAAGGTGGCGCTCATCAGTTCCAAGTGGCTGCTCGATTTTATGTCTGTCAGTTGGAGATGCTTCTTTGCTGCTATAAGGATACCATCATGAGGATCATTGGGACGGTCTCTGCGGTGAATATCATAGCCAAGGTCCATCGGAAGGATCTCTGCAGACCGTATTTCGGGATCTAGCCATGTTTCTGTCCCTAGGATGATATCTGGCTTCGAGTCCTCCATTATGCATTCTAGTAATTTGCCTTTTTTCTGAACACTTTGAAAGTTTATGTTTAGGAAGCGGATATTGGCGCCTGTTAATTTTTTATTGTACATGGTAGGTGGGATAGGCTTCGGAGAGGAAGTCTGAATGTGGTGGCCTGTAAAGCTATCAAATGTTGAAGATAGATCTTTTTCGGAACTGGTACTTGTTCTAGTGGACTGTGTTATATCAGAGACACTGTCTAGTAATACAGGATTGGTAGAGATATCATTGTCTTCAGCGGCTGGGACTGAGTACACAGGTTACAGGTTTACGAATGGTAACGTTACAAACTTATTGTAAAACTTGAAGTTTTAGATTCGAAAGACTATACCGCAGTAAACGTGATTTAGGCTCTTTGGGTTTTATTAAACGTTAGGCCTACGTCACTTACAGTGGTGTGGGGCAAGTCTGCGCATTGCCCAACTCTGCGCACCAGATTTGCATGTTAACAAAAACACTGATATCATAAGAACCAACTGCAAACAGTGTTTTTTGTCAAGAAATAAGGCAATTTTTGAAAATTCTGATGGGTACATCTTGCTATTAAGTGTCTTGTAAGTAAATAACCACTCTAAAGAGCCAAAATGATCAAATAAATTTAATTCATATACCTCCCCACTCCAAATCTTCCTCATTTTGACAGCGGTTACCCAAATAATTGTTTGTTATTTATATTGACCTTTCACTTAACATTTTTTTCAAAGGTTGGCAGCTTTGGAGAGTGGTAAATTTTAACAGAAACAAAAAAAAATGATATTAAACATAGGCATGAGCAGAGTTGGGCAACAATTTTTACATCATGTTAACACAGGTGTGCTTTCAGTATGACATCATTTTAAAGCCTTATAAGAAAATTAATGCACAAAAATGACAACAAACCAATTCCTGAATGGATACAGTTTCTTTCCGGTAGGCAACTGCCTTTAGATACTGAATGTGTTATACATCACAGTGAAGCTTTTATGATAGGTGCGCAGACTTGCCCCACACCACTGTAATTAATGCACTCTCCAAAATGAAAGTAGAAGTAGTAGTCTCAAAATAGACCGTTGTCGTTGTAAACACAACGAGTAGGACTAAGCAAAACTTTGTTCCCAAATCATAACCAGCTACATAGTTGACATGGAGTTTTCTGAAGTAATGAATTTCAAAGAAATGAAAATCTAATGTTTTCAAGTATTGCACCTTATATGAAGCAGACTTTCCGAAAGTTGCAGTGTTTTTTTTCACTTTTGGGGGAAGGAGGTCGCAGCCCTTTGGAGGGGGAAAAATTGCGACGTGAACAAAGGAAAGGGGGAATATTTGGAATATACTTGCAGCCTGTCAAATACAACAAAACAAAGGGTTCACTAATTTTTTAATTCAAAGAAAGTCAGTGCCGTGTCAGTGGTCTACATTGAAATGTCTCTTTCTCCCTCTGCAATTTTATCAATTATTCTTGTCAATGTATAGTCTATCAGTGGGGTATCCATTTAACATATCCTGACTCAGTACGGTCTGTAACAGACTCCAGCAAAGGGGGAATTTTTTATCGGACATGGGGGAAAAATATATACTATTTTGAAGGGGGGGAATGGGGCCCTATTTCTCCCAATATTTGGCATAAAAAATCACTGAGTTGCCAGACCGAAGGACCTGTCTGGTAACTTTTCAGCTGGTCAGACATGTTTTGTGTTATCTGACCGAATGACAGACAAAAATTTAAACTCCTAATACTTTATTATACCTTTTTAGCATGTTTCGGTCTGACAGAATTTGTTTCGGTCAGACAGTTTTTCACATCTTGTCTGACCAAATGTCTGACACTTTTTTTCAACTTTCGGGAAGTCTGATGAAGACCTTCTGAAATCCGCTATCAGAAGTTTTTACTACTTTCAATTTTGTCTTGCACTCCATTCCATAATGTCTCACAGGTTATTTAATCAGATCAGATATATTCTCAAAATTACCCAGGGAAACCCAAAAGAAGAAAAAGAGTAGCACCTCAGGGATTCACTGAGTTTATACAGAAACAGGAACTGTTTCACAATATTTATTTAATAGTTACTGTATCTCTTAAATGCATTTCAGGTGAATTTAACATCCTGGAAGAAAGAATGATGTATTTATTTGTTAATTTAATTATTCTTAAACAGGTTTAGATGATCTTTGGTTCATGTCAGACCCGTATCAACCAAGCTTGACATAATACCCCATTTGAAGCGGTATAGAACTGTTTGACGTCACATAATGAAGTTCAAGCGGACAACAAAAGTGAAGGTAGGAAAAAAATGTTTGAGTTAAATTCAGAATGACTGTTTAGGAGATGTAATTATTGTTAACAGTATATTTTAGTTTCTTTGTAATGCTTCAACTGCGATAACGCTGTGTCAACATTGCAACTGCTAAATTCTTGTAACATGTTAGTGGGTGGGGTAGAAATCTGTTGCATCGGGAAAATGTAATATTTTTTCAGATCTGGATATTTTCTGATGGAAATTCAGGTTCCTGTAATTTGATAAATAATCAGTGTTTATTTATATTGACATGTAGCCAGACTGGTTTAGGTCGGGCGACTACTACCCTCAAGGTTCATGCTCTCAGTATCAATGGACATAAAGCAATTTGATGTTGTTTATTCTGTGCTCTGTTTCAACGGTGCAACAGTAATTACTATGCTAATAATAGTAATATGATATTGTAAATGAATCACTTCATAAATTAGAAATTTTCTAAAGAAAAATTTTAATTATTACTACAAATACCTAATGCAAATAAATTATTTGCCTTATTTAATAATGTTATTTCAGTATTATAGCAAAGTGCAAAATGAGAGTAAATTAATATTGTTATGATCACTCACTTTAAAAATAAAATCAGTTATTATAAAGAATATTTGTAATTTGAGCAAAGATCAAAATAATTGTTATAATTTTGTGTTTGTTAAATATGTATTTCAGTGATGAAATCAAATGAAAGAAATGTGACATCTCGGGTTCAAAAAGCATGAAATTGGAAGAGGAGAGGAAGAAGGGTAATGGTATTTTCAATTTTATAAATTGACTATTAACAGGGCTCTCACCAGACTTGCAAATCAGGGAGAAGTTTTGTCACAATTTACTAAATTATTGTGAAGTTTGCAGTCAACAGCATTCTTTCCCTATATCTTAAATACAAAATGACTTCTCCCAAAGCTCAACAAAGAGAGAAGTAAGGTCACTTTTGATGAGACTACTTCCTTCAAGTCTGTCTCTGGTGAGAGCCCTGTATTGATAAACAGGTACATGCATTGCATACTTTGCCCTTTTTTTACATGACTGCAGTGTAGCACAATCTCTAGGCATGTCATCACCTGACCTGAACATGCCATATTTCTGGCGACACTACATTGTACACCACATTAATACTTAACTATTTTATAATTGCCCAGCAATTCTCATATTGGCCCGGTTTTGTCTTCATATGAATTTGATTTTTTTATTCTGTTAATTAATAAAATCAGTCAAGTGTATTCACATTGACCATGTTATTGGGCCTCGGGCTGTCATACTGTATAATGTTTGTTTTTTCACGAGCATAATTGTTTCGCTATTTTCGCGACCGTCGTAAATTCGCAAAAATAACAAACGCCAAAAAATCCCTACTTCACTTTCGCGAAGTGCACTATATTGCATGACTGCACGGTAGGCTTGATTAAAACTGTCGTTGCTATTTCTTTATGTTCTGGGTTACTCGAGTATATGTCATAGTGCACAAATTAAGTAACACTTCTGGCAGAGTAGATAGGTACCGATACAGTTAAATGTTCGGGAGTGGAAAACATTGGTATTGATGACAAGCATGAGGATAATTTCACACTTTCGAAATTTGCTGCATATACTATGCTTTACAAACAATGCAGATGAGCGTTACTTAATAAGTTGTTTGAAAATGCTTTATATTCGCCCCAGCGGGCTAAAGGTTAATTATCGCTTCATTACGTCAATATTTGCGGTGGTCACGGTTATTATTCCGTCGATAAAAACATAAATTATTAAAACGGATGTCAATAATGCTACCGGTAATTTGGTTTATAACAGTTTGATAAAATACCACAGTGTTAAATGCACAGCTTTCACATAATAGCAAATACTTATAATAATACTTTGTTTTTACAGGTACATTTGCTGGTACCGGATTACAAGAAATATAGCCACATAAATGCAGTGCAACAGTAAAAACGCGAAAATTAATTTCTGCGAGCACAAATTCGCTAAAATTACAACCGTGAAAATTAAAATTATGGCAAAATTGCGAAAATTTTCGATCACGAAAATAACCCATTATACAGTATTTACCCCTCTGCCTTCTGCCTCGGGCATATATGACTACCCTTGGCCCAATAACAAAGCCAACATGAATTTACTTGATTAATAACATTATATAATATTCATCTGTGTGCCACCTTGCACAAACATGATGGGTTCTTGTAAATGCTTATTTGTTTAATAAGTAGGGTTATCTCTTATGAATGTGTCTCAAAAATCCAATGCTGTTTGCATTTTCACAGTAACTTGACCCTTTCAGGGCTGGATAAATTTTGTTTTCTTGTAACTAGTCCACGACTAGCTGGGTACACATTTCAGCTTGTCCCACTTTTGCGCAAATAAGCAAATTCTGATTGATCAGTATTTACAGTAAAGAAAGAAACAGGAAATTCAAAAGCAAGCGTTACATCGGGGCTTGATAATGTTAAAACAGATCTCAAAACATGTTATTTTGTAATAAACTTATTGCTGTTGTAAAATGATATGCACATGGTGCTAAAAGAGAATGGTGCATATCAAATTAAAGTTTAAACTAGTCTGCACTAAATAATTGAGCTAGCCCATGGACAAGCAATCGGATAGTTTGAGATTGTCCGATACAATTTTCAGCTTCTCCAGGGCGTCGGGCTAGTGGGTTTGTCCAGCCCTGCCTTTACTCCATTTACACGCTATTTTACCACAAGGGCAACCAGTGTAAATCCAGATCAGATAGAGATAACACAGGTGTAGTTCCAGATCAGCTTGTACATCAGACATTTATGTGATCTGATCTGTATCTACTCTGTACATTAGATACAGTTAAAGCTCCTTTTAACTGGAAGCAGATGCGTCAGCACCTAGATCTACAATAGTTGCTATGTTTTAAGGTGTATCCTTCGAGTAAAATGAAGTATCAAAATGCAGGTGTGTTATTGTAATAATTCACCCTTTACTACATATATACACATTTTCATGCCTGTGCAACCAGTGTAGAGATCCAGATCAGATGGCAGATCTGATCTGGATCGGCACTGGTCACATTGTGGTCAGAAATAACCTATTGAATAAAAAAAGCTAACAGTTTAGATCCTAATCAGGCACTATGGTTGATCTAGATCTACACTGATCACCCATGCCATAAAGACATATACATGGAGGAAAAGATTAAATGGAATAAATTGAGCCTATAGGAATGGAATATGGCATGAAGCTTACATCAGAAAAACCTCCTTTGTGTGATATTTATAAAAAAAAAACCTTGAACATGAATTATGACAACAGTGTCGGTTAACCTGCAACAGCAATTTACATACATCTCTATAAGCAACAACAAGTGCAATTAAATTGACTTGGGTTATTTGTTATGATTTAAAATACAACATTTATTTTCAGCCATGTGTATCATCAGTCAAGTGAAAGCTGTGGACTTGAAAGGTCTGCAGATTTGGTAGAAAACTAGGGAGCAGAATATGAATGTTACTGTAGAAAATGGAGACAAGGTTTGCATTTTTTATTTTCATGTATAAGAGCTGCATGAATGTATGATAGACACCAAATATATCTGTATATGTTGGCATTTGTATTTATATATCTTGTAACAAGAAAACAAAATTGTGTTGGTATGTATGTGAAGACTTGTGAGACCTCAGTTTACAAGAAAATTAATCATCCTATATAAAAGTTACTGTGTTGTTTTTGACCCTTTCTTCCATGAACACATGACATGAGTGACCAGTGTATATCCAGATCAGCAGGCATATCTGTGCAGTCTTAACAGGATCTACATGGTTCATAATAAGATTCGTGAGGCTATTTCTTACAAATATGCAAACAGTGTAGATTCTAATCAGATCCAGATCAGACACCAAAGTTGTTCTTGCTGATCTATTGTTTTCCAGGTGTCCACCAGGTGCTGAATGTCAAGCAACATTTCTGTGTCGCCCTTTCGAAGAAAAGGTGATACAAGGTGATACATAGGGATCACTTTGTCTGTCCGTCCATCTGTCCGTCCGTCCTGAAAACTTAATGTTCCTTATAACTTTGCCATTTCTTAATATTTCTTCATGAAATTTTCAAATTATATTGATTGTGACAACATGCTTGAGCTGATGTAAATTTTCAGGTCAAGGCCACATTTTTTAATCCTTTTCTTAATATTTCTACATCAAACTTTCAAATTAAATTGCTCATGACAACACACTCATCATGACTCATAGTTCTTCATGTCAAAGTGGGGGTTATTCCCCTTCTTTTTCTTGCATTTTTAACCTTAATTACATAGCTCCCAGGGCGACACAAGTGAACAACCATCTAGTCTAACCTTTTTGTTGATTCAGGCAGTTAATAACCAAAATTACCCTTAATTTAAGGGAAACAAAGACACTTCTTAAATATCATTGAAGTCAGAATGAGGTTTTTTAGCTCGACTATTCGAAGAATAGGGGAGCTATCCTACTCGCCCCGGTGTCGGCGTCGGCGTCGGCGTCCGTTAAACAAAATATGCACTTTGGTCCATAACTTGAAAACTACTTATGATATCAACTTGAAACTTGGAATATATATTCACCATCAAATTCTACATCATTACCAACAAGACCCATAACTCTGCTACAAATATTTTTCAAGTTATGGCCCTTTTTCACTTAAATTTTGCGTTAAGGAAAATATGCACTTTGGTCCATAACTTATAAACTACTTGAGATATCAACTTGAAATTTGGAATATATATTCACCATCAAATTCTACATCATTACCAACAAGACCCATAACTCTGCTGTCAATATATTTCAAGTTATGCCCCATTTTTCTTATATTTTGTGTTAAGCAAAATATGCATTTTGCCCATAACTTTAAAACTACTTGAGATATTGCCTTGAAACTTGAAATATATTTTCACCACCAAAATCTACATCATAACCAACAAGACCCATAACCCTGCTTCCAATATTTTTCAAATTATGCCCCTTTTTCACTTACATTTAGTGTTAAGCAAAATATACACTTGGCCCTTAACTTCGTTTTGAATGGAGGGATTTCAAAATAACTTGGCACAAATGTTCACCATGACAATGCGGTGTGTCGCGTTCAATACCCATGCCTGTAGGTCTAAGGTCAAGGTCACTGTAACTAAAAATAGAATTTTTTTGCAAAATCTTGTCCGCTCTAACTTAGTTATTTCTTATTGGATTTTTAAATAACTTGGTATAATTGTTCACCATATCAAGATAGTGTGTCAAGTACAAGCCCATGCCTGTAAGTCGAAGGTCAAGGTCACTGTTACTAAAAATAGAATTTTCTTGTCCAGGCTGTTACTTTGTTATGAATGGAGGGATTTCAAAATAACTTGGCACAAATGTTCACCATGACAAGGCGGTGTGTCCACACAATACCCATGCCTGTAGATCCAAGGTCAAGGTCACTGTTACTAAAAATAGCATTTTCTTGTCCAGGCTGTAACTTTGTTATAAATGGAGGGATTTCAAAATAACTTGACACAAATGTTCACCATGACAGGGCGGTGTCTCGCATACCATGCCCATGCCTGTAGGTCGAAGGTCAAGGTCACTGTTACTAAAAATAGAATTTTATTGTAAGGGCTATAACTTTGTTTTGAATGGAGGGTTTTCAAAATAACTTGGCACAAATGTTCACCATGACAAGGCGGTGTGTTGCGTACATTACCCATGCCTGTAAGTCCAAGGTCAAGGTCACAGTTACTTAAATTGAATTTACTTGTTCAGGCTATAACTCTTTTATGAATGAAGGAATTTCAAAATAACTTGGCACAAATGTTCGCTATGACATTGCATTGCATTACCACCAACTTCTTCGCAGACATTTCCGTAATGTGAAGACAACAGTGCCACAAATACAAATAATTTACTTATCTTCAAGTTTATGCATATTCTTATAATTCCTCCAACATCACTGTCGTTGAAATGCTATTATTCCCATCATTTCACTTGAGTGTCTGAAAATGATGCATAGCAGGGGCATCTGTGTCCTATGGACACATTTCTAGTTTCACTTATATTTTCACTTAAGTGCACCTCATCGATAACTTTGCACAAAATACTTAAGGTATCAACTTCAAACTTCCATTATATTTTCATTTCAGTTCTTTTCTTTAACATTACTGAAGTGATTGATATTTGACTAAAAGTAAATGTCTCTCATAAAAAATTACTAACATGTTTTCTAACAAATTCAGAAATATTTCATAGTTATTCCCCTATTCAGTTTAATATTTATGGTACATTAAGGAATTATTTCTGTTATTTGAAATGAATTTCTCCCTTACCATTCACTTGTTAATATTTTTCCTGATTTCACACCAATATATGGCCATAGTTGTTATTGTTTTAATCTTCAAATTGCATTTGTTTCAAATGATTCGAATAGTCGAGCATGCTGTCTCCTCTGACAGCTCTTGTTAATTTTTTTTTTAATTTTCAAAAGTCAAAAGATCTTTCTGGGTCAAATGGAACCTCTGGTTGTCTATATGATAAAAGGCGTCTCCAAGGAGTGAAGGTTCATCATAAGAAATGAGAAATATTTTTCTATTAGAAAAAAGTGAAATATGCTTATCGACAATTGCATCATTCAGAAGACACAGCCTCTCCACACAGCCAAAGAGAGAGCATGGTTAATAAAATGGCCAGTTTCAAAACAGACACCATAAAGGATGAACGAAAATGAGAACCCAAGAGTCGGGATTAAAGTAGTATTGCCAGGGCAAGAATAGCAATATTATTGGACAAAACTAATTTATCAGTTTTTAGTGTTGACAAATAAATTCAAAAAAGCATAGACCATAAATTATGCTTGAACTTCAATATAAATAGGTTATTTGTTGAAATTAATATTTCAGGATAACAGCTTCACATGGAATGCTGTGAGGAGACCAGTTTGACAATTCTGTCTATGACTGTCCGAGGGAGCATACCGCCTTTATATTTCCACTAATTCCTGCAATGGAGCATGCTGCTTTTGTAATGGACAATAATAAAAAATCACAAATGTCACTACACATCAATTGACAAAAAAGCATCGGTGTAATTGTGTGTTTGAACATTATTTGCTGAATAATAGAACCATTGAAAAAACAACAATATAGTGTCACTTGTAGTATTATTTTAAGTCATGTTACCCAATTGTGTTTGTTGATTTCAAGTTTGAATATTCAAAGATTATGACAAGCTTAGCTACTTTTTCTGTCATTGGTGTCACCGTATCTCAACTCAGAATTTTAGGTGCTGTGATACTGATGTGTACTAATGCTACTGTGCTTGCAAATAACTGGTCACAGGATTCTTCCAAGCTTTACAAAAGTATTTACGCCATTAAGGTAATATTCCAATTGTCATTGCACTCTCATTTATAAAATGAAAAATTAAAAAGTCTGTCTAAATGCAAAATGAAAGGACGAAAGGAGTAATACCGTTAAATAAAGTGTAGTGTCTGAGAACTGTGACCAGCTTTGTTTCACTGTTGACCATATCATGACCTTTGAAGTATGATATCATCCACTTAATTTTGATTGGTCAATTCTGAGACAGGCAGTGCCTTATTTCATATTATCGTCCACAAGTCCAATCATATTCTAATTATGACTTTAGACATATTGTCCTATCCCCAGGTTCACTTTCCATGTCACCGCGTCTGCAAACTTGATAACAGTATTTGTCTTCACTTGTTAATTGGACCTTAAATGTTTTTGGGGTCGAAGATCTATGTCTCAGAGGACATAAAGTAAATTGGTCCCCGTTCTTGATATGAAAGTTTGTTTCTGGTCCAACTTAATCAAACCCGCACTCTTTGTCAAAAATACATCGCTTTTCAATTATGTTTTGATGGCCGACCCATCAGTACCTCCAGTCCTTTGATATGTGTTAGCAGGTCTTTACAATACCCTGGTGTAATCTTTGCGGCATATATGAAGTACACTTAAGACATAAATTTATGACTTTTATACCACGGATTCACATTCTCATTCATTCACGTATGATAATTAGTCCTATGTTTCGCGGTA
This sequence comes from Corbicula japonica, assembly GCA_038501625.1. Taxonomy (NCBI): domain Eukaryota; kingdom Metazoa; phylum Mollusca; class Bivalvia; order Venerida; family Cyrenidae; genus Corbicula; species Corbicula japonica. The sequence goes on along the minus strand of JAZAYU010000033.1, from coordinate 6,498,526 downwards.
TGTAAATTAACATAAGATGACTTCGGAAGTGTGCGAATTTACAACTAAGAGAATTACCCCACGTTGCTTGCGAAATTGAATGACGCTTCAGTAATATATTTATTCACATAAAACAACTGCTTCTATCTTATGTCCTCGGTGATTTGATTTGTTTTTAATTCTGCCCCGCCTTCTAGTTCTCATATTTTGCTATAAACTTCCTCATTGTTTTTTGGTAGATCAAGATCTAATTTTCTAACTTAGTCACGTGCTGGATCATCGTAACATATCACCGGATTTCTGGCTTCTTTGCTGAGTGTTTGATATCTCGAACCAAACATGTGATGTGACCGTGGTTACATAAGCCAATATCAGGTCTCGTACGAACAGGGGTGATGGGGCCGTGAATGCCAGCCATTGAACAACGTCAGTCACTATATTGATATAGAATTATGGTTATATGCTTGATGTCTCTGCCTATGATGTTTATGGGATTGTTGTCTCTGTCTTGTCTGTCAGGTTTATGTACTTGGTGTCTCGGTCTATATGTTTATATGCCTGGCGTCGCTGTCTTTCATGTTTATATGTCACTGTTTATCATGTCTTGGTACATAGTGTTTCTTTCTCTCATGTTTATATGATTGGAATCTATGTTAAACATGCAAATTTGTTTTGTCTGTCAGTCCTGTTTATGGGCTTATCGTATTACAAGAAAAATAATTCTGACTTGCATTTCACTTGATATGTACCATTTATTATCTATTTTTTTAATTCTATAAATATGTATGGGTTCATTAGTGAGACATGCTACTTTACTCTGTATGATGTTTTTTCTTGGCGTTCGGGTTTCTTTATCCGTTTAATTGTCTAATTCCAAATCTTCTTAGTTATGCAAGAACGCACATTAAGCATTTAATTTTCTCCAGAATGAGCTCGTGCTTTCAATTAATAATGATTTATGACAAGTTGAAAGAGAAATTTCATACTCAACAACCCCGGTTTACAGTTAGTTGTGGCATCAAAGAGGAAAAGCTGATAGTATGAACGTTACTGAAATGAAGAGCTATTAGCTACTTGTCAAAGTTCTTGTGTTGTAATATTTATTTATTTGTTTATTTTCTACAATATGAAGTGTTTAGCTCGTATCGTTATTATAAATATGCTAGTTTAAAACCTATTTCAAAGGTTTATTTGTATGTTATCTAGTGCGGAATAAGACATCTCTCTTGTCTGACCCTTTATAATATCCTTACGGAATGTGTATATCTGCCACCCGCCTTAGTTTCTGTTGTTTAAACAGAAGTAACTTTTATCTATAAGGACGATCTGGACCTTCAATACCAATATTCCGCTTAACAAAAAATAATAACGATCACATTAAAGTTCTGATACGAGCAAGTTTCTCTGTGTACTAGTGATCCGACCATGCTAATTTGCTTCAGGATTGCCCAAATAATGTAGGATTGAATTCGTAAACAGTCGTTTTCGACCAGAACAAAATAATGTTCTCATTCAAAGAATTTAAAGTTTGTTTAATAATGTCACTCTGGCTTTTCATTTATTGATCCATGCTAATATTGGTTGAAATATTCCCCAAAATGAGTTTAGGAATGTAATTCAATGTAAGAGGAATGATATTCTTCCATAAATAACTGAAAACTTATTTGTCTGTAGCATTAATCGCTTTGCCCCACATCGTGGATTATCTATACAGTCACAGTGAGACTAAAATCTCTTTGCAAAACTGAATTTGGTTTCGATAGGATTGTGAGATAGTATTGAGTCAATAAAAGTTAATTTCACTAAGAACTGCCGCATTTTACTGTAAATACCATTTTGCTCGTCAGTTTCTAAACCGTCAATAGATGGGACGCAATCACGTGGGAGTTTTTGTTAAATGTTACAAATCCTCAGTTCCCTGGGGAAATTTGTCAGCGCGGCATTATTCGTTCATTCATTTAATTAGGTATAAAATAGAAATACAAGCAGACGTCGCTAGTTCCCAAAGCAATCAACTGGGCAGGCAGAGTAGATCTTATTAATTTAATTGTAAAGTTAAAATCGAAGATAATGAAATGAACAGCAGATTGCAAAGCATTTTAGAAAATATACGCAGCAAAATTAAAAAGTATCCAAAGCACACAAACATATAAAACAAGTTAAGTCCACTTTTTAAATGGAAATTGTAAACAATAAAAAGTACTCCATAATTATGTTACAAACTAAGTTGTTTGTTGTTTCCCCCATTTGGACATTAACAATCAAATGATGATGGGACTGTTAGTGCTTTGATTCTATCTTGGCCGGTCGTGTAATTAATACTGGAGAAAACATATTTTTAATTAATGCTGAAGTTTCTATTGGCCTTTTTGAGTTGTGGACTTCAGAACCATTTCAATAAAGACTAATATTTTTATTGCTTTCAGCGTTTAATATAACAGTGCATTTTTCTGAAAAAAAATCAGAAAGTGAATAAATAATTATAATGAACTTTTTAAAATATATTAAGTGCTTTCTCTAACGTTTGAAGGTTTAGTGTAGCAGTACACAGTCTAATTGAAAATCCCTTTATATGTTCACGATTCTGAAGAAATAATAACTCGGTGCTAGGAAGATTAAACATTTTATTCGTTAGTAGTACTTAAGCGGTGAGAGAAGGCAACAGGAACGGCGGATGATTACCGTGTTCCAGTAAATCGTGCTTAACAGGAAACCAACGATAAGCAATTATTATTTCTGTTCTCTGTGATATTTTAACATGGTTTATAAGATATAACAGTTGCAGATAATGTTATGTTTGATAAGAGTTTGCCCTCTCGAGAGAAAAAAATATTTTTGTTGTTGAAATAGGTGAAAAGGGAACATAGATAAACAGTGATTCTTGTCGTATTTCTCAATGTTACGCTTCTTAACACTGTGATGTTTCATTTTCAGTGGCTTACGTAGTCTTGTTGCCATGTAGCTTTCTAACACCTCTAACCGTATTTCGTTGTCATTGTTTGTGCGTATTGAGTACGTGTTTTGTCCTTTACATGCCTTTACGTAAAATGAAAATTCTTTAGAGTTGACTTTTTTGAGATGGTTTGCTTGATGTTTATGTCCTTATTTAAATCCAATCTACACAGTAACTTCATGGCAGCCAAGAATCTCGTTGACTAGATTAAGTCCAGAATGTTATCCACCAACACCAAGAAACTGGCTACCGGCGTATCACTTCTTCCAAGATGAAACACCTAAATAATTGGCTACCGCTATCATAAATTACATAAATAATGTGTGTTTAATCGCAGCAAGATTAATTTCATATTTAATATTAAGACTCATAATCATGGTAGTTTTCAACCGTTTTTCAAAAACCTTGAATATGTTCAAATTTTAATAAGTGATACAGCACTATATAGTAAAGAATTCGGTATGATATATTGTTAATTCGTATACAATACAAGAGCTGTTAGAGGAGAAAGCGCACTCGACTATTCGATTCACTTTAAATAAAATCAAATTTGAAAATGTTTATCGTTTGTTACAATTTACTTCAAGATAGTAGTTAATATATAGTTAAATCAGAAGTACAACAACTTTGGCCAAACTTTGATGTGCAAACAAGTATAGTAAAAGAAACTGATTAAAATACCAATAACATTTAACTGACAAGGGGAATAACCATAAAATATGTTTGGAAGAGTTATTGCAAGTTATAAAGGAAAATGAATTGTTATAAAGAAGAGCATTAAACACCAATGCGAAAACAAGTGAAAAGAGGGCATAATCTGAAAAAAAGTGATTGTAGTTGAGTTATGGTCTTCATAGAAATGACTTAGATTTTTGTGGCAAATATATATTTCTAGTATCAAGTATGCCTCAACTACAGCTTTAAAGTTATGCATGAAGTGCCTATTTTTCTTATCGCAAAATCTTAGTGAAAAGGGGCATACTTGAAACAAATGGTAGTATAGTTATGGTGGTAGTAGATTTTTGGTGGTATAGATTGCAATATTTAAGTTGATATCTCTAAAAAAAAGTAAAATATGCATATCAAGAATCGCCACACTCACAAAACACAGCCTCATCACGCATCGAAAAAGAAGAGAGGAACAGAGAGCATGTTGTTATAAATATGTCAATTCAAATAAGACGCCACAAACAATATACGACATAGAGAACCCTTGGGGTTACCGTTTTGGAATGGTCAGTGGCAAAACAAATTGCCACTGGGGGTTTAAGCCAGATTGTAGGTTGCACTAACCACACCATTGCCCCAACAGGTTCTCACATCTTCAAACAAGTACAAGTTGTCTTGGTGAAATAACTCCAACTCACCCATCAGCTTAACAATGTTGCATGCAAAAACACACAAACATAAGAAGCTTATAGCATTGCAAAGCAAACTGGGCGAGTACTCAAGGGTCATTTTGTAAGAGACTGGCTCAAAACTTTGTAAGGTTTTTAATTTTCTCGATGTAGGGAAAGCAATCCTCTGTGTGAATGTTCTGGGACATCCGGATATTCATAAGGGCGAAATGATGTTGCCCTCGCGGTCCGATTTCCGGTCTGAGCCTTTATCTGAAGACAACATGTCTTCCTGTTCGCATATTTGTTTATAACAACCTTTTTATAAGAAACAGTCAAATGATTTCTATGAATAATTTATAACGCCTACACATAAATACTTTACTGCAGTTTACACAAGTAGGTTAATTGTTTAATTTTAACTAACCAATAACAATTTTACAAAATGTATTTGTCAGTGTGCGTGCAACTGCCTTCAAATTGTGAGAAGAAATCAAACATCTGTGATTATGTTACATTGAAAGGTTGAATTATATACTGTTATTTGTCAACTAATCAAGCTGGGAGAATATTGAAATGCATAAAAGTTAAGCTCTCCTTCGAAACAAAGAAACCTGCATTGCACATGCAACGAATAAATCGTGAGTCTTTTTCTTTCCAAGAAAGTTTCAAAAAGAAATCCATTACATGCATCATGTTTATAGCATTACTTGATTTTTCAAGTTAAATTTCGTAAGACCGTCTTGAGGAGTTGACATGATTTCTTGCACATGTTATTTCATACATAGTTGTTGTAAAAAGTGTCTGTTGGCACTTAAACAAATTTTTTGATTATTAAACATATACATGCAATGATTCAACTGTTATAACATGTTATCTGTACAACTATCACATATAATAAATTGTCTCTAAGATTTTTGTTTTTGTTCAATTTTACAACTTTCTAACTTGGTGTTATTTGGGATAACGATTTTCGCGCATGTCGTGGTTCGATCAATCCTAGAATTTAACTACCGCAAAATACAACATTACAAATTAAAGAACTTAATATTCCAATTAACCAAACATCACGAAATTTCACGCCCTCTATTATAAATGCATTCACAGAAGTGCATGGAGCATCCTAAGCTAAGATTTTGACATTTTGATATATTGTAACATGCAATTTCTCGCAATTTCAGTCATTAAACTTTCACTGAATGGTTTCATAAATTATGGTTTTGAAGTTAAAGCGAAAGCCCATGTGGAACACTTATGAGTTTCGTTAAGTGTATTTGCCAATCGATTTCAACGCTTTTCTAGAAAAAGACTTTAGATTATAGAAACTTTTTAATTGCACTAAAGGAACCATCTGTACAAATGTTCTATATTAATTACAATGTATGAAATGGGTTTTTTCTTTGCAAAAGTGTTGATTTTTTGATAAGTTTGTTTGTTATCAAATTACTGTAGTCATTTTTTTCTTCAAATTACGAAATAAAATGCGGTAAAAATATAAGCTCATGCACATGACCTTATGTTATTCAAAATATCTAATCAAATCCTATGGTGACTATAACATTTAGGTCGATAGTTTATAGCAATAAAAATAGCTCATTTATCAGAATTATAAACCTCTGCAATAATTATTGACTTATACTTTGTGCAGGAAATATTAAATGCTTTTTATTAAACTAACAGGGAGATTATTAAATTTTTCGCAGAATATGGCTTTTCGAAATGAAACACGTGCAACGCATATGCAATTAATAAAAACGTAGTACATTCCTTTAGTATAAGGCGTTCCTTTAATTAAACTTTATGTTGGCTGTTCCAAAGTGAACATACATAAACTTAAACGATTTCGCATTTTCAGAACAAGGAAACATATTAGAAAGAATAAAGTTGAACAAATAAATATCAGGAGTTAGTTATTAAAATCATGGTTCTTTAAAAGATAATTGTTAGTGCGTACAATCCTTAGTGTTGGTATAGTTTGTATATTTACTGATATTGCTCGTACATATCTACCGTTGCAGATTTCTGAGTGCCTGTCGAATAATAGGTTCGGAGGTTTGAGAAGAAAGTATCACTGCTTTTGATTTGAAATACGCATGCAAACTTGCAATAGTGATTAACTTACAGAAATGATTTATGGTGACGGTTTCTTGCATAAAACAAGATATCAGATTTAGCTAAGGAAATTTGTCTGAATCTTGGGTCAAAGTCATCGGAATCCTGTGATCTGATGCGGGCCATAATGATCAATGTGCACAGAATGCGTGTGTGTGTAATATAGAGCTCTAAACAAATTGTTTAGGTTTTTGTTATATAATGTTTCAAACTGACAAGATAATATTGAATATTACTGGAGAAATCCAGTGAAACTGGCATATGTGGGAGAAATAATTTTATATAAATTAGGTATTTCGTGGTTAATTATTTATTAATTTTATTATTATAATGTCATTAGTCAAAAGAATTCATATTGGCCTTGTTACTGGTCTGAGTACTGGTCATATTAGCCCGAGGCCGAAGGCCGATGGCTAATGTGACTGCCCGAGGCCCAATAACATGGCAATGTGAATTCACTTGATTAATGACAATTTTATAAATTAACACAATAAAAACATCAAATTTGTATGACGACTAAACTGGGCCAATATGAGAATTACTGGGCGAATACGAGATTCGCTGGGCTATTATGAGATAGTTAATTAATAAATATTCTGTATAGAACCTTGGCATAGGCAGTTAACATTAATAATAATCTCGGTTATGTCTATACTTTTCAGAATTCTAATATGTTTTATTAATCAAAGTATATTTGAATATGCAACGTGTATTCACGTTTTACTATTTATAACAACTATAAAACAATGGATTGATAATAGTTTTGCATTAAACTAACTAATGAAGAAAAATCATTATTGCTTAATTGAGGTTATGAATTCTATGTTGTAGATATTCTTATAATTCTGTTAAATGTCTTACATACATATCTAAACTTAGGGAGCAATTTCTGTTTTCAAAGTGTATTATTGCTTTAAATTAAAAAGGACATCTAACATAAAATGTTGTAAGACAAAACCTTGAAAATTAGCGTCTTGCGACATTTATTTTACAAATATATGTTGAAGATACATTTAAAGCCACCGAACTCGAAAAATAGGAAAATATTGCAGGCTTGGTTTGATTGACCCTGTTCATGGGCAGTAATGTAAATGCATATCCCTTCCCACGCAATCTCACATTGCCCCGGGTATAGCGCAACTCAATATTTACACCAGTAAACAATACAATATCAATCCACTCCAAACGACAGTTTGCATTAAGAACATGTATACTTAAGTAAATTTGTACTTCCCACGTTTTTATACGCGACCGAATGATTTATTAATATTTAATGGAAACAAGACATTTACATGAAACAGCTAACAGCTGAATGTGTAAACATTTGTCGCTGCCAATATTAGCTCCAAGAATTAATAAAACTGCAGGAAAAAATGATACATCGCTTATAGTGGGCACAAACAATAATGCTTTTCAGTCAGATAAGTTGGAAGAAAGAAACATGCAGCAGCATTGGTTACATGGAGTAGATTTAGTAGGAAATGTCAGTCTTCGTCAATGATCAACAGACTGTTGGGAATGTTTTAAACATAAAAAGAGTAATTTGCTGACCAAAAAAAACAACATTTAAGTGCAAAACACTACTTCCCTTTTTTATTTTAAAATTATATCAATAACAAGACGCAGTGAACAACACCTTTCCTATAAATATAACAAGAGGGCCATGATGGCCCTGTATCGCCCACCTGAGTACAAAAGTACTTTCAGCTTTACCCCAGGGCCAACATTTAAATAATGCTGGTAAAGGGCCTCTTTACAATACTCAACACGAAATATCTAAGGTCTAGTCGCATTAGTTTCAGAGAACAAGGGGTGTAGTTTGACACTAGCAAACATTCTACATGTCTTCAGTTCTTACTATTTAGCTCTATGTAAAAATTGATAAGCCCCTGGGTGGGGCCAATTCGAGCCTGGGGTCATGTTATGTATAAACGTGGTAAAGGTCCACAAAGTGATGTTACATGTAAAAAATCTAAGCTCTATGTGTTATGGTTCTAGAGAAGAAGACTTTTACAAGATTTTTCCTATATAATTCTATGTAAAATGGGCGACCCCTGTGGAGGGGCCAATTTTGACCCAAGGGCCATAATTTGAACAACTTTGTTAGAGGTCCATTAGACAATGTTTCATGCCAAATATCTAACCTCTAGCCATTGCGGTTTTGGAGAAGAAGATTTTTTAAGTTTTTGCTATATATTGATATAAGGAAAACCCATGACCTCTGGGGCGGGGCAAATTTTGACCCAAGGGCCATAATTTGAACAACTTTGTTAGAGGTCTATTAGACAATGTTTCATGCCAAATATCTAACCTCTGGCCATTGCGGTTTCGGAAAAGAAGATGTTTTAAGTTTTTGCTATATACTGATATAAGGAAAACCCATGACCTCTGGGGAGGGGCAAATTTTGACCCCAGGGCCATAATTTGAACAACTTTGTTAGAGGTCCATTAGAAAATGTTTCATGCCAAATATCTAACTTCTAGCCATTGCGGTTTTGGAGAAGAAGATTTTTTAAGTTTTTGCTATATATTTATAAGGAAAACACATGACCCCACCCGGGCGGGGCCAATTTTGACCCCAGGGCTATAATTTGAACAATCTTGGTAGAGGACCACTAGGTGATGCTACACACCAAATATCAAAGTTCTAGGCCTTACGGTTTCAGAGAAGAAGATTTTTTAAAAATTTCATGTTCAAAATCTATTTTTATCCTCTGTGACCTAGATAGGCAATGGACTGGAACCATTTGAACAATTTTGGTAAAGCTTCATGCTAGTAACATTCCTGCCAAGTTTCAGCAAGATTGGCCCAGGATTTCAGGAGAAGAAGTCGTTTGAAGAAAAAGTTGACGACGCACGGACGGACGACGGACGACGGACATCAGGCGATCACAAAAGCTCGCCATGAGCACTCCGTGCTCAGGTGAGCTAATAAAAAAGCGAGTTTTATTGTCGGTTGGATATAGTGTGTTAAAGTGGCGGAGCTTCTAAAGAATATTCACTCCGGTGTCTAACAATAATATTAAATGGTATGCAATGAAACACAAAATTCACAGAGACGTGGTTAATTCTAGTTATATAACCAAGTTATCAACATTAGTTCCAAAGTTAACCTAGCACGTTGGCATCCTAGCTTACAAGAGAACATTAATAAAATCATGAGTTGAAGTGACAATGAGTCAAATATTGTATGCTGAAATGGTATACCATTTTCAGTTAAATGAAATGCAATGTATCTTTTGTTTGTTAAAGGTTGGTATGCTGTAAATGGGTTCTTAATTGCTGGAGTCTTTTTGAGGACTTATTTTAATTTCCAAATTAGATGAATGAGTGAAAACTCAATAGCTTTGTTCATCATGCCTTTAGAACTTAGATTTTAGAACTGTAATATGCACTTTTGCAGATTGGGATTTTGTTGTTTTCATTTCCAAGTACATCCATTTAGACATCTAAACACGAGTTTTAAAAAACATTTACCGTGCGTAACTCGAGAAATTTAGTATTTTAGAAGGGGACCCTCTGTTTCGGAAAATGGGCTGTAAAATCAAACATACTAGAAGCTAAATTCATCTCTATTTCTTTGAAACCTTGTAAAATTTTGTAAAATAAAGGGTAATTGTTTAAGGACATCATATCTGAACAGGAAAAAACAAGCATTATGCTTAGAATTTATTTCTAACACTTTATAAATTGACTTTTTTAAAGTGTACCCCATCTTCGGAAATGCACATTTTTCCGATCTGCAAAAATTAGGCAAGTTTTTATCTGTGATTTTTGTGCATGTTTAATGCAGTAAAATAATTGTGTTATACATTAAAATTATCTGCAATGTGTATAGAATCAAATAATTAAAAACAAAGAGCACCTCACCGTCTTCGTTTTCATTTTATTGGCCTACAAAATAGGTACCTATGGCCCAGACCAAACGGTTAAAAACCACAAAAACCAAAGGGCTTGTTTACGAATGGTGATTTTTTATACCCTCTTTTTGTTTTGAAAAACAAGAAATACGCAAGCAATCAGCCATGCTGGTTAAAATTTAACCTCAAAAAAGTAATTTTGGCAACCGTAACCATAGCAACCAAAGCATTCTTTTAAAGGAAAAAATCATCGTGCAAACACATAAAATTAGTTTTATAAGACAAGTATCACAAAATTACTGTTCAATTATAGAAACAATAAAATAGCAACATTTTCCTGAAAGTACAGATTCCATAATCATTTTAGTTTCATATCGTGATTCTGTTGCTGATTATAAAAGAGTCAGTATTTTGTAATAATATCATTACAATATTTCAGTTTTCATGGCTATTAAATGAAGATGAAGAATAATAACAATTATTTCCGAATTTTAAACCTATTGATTATACTATTTTCTCCAAAAATTTCCTCACAATAATTTAAAAAAAGAAGAAAAAGGGGAAAAAAGGGTTCCTCTCCCGAGGATTGAACCGGGTCCGTCAAAATGAAGTCTTGAGCGTTACCACTACGCCACGGAGGATTGATCAACTGGTGATCAATTTCATATAAGCTCTATTCATTACTGAGTGTTGTTCGTCTATAGACTTATTTTGAGTATTTGTTATGAAAATATTTGTTTACTTTACATCAATTTTATATCCGCACTTTGTTATTATTTGATTTAGTTATTAATGACGTCATAATCGCGGAAAACACCTAAAGAGTAGACTCCTTTTACGAAAAATAGTATCAACCGGAAACGTACGAATCAGCGTTCGGAAAAAACGAATTAGTGACGGCATAAGTCGATGTTTGGCGGAAATATTACAGTTCTAAAACCTTAAGATCCCAAGGGCTGATTTCGCACTGAAGGCGCTTTGCTATGCACTGGGGTCGCTGATAGATGGTATTTTGCTACCACACTTCGTAAATTGGTAATCTGTTGATACTGCTGATTTGTCACTTTTGCTGCTATATATAGATATCGTGCAATGTATTGATGCCCCTGGGTACATTTCATTATGTAATTCTCCAAGTCTATGTGTGAACTGTCTAGCTGAGTTACAATGAAATAGAGTTTATTTCTTTGATCTGTTAAGGCCTGTAGTTTTGCAATGTGGAAATATAGTCGGTACGCTTGCGCTTCTTTATTTAGTTTAAAGGCTTTTCTAAAATAATGAATCTCCACTTGATATTATATATAGATTGGATTTTAGAAATTCTTAATCAGAAAGTATTTAGGAGGCATTTTCATGCAAATGGGTTTTCACGAAAATTTTTGTATGTCTCGATGATGTTTCTTGACTGGATGATTGGGGAACTCATCCTCATTCTTACACAAAATTTGGCATATTGTCCGTAGCTTCCGCATGTCTAACATTTTCTGTAATGAGCATTACATTGATAGAACATGAATTTTTGTTTCACCCCATTTGTTACACAGCAGTTCGTCTCTTCTGTCTCTGAATGTTCCGCTTACCTCTTTGCACACCGATGAGCGGGGTTTAAGATTGTTTTAAGGATTATAGGAAACTTTTGTAAACAGAACATAAAAGCATGCTTTGTTTCTTTTATCCATGTTATCGTGATCTTGCTGATTGGACTCCAAGGGCTCTGGTCTCGGTTAGCTCATTGAGTACCCACCTTTTTTAACAGTACCATTAGCCTCTTATGTGTTATATGTTTGTGTGCTTTTGCATTGTCGAGTTGATGGGTAGGTTGAAACTAATTCATTAGAACAACCTGCACTTGTTTGATCATATGAGAACCTGTTGGAGCAAGTGTGAGGTTGGTGCAAGTTTAATCCCTCACTGACCTTTCCACGGCGGTAATCTGATTATCCGTTTTGTTAATTTTCGTGTTGTCTTATTTGAATTGAACATTTTATAAACCATTGCTCTCTGGATCTACTTTTTGGCAGCGTGGGGAGGCTATGTTTTCTGGGTGTAGCAATTCCTGATATGCATATTTCACTTTTGTCTGTGTAGATTCCGTAGCTTCTGAACTTGACTGTGCTTTGATCAATGTGAATGGTGGTGGATATAATCTTATCAGGATTTTCCAACAGTTAATATAAAAGAAGTTTTGTTGTCGAATGTATATAATGTGTTTAGGTGGAGGAGCTACTGAAAAAATATCCATTTCGATGTAAGTCGAAAGTGGCGTAGGGTATTCTATGTTGACAAGCGCTCACGGGATGGACAAAGAAAAGGCTAAAGGTAGCCTTTTCTTTGTCCATCCCGTGAGCGCTTGTCTTCCGCCAGTTCAACATAGAAGAGTCTCTTAGGGAGGCGAGTGTCTGGCATCCGAACAAGGTGACCAGTCATTCTGACTTGGGCTTTCCTCAGCAAGGTGTAGACCCTGGGAAGATCAGCTCTAGAGAGAACCTCTATGTCGGGAAGAAATTTATAGAAACACAAAGTTCATAGAGATGTGGTTAATTCGAGTTATGGAATAATGAGCACAAATTTATGATCATTTTTCGCAAAGTTTACAGAGTAAGCAGGCATTCTGTCTTACAAGAGAACTTAAATATAGTCGTTGTGTTGAAGTGTCACTGATTTGAATATTGTATGTTGAGATGATGTATCATTTTCAGTAAAACGAAATGCAAGTTATATACCAGGGCGGTCATTAGATAATATATTAATTAGTGTCTTGAATTCACCGAGAATAATTATCACAAATACCTTATGCATTTCTTTTATGACGTTAACGTTACCGTAGAACATTAGACTTAATTGATTCAAAAATGAATACAGGTACGCTTATATAGTAGCCAACATTAGCACGTATAGCACGAAATAAAAATTACATTAACAAAGAACGGAGAAAATTACTGGCGGAACCATACAACATATCTCAACGGAGCAACATCAAAAATGACATCACACGGAGCAACCATCAAGTAAATAGTACATTAAATAATGCAACAATACAATACATAATATATGACATTCAAAACTTATTTTACAAACAAAAGTCTCTATTATTTGAGACAATTGGTTACAACAAAGAAAATGAATAACACATTTAAAAAGGAAGGAAATAAGTAACAATAATAGAAAAATAATTTTGTCTAAGTGCCAGAAATGTGTCAATATCTTAATTGAAATTATATCTGACATCAGCAAGTTAAGGTGAAAAGACGTTTTAGTGGATATGTTACATTGCTTTTTTGATAAATTGATGATATCACGAAATTAAAATTTTAAACGAAATATTCATATTTTACTACATAACAATAAGACCGCCTAGTTTTAACAACCGAAAATTAAGACAAATGTCTGTGATTCTCGTGCATCAACGAACGAAGAATATAATCATCACTTATTTTCAGTTTTCCAAATACACAATTAATCAAAAGAAACTTCAAGTCCCAAGAGTAAAATAGAAAGTAACTTAGTTACAAATATTCTTCTGAATTATTTTTCTTTCAGTTAATTTGCTTTTAAATGATATATGCCAATGTACGAAACAGCCAGACAAACGTTTGCTGAGAATTTTAGTTTTCGAACATTTTTATCTGTACCCACTGAAGTAGGAGATACAATCGACAACGAAGGTAACATTTGTTTATAAGTTAACATTCTGAAAATGATGCGAATCGGATTAAGCTTAATACGTATATGAAATATATTTAGTATGTGAAGTGACGAATAATAAACACATAAACATAACACACTGATAACCGAAAATCTGCACAACCACACTTGAAAATGTAATTAATAAATAATTATTATACATGGAATAATCATCGAGCAGTTTAAATCATTAAGACAATCTAATTTATTATATCCTTCGTTACAAGAAGCATCATCAGGTGACATCACCACATAACATTTGAAATAATATTAAAGAATACGTTGGTATTTAAAATCAATATTTTCGAAAAATTGTTGATGGCGTTATAATTTTAGATTTTGAGAAATTACGTTCGTAGAACTTTTAACTGCTCTGAGACAAGGTAGCTAAATCGGTGAATGTTAACCTTTTATACAGGTGGATCGTATTTAACAGGAAACCTGAGATCAACAATGATTAATTCACTTCCCTTCCCTTTTGAAACCTAACAAGATGTAATAAGGCTTAGTGATGCATATTACAATATGAGCTCAGTACATAATGTTGTGAGCGAAACCGGTTTGATACTCTCAATGTTCTGTTTTAGACACTGTTGACATTTTTCCGCGTTATTCGGCGTTAGCTGTCTAAGCTCACTTTTGACCTAGTTTTTCGACTAATGAAATGTTGAAAATAATACTCGTATTCTATTATTATGCAGCGGGAAAATGAAATAAACTATTTCGATTGGTAGCTATTTATACCAGAGAGGCATCTAGCAGGGTGGAGAGGTATCTTGTGGGATTTTTATTATTATGCAGCGGGAAAATCAAATAGATTATTTTGATTGGTTGTTAGTAAGTGTTGTTTACGATTACCGTAACGACTTTTTAAATTTTGTGAAAGTATTTACCTTGCACTTACATGTTCTAGCATTTTCGTTTTTAAACGCGATAATTGTATTGGAGAAAAACATATTTACGATTTAAATAACCAGTTAAGTCAATATTGATGGCTTAAATAAAATTTTACATGGAATATTCTTGGGTGTCAGGTAAACAGTTGCGTGCAATTCTAAGTGAAAAACGAAAGAGAAGTGCAGATAATTCTAGTTCTTACTGGTTCATTTCTAGTTCCTTTGATACTGATTGTTAATTTCAAGTCCGAAATTCAAGTTCTCTATAGTGCAGTGGCTAACTCTCTCGCCTCAGGAGAGACACTTTTTCAAAGTTAATTTTACGTAAAAGTTGGTAGATTTCGCTCTTGTAACAAGCTGTTATTATTTATATTTATTAAATTTCAATGTTTTATTTATCTGGATGTTTTGGTAGCAGGGAGCATGTGTAATGCGAACGCGACTTCACTCCCTGCGGAAATACTATTTTCTAAAAATGTATTTTCATCTAATGATTATCCAAGCTCCATTGACGTCAATTTCATTTAGGTGGGAAGGCTGTGCGTTTCGTCGGCGAGTCTGAAATTTTCTTCATGCGCATGTTTCTGTGGTTGTATGTTCTTAATTGAATTTTTGCAAAACATCTTTTATAAAACGTGGAAATAATTTGCCCTTTTTTATGATAAGAAGAAACATAATTGCTGGTAATCATATCTCAACTAGTAGACAAATGTATTATCTTAACAAGTCCAAAATGTTTTTAAAATTATGCCATTGAGTGCAACTGTTGTTGTATTCAAAAATAAAAAGACTTATGTTATGATTGTAGTTAAAGCAAGGAATTGTAGACGAGATTTGGAGGAAATGATCATTATGCAAGTAAGGATATTTCTTTTCGGCATCACTGCAAATTCAGCCAAAAACTAAACAATGTTACTATCCAAGAAGGCATTCTTGTAATTTACAAAGACGTGAACGTGCAGATTGGTAAAATGTTTAGGACATGAATACAGATTACAACAATATCCCGTAAGATGAACGTTAAATCGTTTTGTTAAAAAAAACACACACCCGCACACACGCACGCACGCACACGCACAAACAAACAAAAACTTAACGACTGGATGTTTTCTCTTAGAGAAATAGATAATATATTTCCTACAAATTCAAGATAATAGTCATTTATATTATTTGTACCAATTATATTTCTACTGATATTGCGTTAACATCTCTTCCACGACAGACCTGAGAACGGATATTGAATAAATATTTGTCTAGTGAAGGCCCGCATTCAGAACTAAGTGGATAATGAACCAAGTGTCACTCCAAAAGCAGTTCCAGGAACACAAACCTGAACAAACTCTTCTTTTTTCAAAATTAATCGCTTCCAAGAAATAATTATCGGAAACAATTTCTTGTGATAAGGAAGATATTGGATTTATGTTATTTAGAAAGCCAAGGAAAGGATGCTCAATGTCAGAGCTATCGGAAACGTGTGCTGAAGAGTTCAGTTCTGACGTGAATTATAATTACTTACATCTAGAGTGTTAGTGTTAAATTACAGATAATATTGATTTACCAAAGATAACTCCAGAGAAAAAGATAAACTGAGAGATGTTTATTGCTTTACAAAATTCGTTTATTAAACACTAGTGAAAATGTGTTTTGTGAACTGACGTACTGACCAGTGTATTCGATCTGGATCTGGATGTGTCTACAACAGAACACAATTTAAATGTAACACGATTTAAGATTTGCGATATAACTTTTAACTAAAGTATTAAATAAGGATACGAAGTGGGAAATGGGTCCAAGTAAAGTAATAGACGAGTTTTCAGTTAATCTACAAAGTCGTCCAAGTGTGCACGGCGTCGTCTACCTAACTGGGGACACCGTTAAGGGCCATATCAGGTTGGAAATACTTCAACATTTGTCTCTTACATGTAAGTTTTAAACTGTCGGACAGTATATCTCTAGAACGCTTGTCAATATATTCAGGAATTAAAGTTCTATTATGATTTGATGACGATTAGGTTTGCATTTTGTTAAAACAGTTTTAATCGAAGTATTTTTGTCAAAAATATGCATTCATGTATCAAGATCTGCTATAAGTAAATGTTTTAAGACTTGAATCGTAATGAATGTTCAATACGCTTATAATTGTATCAGTTATTAGAAAAAAAAACATTATTTAAATGACTGTTTAGAAAACAAAAAACTTATAATTGAAATATCTTACTCTTGTATCATTATATAAATTATAATTTCTAAATATTAGAACCTTGAATCACCGGACACGACGAATTGCAGGATCGGTTTAATTGGGTCTGTTGATAAGTCCAAATAATACTTATGTTTTAGCACTGGATAAAATTAATGTTATTGTATGTTATAAATTAAAGCCCCATCTGCAAAATGTTGACAACCGAATGATCATACATATCATTTAAAATAAGAACTACATGTACAAGAAATGAAAATAAGAATATTCACTGTTTTCTTTGTTCTGTGTCAATGATTCGATTGTATATGCGTGTAAAAGATGTAAAACGACTGAAATACTGTTGAAATAAGACTTTAGGTCTAGCACTAGATGTGTGAAGTTAGCGGCCTGGCGGCCTAGCGGCGTGAAGTTAGCGGCCTGGCGGCCTAGCGGCCTGGCGGCGTGAAGTTAAAAAAAATTCATAGCTAGTTTTTGTTGATATTTTACTTAATCATCCCTGAAATGTACATTGCATGCTGTAAAAATCGATTTCAAGCCGTTTTAAAGATAAACATAAATTATGATAAATATTAAGTTTAGGCCGCCAGGCCGCCAGGCCGCTAGGCTGCCAGGCTTCGAAAACTTAAAAAAAATTCAAAGCTAGTTTTTGTTGATATTTTACTTAATCATCCCTGAAATGTACATTGCATGCTGTAAAAATCGATTTCAAGCCGTTTTAAAGATAAACATAAATTATGATAAATATTAAGTTTAGGCCGCTAGGCCGCCAGGCTTCGAAAACTTAAAAAAAATCAAAGCTAGTTTTTGTTGATATTTTACTTAATCATCCCTGAAATGTACATTGCATGCTGTAAAAATCGATTTCAAGCCGTTTTAAAGATAAACATAAATTATGATAAATAGTAAGTTTAGGCCGCTAGGCCGCTAGGCCGCCAGGCCGCCAGGCCGCTAGGCCGCCAGGCTTCGAAAACTTAAAAAAATTCAAAGCTAGTTTTTGTTGATATTTTACTTAATCATCCCTGAAATGTACATTGCATGCTGTAAAAATCGATTTCAACCCGTTTTAAAGATAAACATAAATTATGAAATTTCGAAAAGTTAAACAATCAAACTTAGTTCTTTATCATCAACTGAAATGTAATTTACAAAGAGTACATGGAAGTGAATGTACAAATAGATTCCGAGTCGTCTCTGCAGATAAGCTAGAACTTTGATTTAAAAAATAAAAGCTAAATCATGTCGATAACTTTCTTATACACCCCTGCAATTTACATTATATCTGTAAAAATAGATTTCAATCAGTTTTTAAGATCAACGTTAAGTAGGCCGCTAACTTCACGCCGCCAGGCTGCTAACTTCACGCCGCCAGGCCGCTAGGCCGCCAGGCCGCTAACTTCACGCCGCCAGGCCGCTAGGCCGCCAGGCCGCTAACTTCACGCCGCCAGGCCGCTAGGCCGCCAGGCCGCTAACTTCACACATCTTCTAGCACTCTGTTTTCCCGGAACTTTAAGAGAAGTAACTTGCATGAATACGAACGAAATAAGTACTGAGTTTACATAATAATGAAATTAACTTTTGAGGACAAGAACTCATTATCGTTAAGTATAACTATCCTGTCTGTTATTGCTTCGAAATTGCTATATAGTATGCACATTTAAGGTCTTAATTGTACAACAAGATGTATTTATATGACGACACGCCATATTCAGGGCTGAAGGTTATAACACTGAGTTTGAAAACCAGTCTCAAATTTCAAGCATCTGATTGGCTGAAATGGCGACTGGTCGCCATTTCAGCCAATCAGATGCTTGAGATTTGAGACTGGTTTCCATACTCGGTTTTATAACCTTGGGCACAGATCAAGGCCGCCAAAGTACACATCAGTTTATGCAAAAACATGGTACTAATAATCTCAACAATAAAGTTTCTCTATTTAAATAAGCCCTTCCTAAGTACGTTTGATTGATTAAATGTGGGCACATTGTCACCGCATTATACAATGTTAATTTTAGTAATCCTCTGTTAATTAGTTCAGATCTTAAATAATGAATGCGTACATTAACGTATTAGGGCGTTGATAACGGCAGTTGTTTAAAAGTCACAGGTTATAGAAATGTTTCTTATTTGCAGAAAAGACTGCACTTCTACATCAGTCGCAGCTGATTGTAGGTTTCCAACGATTTGCGCGAGCAGTCGTACTATAGCATAATATTAGTTTTTATGTATATTTCTAACTCCAGCATTTCAAATTCCTATACACTACCCAGATACAGCTCTTATGTTTAGACGGCAGCTAACGGAAACTGTTAATGATGGGATGCAGTCCTAATTGCAATATTAAAGATAAACAATGATTGCTCTTCATGTTTACATAATCAAATCGACATCCCAATTGCCAACTAAAGGTTTAAAGGTTTTTAGGTCTATATCTTACGTACGTAGAACTTTGAAAAATTCTGAGATAAGGCAAACAAATCGCTTGATGATAACCGTGTGTACCGCTGGATCGTGTTTTACAAAAACAACTAAGATAAGCAATGATTAATTCTCTTCCTACTGATCTAATGCCTATTTGAAACTTAATGTTCAACGTTTAAACGTTAAGTCAGGCGTAGTAATGTAAATAGCCAACAATATGCGCTCACGTGATTTGGTTAGCAAAGGTTGTTCCGTTCGGTATTTTAAATGTTCAATTTACATACAGTGGTGCCATACATCTATGTTAAATATCACACAAAATTCACCAAGTTTTGCTTTCCGATGACATTCACCCTTGTTAATATTTGGTTTATGTGTGCTTTTCTGTGGCTCAAATTCTGGTATTCTGGACGCGGTTATTTTCAGATGAAAAGATTGTCTTCTGTCTTTGCTGCATAAATATTGCCGTATACCTTGTCAGTTTTCTGTATCTGCATAGGGATCCTGTGTAATTTGAATGCGACATTTCTTTCGCTAGAAATATTGTTTTCTTACTATGAATTTTCTATATGTGATGATCTTTGACACACTGTAGTCAATATTCGTTTAGGTGAGAAATCTGTCTGAAGTGGGTGTTGATAGCATTTCGTCATGCGGATTTGTTTCTGTGAGTGGATGTTCTTAATTGAACGTTTGTAAAACATCTAGGACAATAGTCCTAAATATGACAAGAAGAAACTTTATGAAATCATGCCAATAGTTTAACCTTCCGGCTAAATGTATTTTCTAAAAAAAACCTACAAGAGTTGAGAAGAGAATTTATGCTTTTTGTACGGCTAACAATTATTGCATTTTCAAATTAAAACAAAATCTGTGATTGTTTTATTTAAAGCAAAGAATTGTAGACGGAGTTTAAATTGATTTAGGTAGGAAATGTGTACCACACAAGTAAGAATATCGTTTTTCGGACAAACTGCATATGAAATAAAACTAAATAATGGTTCCTTCCAAGAAATCGTTCGTGTAATTATTCTGACGTTGAGTTTCAAAAGTAAACTTGCGGAAATGTAGGGTTCAGATTTAGAAAATAAATACAGTATACAACGAAATTCCATCGGAAGAATGTTTAGTTTACACAACCGTTTGTTATTTGTCTAAGAGAGGTAGATTATTTCGTATAACTTTGCGATAATGGTTATTTTTATTATCTGAATCATTATATGTCTACTAAACTTCCTCTTTCATGGCAATTTTCCGAAAAGATACTGAATAAATATATGTCTACATAAAGGTCTTGATTCTGAACTAAGTAAATAATGAATGAAGAAGTGAAATATGCATATCTGGAATAGCCACACACAGAAAACACAACGTGTTCCTACAAAAACATGTAAACCGAAAAAAACAACTCAATTTTAAAATGTGTTCGTTTCCCAGAAAAAATTGTCGGTAACAGTTTCTTACATTAAGGAAAATGTCAGAGTTGGAATGATGTTTGATGTATGAATTGTCGACCAAAGCTATCGGAAACATTAAGTGTTCAGTTTAGACGAAGATTATATAAACATTTCTATAACTACATAAATTGTATATTGATTAACCCAAGATAACTCGGGTGAAAAATGATGTCTGCAAGAAATGTTTTATTGCTTTTCAAAATTCATTTATTAAGCATTGTATTTTGTGAACTAAAGTACTAACCGGTGTTTTAAATCTGATTGTGGATATATCAACCACATACTCAATTTGAAAGTACAAAATATAACATCATTTGTGATTTTGCTTTCAACTAAATGTATAGATATCCCCAAAAAATGCCGTGCCAATGCGACAACCATGCAAGAGACAGACATATTGCAAACAATCCGTATTTCCCGAAATAAGGTTAGTACGTATATACTGCTACCGACAATGATTGGCATTCTGCATGGGTTGAAACTACCAGATTACCACCAACGGATGTAATTGAAACTGATAACCGAACTAAAGAATGAATAATGACACCAAGTGGGAAAAGGGTCACAATAAAGTGAAAACTTCCAAGGGCCATATCAAACTTGTCTCTCACATAAAGTGTTACCTTGTCAGCAGTTTAAAAATCACATCTTAGACTTGTTATTCCTCAATCACATTTTAAAGGATATTTTATTTTCAAATCAAAGAATATCAAAAGCAATATCATTTTTCCACTTTATTAAAAAAACTTAAATAAACGAATTCGAAAAATCAAAAGCTAGCAAAATCATATTTTACTGCGCTTTGCATGCTAAATAAGCAAAGTACTGTTATTCAATTAGCTTAACTTTTTCATTTCACGATAGTGGCAGGGGTTAACGAGTTTATAAAGGTTTTAGGGAAATCTTGAAATCTCAGAAACTAGATCAGTTTCGTTTATTCCTGTCATTAAGAAAATCATAAAATGAAAATAAAAATATAATAAAAGATATATAATGCGCACTCCTTCTTGACTGTATGGGAAGAATGTGGAGTTTTATATGTATATTTCACTCGTTGATTATATCATTGTTGAATAAATACAAAGTAAAAAGGTAGGTTTTTTGAAACTGTGGTCTCCTCATTAACACAATCTGTATAACCTTGTCTGCAGTAATCAATCGATTGTTGTTTTACCTTCCAAGAGATCTAGAGAGTCACTTTTGAAAATAAAATGGATTGTAATGAGTGGCAAAGAATAATATGCTTCGTACATACGTTGGTTTCCTCAGTTAAATGCTGAGTGTTATTAATCAAATAACAATAAAAATGTTTGAAGAACATAAGGTATATCAGTTTATTTGAGAATATATTATCGAGCACTAGAAATGAAAGAAGAGCATCTCACAATAAGCGCTAATGTTCGCTGCTCGTGCAACTACTGTAATTTTGGAGGGGGATGAGCAGCTTGCGCGAGATAGTGATACAACAAAATGCATTTAGTAGACGTTACCACAAAAACAGGGCCCCAAGATCATAAAACTAAGTTTTGAGATCAGTCTCAAATCTCAAGCATCTGATTGGCTGTAATGGCGACCAGTCGCCATTTCAGCCAATCAGATGCTTGAGATTTGAGACTGATCTCCAGATTTAGTTTTATGCTCTTGGGCACAGTTGTCTAAACAAATATTAAATATTTCAGTTTGATGTTCTCTACATTGAACTAAAACTACCAAAACGAGCCAAACAAATAAAATTAACCGATAAAACCTTTAAGAAAGAAAGTTATTTAACGAAATGTCGAGAAATGACGCATTACTGTATATGGTACTTATGGTTGGCCATACTCGGTTACCAGTCATTGAACGTGTGTTTGAATTCAATAAGCTGAATTCTTTTGTAACTGCTAAAAACTCATAGCAAAGCTAGTCGATCCTTATAATTTCACAGAACAAAAAATACCAGTTATTGGGCTAGCATAAACGTGCAAGTTTTCACGATTTTAACATTGCAAAATTTAAAAACTTCGCATCAATCAACAGAGGCGTATCTTCAGTTAGTCTCAGCATACGATTTCATGTTTATCGTTCAAATCATGATGTTATCAATTACGTCACGACAATAACATTTGTAAATAGTACACCTTACTCTTTCCAATATTTCGGCCTTTATATATAGATGATTTCTTTATCCCAAAGCAGTAAAGCGTTGGATATAGTTTAATCACCCGAATTATATATTTCCTGCTTTTTAATTTTTTCTTAAGCGTTCTTTGTGATTCGCAGAATATATATATTTCCTCTGCAAATGTCTATTCTGTTCAGTACCACCAGTTTTATTTCGTGAAGAAAAATCCCATTCTTTGACCTTTATATCTGGCTACCAAACGTCGCTGAAATGGTAATATTCTTAAAGAACCGTAATTGTTAGCTGTCAGATGCACACTCTCGTTTGTGATGAATCAAAATGTGTACTGTATATGCGTTTAGATACTTAGCTGTGTTCAACCTAGGGCAAAGCAGCATAGGCAGTAATATGCATAAAATGCATCTCTATTGCCTCTATCTAAATGCCCATGAACATGTTCAATCAAACTCAGCCTGCAATAGTGTATGTTCATAGTTGATTTATAATTATCTCTTTATAAAATTTATTCTCTTTATTTCTTAATTTTCTCTCATTTGTCCTTTATCAAGAAATATACAGAATCTTTTTATACTTAAGTTGTACATATATAAGTACCGTTCATTTCGTTTTATGAATTTTCTGTTATTTTATGAAATCAAAAATTCGTTACTTTGGAAATAGAGCATTTTCTGCTTTTCGAACGAAAGGATTACATGTAATAGATTTATGCATGTTCTAAATGTACAACTTCCTTAAACCTTTATGATTTAGCATCTGATGTTACAATCGATGTTACCATCAGAAAACCTTATTATAGAACAAGCGAACAAGCAGATGGCTAGCAAAGAATCAAAATAACGGCGCAGTGTCCATTCCAATATAATTTTATTGTACAAATAAACCTGTTGACATGATTAAATCCAAATCCGAGTTGATGAGTGGGTTTTTGTATGTTCACCAAGACAACGTGTACTTGTTTGTTCATTTGAGAACCTGGCGGGTGTGAGGTTGGTGCATCGTATAACCTGGTTTAACCTCTAAGTTGCAAATTGTTTTGCCACTGACCGTTCCTAGGCGAGGTAACCTCTCGGGTTCTCTTTCTCCATAATTGTTTTTGTGTCTATTTTGAAATTGATCATTTTACTACCAATGCTCTTTTTTACTCTCTTCTTGGCTGTGTGGGAAGGCTGTGTCTTCTGTATGCGGCCACTACTGATATGCATGTTTCACTTTTGAATATCGTAAGGTGAAAGGGAAATGTTCTATTTGCTTTGTTATGTGATCTCACTTAGAATCTATTCACTTCTACCATCACAATATTAATTTTCTTTAGTAAGTTAATGCAATTTATTAATAAGCTGTTTCTGTCTTATAAGCTTAACGTTTTTGGTTCCCATTCTGCGAGAAATCTAACATTAAAGCTGAATCGAAGCACGATAGCAGCTCTTGTAACACGAATAATGACGGACGCAGACCAGTAGAACAATTCAGTGCTCATAGAATCTGCTTAGATCTGAACTAAACAGAAACAATAGATAAAAAGGAAAATATTTAAGTAATCGAATATCTTTTCAATTTTGTCTTGAGCGATCTTTATGATTCGCCGAATATGTAGTTCCAGATCCCCTCGGTCAAATGTCTATTCTGTTCAGTTCCTTTTCATACTTTGACTTTCTTGTTTTATATATGTCCAATTTACCATTATTTTACGTAAGATTTGAAAATGTTATGTCCATCCGCCATGCAGCAAAATATGCTTCGTGTTCTCGACAAGGTCAATAAAATGTTGGAACCATACTATATATTCTTCTGTCAATTACCGAACTCATTTGTCTCCAGCGAAAAATATGGTAGATAACATATCGAATTGTCAGTGATTTTTCCGCAGCAATTTTACATAAAGGGGCTATAAATCAGCATGAGTAGACATTGGTGATACGTTATTGAGGAACAACCTAAAGGTAGTAGTCTTTCTTATCACAAAATATTTCTTTTGGCTTTTGGCTTCGTTGATGTTTCCGGGAAATTTACGCCGAATTTATTCGTTACTATGATAATCGGCTCGACGTACTTGAAATATTGGATGCCAATAAGTTTTCAGCATTACTTGTAATTATGTTAATGTTTTCTGCTTTGCAATGTGTAAATATTTAAACGCCCATTTGTTTTGCCACTGATCGTTCCAATGTGGTAACACCTAAGGTTCTGTATTTCTTTAATTGTTTGTGTCTCATTTGACATTGCTATTCTTATAAACCCATGACCTCCTTTCCTTTCTACTCTTTGGCTGCGTGGGAGCCTGTGATTTCTGAGTGTGGCGATTCCTGATATGCATATTTCACATTTTGCGAATAAGAAATACCTCCAAAGATTAGCATTATGTTAAAATTAAATAAGGTCGATCATCACCGTTTATTTTTGACTACTAAGTGCCACAAATTGTATTTAGTAACCAGAGTGAGTTTCATTGACGATTTCTCGTTTTAAGCTGAGATAATAATTTGCCTTACCTGTTTATATTGAATTAAAAATGCAACATATTGTATGATAAGCTTTCCTACTTTCTAATTATCAGATATTTCTACAATAATTTATAGAGAATCACGCGATAAGCCAAAAAGCTGGCAAACAAACATGTTACTCTTAGATTTTTATCTTTTCAGATTAAATTAAATGCACGAGGGTAAATGTTAACTTCTTGACTGGATAAAATAAAAAAAACCGAAGCCGTAATTATAAAAAAAAATACTGGAAATAACTTTTTCTTTGTTTCTGTTTAAACCCGCATTCGGCGTAACGCGTTACACCCAAAATAGGTTCAAATTATATTTGGGATCCATCCCATGCTGACTTTACAAAAACAAATATATGTTAATAGACATACATCTAAACAGAAAAATTCTTGCCCGAGGCCAAACACAGCCAAGCAAAATAAGCAATCGAAATAAAATAATATAAGCTAACAAAATACTTAAACCATGATGAACGAAATAAAGCAAAGGCGACTTGAACAAAGACCAGAACACGACAACAACAAATTAAATACTAAGATAGGTTACAGTTTTGTTGGAATGTAGTGTTATGCATAGGTTTAACGTCAACATTTATCTTACTTTTAATTTTACAACAGATAGATCTACGACGAGTGTTCTGTCCCTTCCATAAGGAGTACGGAAAAAACAAAATCACGAAAACGAAAGTTTTTGTTATTATAATTTTAATACTAGTAACTCTTAGAGACTGCTTAGATGTGTGAAAATTCAATAGTCCATTATGTTGATTTATATCAGGTTATTAGTATGATACTAACGCAAGTTGAACATGTAACACGAGCTATTGACGCGACGTTTCTGCTCCTTTATCTAACTGAATTGTCAAAGGGAAAACAAGCATCGTTTATGCACCATAGTTTCTCTATAAAACCGTTGATGTTAATACTCTCCAGAATATAAACCTCTTAATGGCTAAAGCGAACATAGAAGACTTTGCATCTAATTTATATCTTAAACGTTGAGTTGTTGTCCTTTTAATTTTTTACTAACAGTTTTTAAACTTAATTATGTGTCTGAAAATCAATTAATTGATTGTTATTTATAAATAAATGGCATACTATTTATTTTATTTTGGACGCAGGAAATCAGTTTATGTACGTTTCCCGCATCGATTAAGAAGGGAAGAAACCTGACAGATGTGATAAAAGCTCACTGGCTTCGGTAACAGTTAACTTCTATATACAGATATATACTCTTGATAATGCGTCATGTCTTCGGATGTCCTCGGGGAATCATTCAATTTTGCGGAGACAGATGGTCTACAACAAATCAACAGACAAACATAAATTCCAAGATAATTTAATTGTACGACAGCTGTACAGCTGGAAACTACCAGCTTACTTAAAGGTTTCCTCCAAAATAATAAAACATTGGTGAACCCTCTCACTGAATGCTTCAAGACTTTGGTTTTGTTTTCACGTTAATTAGTTTTCACACCATATTCAGGCATCGATTGTATCTATAAGTGGCTCTGGTGAAATCACGAAACACAAAGTCTGTTAATGAGTTATTGTTTTAGGTTTAGTTTGTGACCAATTACCCGAGACAGCA
This sequence comes from Corbicula japonica, assembly GCA_038501625.1. Classification (NCBI taxonomy): domain Eukaryota; kingdom Metazoa; phylum Mollusca; class Bivalvia; order Venerida; family Cyrenidae; genus Corbicula; species Corbicula japonica. The sequence continues at coordinate 6,471,420 of JAZAYU010000033.1, read as the reverse complement.
AATTATTGGTTTCCTGATTCAAAGGGACCAGTAATTATAACTTAATGGAAACTTGTTCTGTCATTTAAATTGGAGATTATGGTGCGGAATATTTGAAATTACATCTATTAGGTATCACAATATTAATGTTGTTCAAGTTTCTGATTCGAGGTACGTTCCAGCCCGTACCATTTCCATGTAACTCATCCTTTTCAACCACTAAAGATGGTCTTCAAAAACAAACTTTTCTTCAAAATGGTTAAATTCTGAGACTTCTGGAAATTTCTGAATTTTATTACTTTCTGTCAACTTGTCGCCAGCAAAAATAGACATCAACAAAGATTTGAAATAACAAGAGAGTTTTCTGTGGTAAAATATAAATGACAGGGATTTAATCTCAGTGTCGCCATTTACAACAATGACTTAAATGTACGCTACGTTATTTATACCAATGCAAGGAAGATATCATAAAATCTGGATGCAGGATATGGTTAAAGAAATATTTGGCATTATCAAAACAATAAGCTTAATTAAAGTAAGACAAAGTGGGTTAAGTGTCTGCGAATTGACAGCAACGAGCTGAAATCCGTTTTAGTGACGGAATAATCAGCGTTGCTTAAACCCCAGAGAAAACTTACTTAATATCGCTGATGAGTAACTATCCTTGAGCATATTTGTTTTATTTTTTCTATAAATAATTGTTCAGGTTAATTGTATGGCTGGTGCATAAAAGAACAAGATTTGAACCACCTGTGGCTGCCAGGGCCACTAATTTGTCCAAAAAAGTGAAATATGCATATCAGGAATTGCCACACCAGAAAACACAGCCTCCACATGCAGCTTAAACGTAGAGGAAAAATGAGCAGGTGTCTAAAAATCAATTTCCAAGCGAGCAATTCTGCTGGATTAAAGTTACTTCGTAGTGCCTATGACATTGAAAAGGAATCCTCCTTTGCTCATATCTAGGTCGTCTATACATTATATGCATTATGCTTATTTTTTCCAACCTAACATTTAAGTTGGGACATACGGCTTATTTATCCACAATTTGCTGACTTTGTGAGAATTCGATGAAGAAAAAATCCCTTGCAAGGGCCAATATTATATGGTGCTAAATATTGGTATAAAAAGAACCCTAAATCTAGAAATGTCATATTCCTTAAATAATTTTTCTTTCCATTTATGAGTTTCTTGGGTTTTTATTGAGCTTCCTAGATTTTTTGTTCCGGAATTCATCTGATTGAATATAATTGATTAAAACATGTTAGATAATGTATTTGCCAATTCTTCGTATTGCATCGGGAATGAAACTCTTTTTTTTCTGTTGAACAAGAACAGACATAAGTTGACAGGCGCGCTTTGAAAATATAAGAAGACAATATTATATTAAGCAATTGATATAAATTGCACAGAAATACAAGTATTTTAGATAATCAATGTTATAGACTGTATTTTTCTATCCTAACATGGTTAAACACGTCAGTTCTTGTATTTAATCTTTTTGGCGACAATTGTTTGAAATGTATCTAGCTTATCATATTCAAACTGTTTAAAACACAAATGACTTTTTGAAAAGTCTAGAGTTGGCTTTTATGTAGCCTTTATACCACATTCGTCACATTTAGAACACACTTTGTATGAATGTGTTCAGAGTTATGACAGGAACAATTTGATTCACGTGTTTGTCCAGTATGGTGATTGACATTAGAAAAAAGTGAAATATGCATATCAGGAATGGCCACATCCAGCAGACACAGCCTGCTCACACACCAAAAAAGAAGAGAGGTTAAGAGAGCATTGTATCACAATATTAAGTTTAAAAATAAACGCCACAAACAATTAACGAAAGTTAGAACCCGAGGGGTTACCGCCTTGGAACGGTCAGTGGCAAAACAATGCCACTGGCGGGTTTAAACCAGATTCTAGGGTGCACGAGAGCACATATGTAACAAGTGGTGTTCTTGGATTACCATGTTTAATATGTAATAAGAATACCAGTATTTGTCTGTCATTTGTACCACTGCAAGTTATCGTCACTATTGTCGTTATTACTCCTACATATACCTATTAGTACCCCGCTAGCTGGGTAATTGTCGGGGGTGGGGTCTGTGGATTGATACACAGAGTTCGTCTTTAATGCATAGGAAGCTAAAGAGCAAATTGTATTTTATTAGTGACATTATATACATGTATTTTCCAAGATAACTTTCACTAGATAATGACTCCAAATAATTTTCCGTACGTACCACATTCCGTTTTATTTGATTTGCTGGATAATCAATCAACAAACGACTAGACTTTATTTCCAGGAAAGAAACGGATTGTTGTCAATTTATCAATATATTGTTCGGTTATAACATCAGCTTAATTTGTCCTTAAGAAGGAACCATCTTTTGCTGTCAAATGAATTTGCGTTTGAGCAGTATTTCTAACACTGCTAAGGCTGTTTTGGATAATTCGGAATTGGTTCGAAATTGGTTGGAATTTGTGTTCACTTTGTCAAACATGTCTTGTCATTCCTGTTCGGTGACATTTAGACATGTTAGAATCCAGTATCAATGTATAACTAGTCACCCCACTTTTTGACTCCTACCACAGGGTTCTGTAAGGTACAGATGTACATTATAAAATAAACAAAATGATCTGTACTATTACGTGATCGCGTTTAAAGATTTTGGCAGGGTATAGGGACAAACTGAACACACATACCTCAAAAAATGAAATAAAAACACATTGAAATCTTTCTAAGCATAAAGTTAGCAATGAAGATAATTCGTTTGTGCGGTAATTAACTATCATTAAAAACATTATTATATTTGAAATACAAATAATCTGCTCCACCCGCCGAAAGTGAAATTTCAACCATCCATATGACAATTTTCTTGATAATTTCATTTGTTTGTCTGCTTTCCTAGTAAACATCAAGATACATCCAAAAACCAAGCGGGAAAAAAAACAGAACTGTCTAAAATATTAGAATCTATACTTATTTGAGATAAGACTTTTAGAAGGTTTCAAATCAAGATATAAAATTCAGATAAACTGGAACATCTTTAACTATGAATTTTCTATATGTGATGATCGTTGACACACTGTAGTCAATATTCGTTTAGGTGAGAAATCTGTCTGAAGTGGGTGTTGATAGCATTTCGTCATGCAGATTTGTTTCTGTGTGTGGATGTTCTTAACTGAATATTTGTATAACATCTAGGACAATAGTCCTAAATATGACAAGAAGAAACGTTATGAAATCATGCCAATAGTTTAACCTTCCGGCTTAATGTATTTTCTAAAAAAGACCTACAAGAGTTACAAATTTATGCTTTTTGTACGGCTATCAATTATTGCATTTTCAATTAAAACAAAATCTGTGATTGTTTTATTTAAAGCAAAGAATTGTAGACGGAGTTTTAATTGATTTAGGTAGGAAATGTGCACTACCCAAGTAAGAATATCGTTTTTCGGATACACTGCATATGAAATAAAACTAAATAATTGTACCTTCCAAGAAATCGTTCGTGTAATTATTCTGACGTTGAGTTTCAAAAGTAAACTTGCGGAAATGTAGTGTTTAGATTTAGAAAATAAATACAGTATACAACGAAATTCTATCGTACGACTGTTAAGTTTACACAAACCGTTTGTTATTTCTCTTAGAGAAGTAGATTATTTCGTATAACTTTGCGATAATGGTTATTTTTTATTATCTGAATCATTAAATGTCTGCTGAACTTCCTCTATTAAGGCAATTTTCCGAAAAGATACTGAATAAAAATTTGTCTACGTAAAGGTCTTGATTCTGAATTAAGTAAATAATGAATGAAAAAAAGTGAAATTGGCATATCTGGAATAGCCACACACAGAAAACACAACGTGTTACTACAAAACATGTTAACCGAAAAAACAACTCAATTTTAAAATGTGTTCGTTTCCTAGAAATAATTGTCAGTAACAGTTTCTTTCATTAAGGAAAATGTCAGAGTTGGAATGATGTTTGATATATGAATTGTCGACCAAAGCTATCGGAAACATGCCATTAAGTGTTCAGTTCAGACGAAGATTATATAAACATTTCTATAACTACATAAATTGTGTATTGATTAACCCAAGATAACTCGGGTGAAAAATGATGTCTGCGAGAAATGTTTTATTGCTTTTCAAAATTCATTTATTAAGCATTGTATTTTGTGAACTAAAGTACTAACCGGTGTTTTAAATCTGATTGTGGATATATCAACCACATACTCAATTTGAAAGTACAAAATATAGCATCATTTGTGATTTTGCTTTCAACTAAATATATAGATATCCCCAAAAATGCCGTGCCAATGCGACAACCATGCAAAAGACAGACATATTGCAAACAATCCGTATTTCCCGAAATAAGGTTAGTACGTATATACTGCTACCGACAATGATTGGCATTCTGCATGGTTTGAAACTACCAGATTACCACCAACGGATGTAATTGAAACTGATAACCGACCTAAAGAATGAATAATGACACCAAGTTGGAAAAGGGTCACAATAAAGTGATCACTTCCAAGGGCCATATAAAACTTGTCTCTCACATGAAGTGTTATCTTGTCAGCCCGGATATGTTTTCCTCTAGACGATTTGCAATTATGTTCAAGGAATCCAAGTTCCATAATGATCTGTCCAGCTGCTTTCTTTTTAACTTTGGCTATGGTTTCGAATATTATAATCCGCCGTTTTTAGCTCGCCTGAGCCATAGGCTCATGGTGAGCTATTGTGACCCGTCTTTGTCCGGCGTCCGTCGTCCGGCGTCCGTCGTCCGTCGTCCGTCAACAATTTCCTTTAAACAACATCTCCTCTGAAACCACTTGATGGATTTTAACCAAATTTGTCCTGAAGCATCCTGGCACTGATGTCTACAAAAGTTGTTCAAATCATGACCACAGGGTCAAGGTCAAGGTCTAAAAATAGAAATTCAGTCTTTGCTCAATTACTTGAGTTTGCTTAGGGTTATTGACTCCAAACTTGGTGTATGGGTAGCTTATATCAAACGGAAGCTTGGGGTTGCTACCCAGGTGTCTGTGATCAAGGTCAAGGTCACTGTTGCTAAAAATAGAAATTCAGTCTTTGCTCAATTACTTGAGTTTGCTTAGGCCTATTGACTCCAAACTTGGTGTATGGGTAGCTTATATCAAAAGGCAGCTTGGGGTTGCTACCCAGGTGTCTGTGATCAAGGTCAAGGTCACTATTGCTAAAAATAGAAATTCGGTCTTTGCTCAATTACTTGAGTTTGCTTAGGCCTATTGACTCCAAACTTGGTGTATGGGTAGCTTATATCAAAAGGCAGCTTGGGGTTGCTACCCAGATGTCTGTGATCAAGGTCAAGGTCACTGTTGGTAAAAATAGAAATTCAGTTTCTGCTTAATAACTTGAGTTTGCTTTGGCATATTGACTCCAAACTTGATGTATGGGTAGCTTATATCAAAAGGCAGCTTGGCGTTGCTACCCAGGTGTCTGTGATTAAGGTCAAGGTCATTGTTACTAAAAATAGAAATGCAGTTTCTACTTAATTACTTGAGATTGCTTTGGCCTATTGACTCCAAACTTGGTATATGGATAGCTTATATCAAAAGGCAGCATGGGGTTGCTACCCAGGTGTCTGTGATTAAGGTCAAGGTCACTGTTGCTAAAAATAGAAGTACAGTTTCCACTTAATAACTTGAGTTTGCTTTGGTTTTTTGACTCCACACTTGGTGTATGAGTAGCTTATATCAAACGGCAGCTTGTGATTGCTACCCAGGTGTCTCTGATCAAGGTTAAGGTCACAGTTGCTAAAAATAGAAATTCAGTTTCCACTTAATAACTTGAGTTTGCTTTGGCATATTGACACCAAACTTGGTATATGGGTAGCTTATAACAAGAGACAAATTGGGATTGCTACCCACGTGTCTGTGATCAAGGTCAAGGTCACTGTTGCTAAAAATAAAAATTCAGTTTCTGGTTAATAACTTGAGTTTCATACTCAGGTGAGCGATTCAGGGCCATCATGGCCCTCTTGTTGTATCTGCATTTGGGTTGAGAACAATATTATTCAGGGAAATTGTATATACATGTATATATTTGTGTTAACAAAAAAGAAGATTGGCCATATCGGCTGAAAGTACATGTTTACATACTAGCATGATAATAAAGTTGTATTATTATTATTATTATTATTATTATTATTATTATTATTATTATTATTATTATTATTATTAAGCAGTTTAAAAACCACATCTTAGACATTGTTATTCCTCAATCACATTTTAAAGGAGATTTTATTTTCAAATCAAAGAATATCAAAAGCAATATCATTTTTCCACTTTATTAAAAAAAACTTAAATAAACGAATTCGAAAAACAAAAGCTTGCAAAATCATATTTTACAGCGCTTTGCATGCTAAATAAGCAATGTACTGTTATTCAATTAGCTTAACTTTTTCCTTGCAGGATAGTGGCAGGGGTTAAGGGCTTGCCACACTCCTCCCAACTTCGTTCATTGATAAAATGAAAATTATCAAAATCTCAATAACGCAAAATGCCGTTAAATGAAACTTTGCATAAATGTATGTTATTAATGTATCTTTATTTTGCAGATGGAAAGACACGTTAGAACAGAAAAGAAAAATAGCGAGATCCAAAAATTCCCTGAACTTCTATTTACATAAATTCACAAAAACTAAACAACACAAAACATCATTTTAAATGCCCACATGAGTAATATGATACTGACAACAATTTATTGTGTCCTCGTGACTTACATATGTAAACTTTACGAGATATTAGTAAAAGTGTGTTTGACCTTCAATTTCCTGGTCGCGTAAACGGATGACAATCACTGATTTCTCTTTTAATAGTTGAAATTTTTTTACAAAGTACGCAACATTTTCTTGTCAGTATCATTGCGCTCACGTTGGAATTTAAAATTATGTTTTATATCGCTTAGTTTTTGTGAATTTATGTAAACAGAATTTAAAGGAATTTTTAAGTCTAGCTTTTTACTTTACTTTTCTAACATGTCTTACTGTATGCAAAATAAAGATACATTAGTAACATTCATTTGTGCAAAGTTTCGTTGAACGGCATTTTGGCGTTATTGAGATTTTGATAATTTTCTATATATTGATGAACAAATTTGGGAGGAGTGTGGCAATCCCTTAACGAGTTTATAAAGGTTTTAGGGAAATCTTAAAATCTCAGAAACTAGATCAGTTTCGTTTTTTCCTGTCATTAAGAAAATCATATAATGAAAATAAAAATATAAGATATATAATGCACACTCCTTCTTGACTGTATGGGAAGAATGTGGAGTTTTATTTGTATATTTCACTCGTTGATTATATCATTGTTGAATATTTACAAAGTAAAAAGGTAAGGTTTTTGAAACTGTGGTCTCCTCATTAACACAATCTGTATAACCTTGTCTGCAGTAATCACTCGGTTGTTGTTTTACCTTCCAAGAGATCTAGAGAGTCACTTTTGAAAATAAAATGGATTGTAATGAGGGGCAAAGAAAAATATGCTTCGTACATACGTTGGTTTCCTCATTTAAATGCTGAGTGGTATTAATCAAATAACAATAAAAGTGTTTGAAGAGCACAAGGTATAATAGTTTATTTGAGAATATATTATCTAGCACTAGAAATAAAAGAAGAGCATCTCACAATAAGCCTTACTGTTCGCTGCTCGTACAACTACTGTTATTTTCGAGGGGGATGTGCAGCTTGCACGAGGTAGTGATAGAACAAAATGCATTTAGTAGACGTTATCACAAAACCAGTTGTCTAAACAAAGATTGTTGTAAGATGTTCTCTACATTGAATTAAAGCTACCAAAACGAGCCAAACAAATAAAATTAACCGATAAAACCTTTCAGAAAGAATATTATTTAATGAAATGTTGAGAAATGACGCATTACTGTATATGGTACTTATGGTTGGCCATACTCGGTTACCAGTCATTGAACGTGTGTTTGAATTCAATAAGCTGAATTCTTTTGTAACTGCTAAAAACTCATAGCAAAGCTAGTCGATCCTTATAATTTCACAAGAACAAAAAAAACAGTTATTGGGCTAGCATAAAAGTGCAAGTTTTCACGATTTTAACATTGCAAATTTTAAAAACTTCGCATCAATCAACAGAGGCGTATCTTCAGTTAGTCTCAGCATACGATTTCATATTTATCGTTCAAATCATGATGTTATCAATTACGTCACGACAATAACATTTGTAAATTGTACACCTTACTCTTTCCAATATTTCGGCCTTTATATATAGATGATTTCTTTATCCCAAAGCAGTGATGCATTGAATATTGTTTAATCACCCGAATTATATATTTCGTGCTTTGCTTTTTAATTTTGTCTCAAGCGTTCTGTGTGATTCGCAGAATATATATATTTCCTCTGCAAATGTCTATTCTGTTCAGTATCACCAGTTTTATTTCGTGAAGGAAAATCCCATTCTTTGACCTTTATATCTGGCGACCAAACGTCGCTGAAATGGTAATAATCTTAAAGAACTGTCAGATGCACACTTTCGTTAGGGATGAATCAAAATGTGTACTGTTTATATGTGTAGATACTAAGCTGCGTTCAACCAGGGCAAAGCAGCATAGGTAATAATATGCATAACATGCATCTATATTTCCTCTATCTAACTGCCTTTGAACATGTTCAATCAAACTCAGCCTGCAACAGTGTATGTTCATAGTTGATTTATAAAAATCTCTTGATAAAATTTATACTCTTTATTGCTAAATTTTCGCACACTTGTCTTTATCAAGAAAGATACAGAATCTTTTTATATCTTAAGTTGTACGTATATAAGTATCGTTCATGTAGATTCATGAATTATCTGTATTCTCTGTGATTTTATGCATTTGTAAAATCAAAAATAAATAAAATAAATTCAATACATAAAATTTGGAAATGGAGCATTTTATGCTTTTCAAACTAGAGGATTAATGAATTTATGCATGTTCTAAATGTACAACTTGCTTAAACCTTAATGATTTAAAATATGATGTTAAAAACGAAGTTACCGTCAGAAAACATCATGATAGAACAAGCGAACAAGCAGATGGCTAGCAAAGAATCAAAATAAAATCAGTATCCATTCCAATATAATTTTATTGTACAAATAAGATGTTGATATGATAAAATCGGCATAATATATTTAGAAATTTTGGGTTTACGAGTTGATGAGTTGTTGTTAGTTCACCAAGACAACGTGTACTTGTTCGTTCATTTGAGAATCTTGTTGGGTGCGAGGTTGGTGCATCCTTTAACCTGGTTTAAACCCCCAAGAGGCAAATTGTTTTTGCCACTGACCGTTCCAAGGCGAGGTAGCCTCTCTGATTCTCTTTCTCCATAATTGTTTGTAGTGTCTATTTTGAAATTGTTCTTTTTATTACCCATGCTCTTTTTCACTCTCTTCTTGGTTGTTTGGGAAGGCTGCGTCTTCTATATGCGGTCACTTCTGATATGCCTGTTTCACGTTTGTATATCGTACGGTTAAAGCATAAAGGTTCTATTTGCTTCGTTGTGTGATCTCACTTAGAATCTTTTCGCTTCTACCCTCACAATATAAATTTCTCTAGTGAATTAAAGCAATTTACAAATAAGTTGTTTCTGTAAGTTATAAGCTTACAATTTTGGTTACAATTCTTAGAGAAATCTAAGCTGAATCGAAGCACCATAACAGCTTTAATTACACGAATAATGACGGACGGAGACCAGTAGAACGATTCATCGTGGTTTGTGCTCCTAGAATCTGCTTTAAGCAGAACTAAACATAAAAATGTGTGATAAGAAAAACATTGAAGTAATTAAATATCTTTTCAATTTTGTCTTTAGCGATATTTATGATTCACAGAATTTGTATTTCCAGATCCCCTCTGTCAAATGATTATTCTGTTCAGTTCCTGTCGTTTTTGTCACTTAAATTTTTTATCTTCGTGTTTTATTTATTTCCGATTTACCATTGTTTTACGTAAGATTTGAAAAATATTATGTTCATCTTAGCCATGCAGCAAAATATGCGTCGTGTTCTCGACAAGGTCAATAAAATGTTGGAACCATACTATATATTCTTCTGTCAATTACCGAATTCATTTGTCTCCAGCGAAAAATATGGTAGACAACATATCGAATTGTCAGTGATTTTTCCGCAGCAATTTCACCTAAAGGGGCTGTAAATCAGCATTAGTAGACATTGGTGATACGTTATTGAGAAACAACTTAAAGGTAGAGGTCTTTCTTATCACAAAGTATTTCTTTTGGCTTTTGGCTTCGTTGATGTTTCCGAGAAATTTGCGCCGAATTTATTCGTTACTATGATAATCGGCTCGACGTATTTGAAGTATTGGATGGCAATAAGTATACAGTATTACTTGTAATAATGTTAATGTTTTCTGCTATGCAATGTGTAAATATTGCCTCACTATTGGAAGTATATCACACAAGATCCTTACTTAGCGAACGGATGTGACTTTTGAACATGGGCAAATATATAGATGGTACATTACACTTGTGGGGCAAGTGTGAGGTTGGTGCTCACTAGAACCTTATTTAAACGCCCATTTGTTTTGCCGCTGATCGTTCCAATGCGGTAACACCTAAGGTTCTCTATTTCTTTAATTGTTTGTGTCTTATTTGACATTGATATTCTTATAAACCCATGACCTCCTTTCCTTTCTACTCTTTGGCTGCGTGGGGAGCCTGTGATTTCTGAGTGTGGCGATTCCTGATATGCATATTTCACATTTTGCGAATAAGAAATACCTCCAAAGATAAGCATTATGTTAAAATTAAATAAGGTCGACCATCACCGTTTATTTTTGACTACTAAGTACCACAAATTGTATTTAGTAACCAGAGTGAGTTTCATTGACGATTTCTCGTTTTAAAGCTCAGAGATAATAATTTGCCTTACCTGTTTATATTGAATTAAAAATGCAACATATTGTATGATAAGCTTTCCTACTTTCTAATTATCAGATATTTCTACAATAATTTATAGAGAATCACGCGATAAGCCAAAAAGCTGGCAAACAAACATGTTACTCTTAGATTTTTATCTTTTCAGATTAAATTAAATGCACGAGGGTAAATGTTAACTTCTTGCCTGGATAAAATAAAAAAAAAACCGAAGCCGTAATTATAAAAAATACTGAAAATAACTTTTTCTTTGTTTCTGTTTAAACCCGCTTTCGGCGTAACGCGTTACACCCAAAATAGGTTCAAATTATATTTGGGATCCATCCCATGCTGACTTTACAAAAATAAATCTATGTTAATAGACATACATCTTAACAGAAAAATTCTTGCCAGAGGCCTTACACAGCCAAGCACAATAAGCAATTAAAATAAAATAATATAAGCTAACAAAATACTTACAACCATGATAAACGAAATAAAGCAAAGGCGACTTGAACAAAGACCAGAACACGACAACAACAAATTAAATACTATGCTAGGTTACAGTTTTGTTGGAATGTAGTGTTATGCATAGGTTTAACGTCAACATTTATCTTACTATTAATTTTACAACAGGTAGATCTACTACGAGTGTTCTGTCCCTTCCATACGGAGTACGGATAAAACAAAATCACGAAAACGAAAGTTTTTGTTATTATAATTTTAATACTAGTAACTCTTAGAGACTGCTTAGATTAGTCCATTATGTTGATTTATATCAGGTTATTAGTATGATACTAACGCAAATTGACCAGGTAACACGATATTGACGCGACTATTCTGCTCCTTTATCTTACTGAATTGTCAAAGGAAAAACAAGCATCGTTTACGCACAATAGTTTCTCTATAAAACCGTTGATGTTAAGACTCTCCAGAATATAAACCTCTTAATGGCTAAAGCGAACAAAGAAGACTTTGCATCTAATTTATATCTTAAACATTGAGTTGTTGTCCTTTTAATGTTTTACTTACAGTTTTTAAACTTAATTATTTGTCTGAAAATCAATTAATTGATGTTTTTTTATAAATAAATGGCGTACTATTTATTTTATTTTGGACGCAGGAAATCAGTTTATGTACGTTTTCCCGCATCGATTAAGAAGGGAAGAAACCTTACAGATGTGATAAAAGCTCGCTGGCTTCGGTAACAGTTTACTTCTATATACAGATATATACTCTTGATAATGCGTCATGTCTTCGGATGTCCTCAGGGAATCATTCAATTTTGTGGAGACAGATGGTCTACCACAAATCAACAGAAAAACATAAATTCCAAGATAATTTAATTGTAGGACATCTGTACAGCTGTAAACTACCAGCTTTCTTAGGGTTTCCTACTGGGTTGGTTATAGAGAAAATATTTAGCCATTGGTGAACCCTCTCACTGAATGCTTCAAGACGCAACTTTTGTTTTGTTTTCACGTTAATTAGTTTTCACACCATATTCTGTGCCCAAGGTTATAAAACTGAGCATGGAAACCAGTCTCAAATCTCAAGCATCTGATTTGCTGAAATGGCGACTCAGTTTTATAACCTTCAGCCCAGGCATCGATTGTATCTGTAAGTGGCTCTGATGAAATCACGACACAAAGTCCGTTAATGAGTTATTGTTTTTGGTTTAGTTTATGACCAATTCGCCGAGACAGCAAATTATTTGTTTCCTGATCCAAAGTGACTAGTAATTATAACTACATGGAAACTTGTTCTGTCATTTAAATTGGAGATTATGGTATGGACTATGCGAAATTACATATATTAGGTATCACCATAAGTTTCTGATACGAGGTACGTTCCAGCCTGTACCATTTCCATGTAACTCATCCTTTTCAACCACCTTAGATGGTCTTGAAACAAACTTTTCTTCAAAATGGCTAAATTCTGGGACTTCTATGAATTGCTGAATGTTATTACTTTCTGTCAACTTGTCGCCAGCAAAAATAGACATCAACAAAGATTTGAAATTACAAATGAGTTTTCTGTGGTAAAATATAAATGACAGGGATTTAATCTCAGTATCTCCATTTACAACAATGACCTAAATGTACGCTACGTTATTTATACCAATGCAAGGAAAATATCATAAAATCTGGATGCAGGATATGGTTAAAGAAATATTTGGCATTTAAAATCAAAACACTAAGCTTAATTAAAGTAAGACGAAGTGGGTTAAGTGTCTGCGAATTGACAGCAACGAGCTGAAATCCGTTTTAGGGACGGAATAATCAGCGTTGCTTAATCCCCAGAGACAAATTTACTTTGCATCACTGATGAGTATCTTTCGTGGTTCCTCGAGCATATTTGTTTTAGTTTTTCTATAAATAATTGTTAAGGTAAATTGTAAGGCTGGTGCATAAAAGAACTAGATTCGAACCACCAGTGGCTGCCAGGGCCACTAATTTGTCCGAAAAAGGGAAATATGTATAACAGGAATTGCCACACCCAGAAAACACAGCCTCCCCACGCAGCTTAAACGTAGAGGAAAAATGAGCAGGTGTTTAAAAATCAATTTCCAAACGAGCAATTCTGCTGGATTAAAGTTACTTCGTAGTGACTATTACATTGAACAGGAATCCTGCTTTCTTTATATCTAGGTCATCTATCCATTATATGCATTATCCTTCTTTTTTCCAACCTAACATTTAATTTATTAATCCACAATTAGCTAACTTTGTGAGCATTTGATGAAGAAAAAAATCCCTTGCAAGGTCCAATATTATACGGTGCTAAATATTGGTATAAAAGGACCTTAAATCTAGAAATGGATATTCTCTACATAATCTTTCTTTCCATTTATGCGTTTCTTGGGTTTTTATTGAGCTTCCTGGATTTTTTGTTCCGGAATTCATCTGATTGAATATAATTGATTAAAACATGTTAGATAATGTATTTGCCAATTCTTCGTATTGCATCGGGAATGAAACTTTTTTTCTGTTGAACAAGAACAGACATAAGTTGACAGGAGCGCTTTGAAAATATGTTAAGACAATATTATATTAAGCAAATGACAAAAATTGCACAGAAATACAAGTATTCTAGATAATCAATGTTATAGACTGTATTTTTCTATACTAAAATGGTTAAGCACATGTCAGTTCTTATATTTAATCTTTTTGGCGACAATTGTTTGAAATTTATCTAGCTGATCATATTCAAACTGTTTAAAACCCAAATGACTTTTTGAAAAGTTTAGAGTTGGCTTTTATGTAGCTTTGTTAGGCCACATTCGTAACAAATCACATTTAGAACACACTTTGTACAAATGTGTTCGCCGTTATGACAGGAACAGTTTATTACGCGTGTTTGTTCAATATGGGAACTTACGTTAGAAAAAAAGTGAACTATGAATATCAGGTACGATCACATTCAGCAGACACAGCCTGCCCACACACCCAAAATGTAGAGAGGTTAAGAGAGCATAGTATTACGATATTCAGTTTAAAAATAAACGCCAGAAACAATTAACAAAAGTTAGAACCCGAGGGGTTACCGCCTTGGAACGGTCAGTGGCAAAACAATGCCACTGGGGGTTTAAACCAGGTTCTAGGGTGCACGAGAGCACATATGTAACAAGTGGTGTTCTTGGATTACCATGTTTAATATGTAATAAGAATACCAGTATTTGTCTGTCATTTGTACCACTGCAAGTTATCGTCACCGTTGTCGTTATTACTCCTACATATACCTATAAATACCCCGCTAGCTGGGTAATGGCCGGGGGGTCTGTGGATTGATGCACAGTGTTCGTCTTTAATGCATAGGAAGCTAAAGAGCAAATTGTACTTTATTAGTGACATTTTATACATGTATTTTCCAAGACAACCTTCACTAGATAATGACTCCAAAATAATATTCCTTACGTACCACATTCTGTTTTATTTGATTTGTTGGATAATCAATCAACAAACGACTAGACTTTATTTCCAGGAAAGAAACGGCTTGTTTTCAATTTATCAATATATTGTTCGGTTGTAATACTTGTATACTTTAGTTAAATGAAGAATAAAAGATTTTTTATAACATAAGCTTAATTTGTCCTTAAGAATGAACCATCTTTTGCTGTCAAATGAATTTGCGTTTGAGCAGTATTTCTAACACTGCTAAGGCTGTTTTGGATGGTTCGAAATCGGTTGGAATGTGTGTTCACTTTGTCAAACAATTTAGTTTGTAACATGTCTTGTCATTCCTGTTCGGTAAATTAGACATTTTAGAATCCAGTATCAATATACAACTAGTCACCCCATTTTTTGACTCCTACAATAGAGTCCTGTAAGGTACAGATGTACATTATAAAATTTAAAAAAAAAATAATGATCTGTACGATTACGTGATCGCGTTTTAAAGTTTTTGGCAGGGTACATGGTCAAACTGAACATACCTCAAAAAATTAAATAAAATACATAAAGTTAGCACTTCAGATAATTCGTTTATGCAGGATTTAACTATCATTTGATACGTTATTTTATTTGAAATACAAATAATCTGCTCCACCCGCCGAAAGTGAAATTTCAACCATGCATATGACAATTTTCTTGATAACTTTATTTATTTATCTGCTTTCCTAGTAAACATACAAAAGATACATCCGAAAACCAAGCAGGAAAAAATTAACAGAACTGTCTTAAATATTATTTTAGATAAGACTTTTAGAGGGTTTCAAAGCAAGATATAAAACTTAGATAAACTGGAAATTTTGATCAAGTACTACAAAAAGGATTTGACTCAAGCAGCCAATGAGAATAAAGAAGGATACAGTGTCAGAAAAAATGTGAAATATGCGTATCAGGAATGGCCACATCCAGGCACAGCCTCCACAAACAGCCAAAAGGTAGAGGAAAAGAGAACATGGTAGGTACAACGATAAACTTTAAACAATGAACAAAAATAATAATCCCGAGAAGTTGCCGCCTTTGAACGGTGGGGGTGTTTGACTGGTACTAGTGTGACCAACAGTTTCTCCTGTAAACAAACATGTACAAGCTGTCTTGGCTAATAAGTTCCAACCCACCCATCGACTCGACATAGTTGTATGCAAAGCACACACATATAAAACAAAAAAAAGCTTATTTCATTGTCATTTATTGCTACTGGAACTGACACACTAATGCGTGTGAAATCAATAAATGTTCTCTTATAATGAAACATAATTTTAACAGCTTATTGGTGTTTACGGTTTTTACAGCGTCTTAGTTTTTATAAATTCTTGGGACTTGCCTTAGACTGAAGATCACATAATTTTTAAAGGCAAAATACATTTATGTAAAAAACATATTAATAAGCAGAATTAATTTTTTCAGGTACTTGCTTCTTGCTTTCAAACCGTAGATACTTTCCTAATTACCTGATTTTTACAACACTAACGTGTAATCGATATTTTTATTATCATTTGACCTGACTGCAAACACGGTATACGATCATAATGTTTCAGTAGTTATGTTACGACAGAACCAAACCACTAGTTGATGATAACCCTCTATCCTCTATCCAGATATGCCATGTTTTCCAGACAACCCTCAGATAAATAACGATTAATTTCTAGTTAAGAGATTTACCACGTCTTCCGAAGAAACACACATTTATTCGGTTCCTTAAGTACGAAATCAGATACAGTTATCGCTTTTTGATTAACATTCAAGGAATTCGCCATAGACAAATCATTACCCGTCGTTAAATCATATCTAGTTAAGCATTTGAAATCGATGATATTGAGTTAAGCGCTGTCTCTAGAGAAAGGATCTAAGTGGATTTCTAAGCAACTCCTTGCTGACAGTATAAATCATACATGCATTGCAAGTTTTATGGATAAATCGTAATTGACAAATCGGTAAACGTCATATTCACCGGATGTTCCTTTTCGAGCTCACACAATAGCTGACACTAAAACGTCGCGATGTTGGGCTTTTTAAGAGGTAGGGGAATTAGACTGCTAGTATGGCATGAAAGGAACTGCTATGCTTATTTAGACTCGCTGGTAACAAAATTTTGTTACAATTTATGAAAATAGGTTCTGATAATAAGACGGCATAATTATGTGAACAGTTTTGAAGTTGAAGACGAAGTAATTAAAAACGGTGCTCTGTTTTAAGGTGGCAGATAAATTAGCTGGACATTGATAGTGCAAACAGCATACTAATTTGAAAATGGCGTCAAATAGTTATTATTTATCAATATAAACTACTTCCTACCCGGTGATTTTCACATCATGTTCGATAGCTTATCAGTAAATACGGTTTAATATTACATTTTTGCTTAATGCAATCAGTATTTAACTGGGCCTCCTACTGTATGTATCTTCTACTTTCAAATTGCTATAATGAACGGTTTTCGGATGCTGTGTTTCGACATCTTTTAAAGAATATGGCCCAGAATAAGCTTACACAGTAAAACTTGTAGGTTATTCTTGTAGCAATACTGAAAGATTTATTTTAATATGATTTTCAATATTAATTGTGTAAATTTAATTTTAGGCAATTTGAAACCACTAAATACATTTATCTTTAAGGACTCTTTAAAACTGACATTGTCTATCATTGAAACTACGGGCTGCTTGCATCAACGTGAATGTCTAATTTGCATTGTACGTAGCTACCATTTTATATTAATATTTTTCCTTTTCATCTATAGGAAACTTTTTATTTAAATAAAAATAAAGAAACTAAATTTTTCCCTTGCACTTTTTTGTAATTTAAACAATGGAAAATAATTTACCAAACTTGCTATCAATTTGAGAATAGGCAATTAATTGGGCTTTTCTACCAGAGTTATCCCCCTGGATGCCAATTATCTGCCCCTGTACAACGGTATCGTCGGGGGTAGGGACCATCCAGACCATAGTATCTGGATGGACAGGTCCTCTACCATTTTCAGGGGTGTCTACTCCTATGACGTAACATCTCGGGATGTCACGCGAAATATCGACATCACGCGATTTTACCAAATCAATGAACTCTGCCGAAATTTCCTGAATTTGAATTCCAAATATCA
Organism: Corbicula japonica; assembly: GCA_038501625.1. NCBI lineage: Eukaryota > Metazoa > Mollusca > Bivalvia > Venerida > Cyrenidae > Corbicula > Corbicula japonica. Next base: position 6,453,467 of record JAZAYU010000033.1, on the reverse strand, counting down.
AATAGTCCTCGTCAACTTCTCGAAATCTTGCAGCCGTTATTTTCGAGGTAATTGTAAAGTTCGTTTTTAGAATCTGACTGACGTCAACAACCTTGGAGATGATTCCAGTTGGTTCCACTGCTAATAATTTGTTGTCGTGAAGTGAAATCCATAACTGGGCACCAGCGTTTACAGGCGGGTGCCCGGATATGGGGTTTCTTGATCCCATATTGCTTTCATAAAGGACCATGTTTGAGGCACTTAGTGCAGCTTTGAAGACAGGAGCGCTATAGTTGCCCATGTCCTTGATGGCTACAAGTGCGTCACTTCCGGCTTCGTGAAGCGTTCGTTTAGAACGCAGCGTTGATGATTTATATCGCAGAGATGGCAGTATAGGCGGCGGAAGAGAAATGTATACAGTGTTCTGGAAATCGTCCCAAAGTATTGATGGTTTTATAACAGACGGATCTTGTATCTTCCTTACAAGTCGGTTTAATGTCACCTGCTGTGTATAACGTAAAGTTTCGGCTCCATCTCTTGGTGAGTCCCTTTCAAAATTAGCATACCATGCAACTTTGATAAGTTCAGTTATGGACTGTAAAGTATCGATGGCGTAAAGGCGCTGAAGTCCCAAGTTTCTATACTGAAGTAGAATAAGATATATAGTGTGATTTGAGGACAAAAGGCTTAATTAACGCGTGTGACAATAACAAAAGTACAATACCACATTCATGTTGTTTGAATGCGCCGACGACCTCAAGTTATATTGCACAATATCTTCATGTAAATGCTGGAAAAAACTTTATTTTAAAATACAATTTTAACTCGTAAGCTTTCAGAAATTGCATGTTTTCAGCGGCATCTTATCAATCAATGTGTCTGTTTACTCTATGATTATTAACGATCGCGTTTTTACATCAAAATTACGTAAAATATCTGACTTTTGACGGAAAAAAACATCTTGCCTGTGTGTTGTTGTCAGGTAGAAATTCTGTGACCACATAGAAACGGTTACCATTGACAACCGCAGGGGCAACCGGAATAAAAGTCCCATCTACTTTATCAACATTTCCTCGAAGTATAAGATTAGCCATAGGCACGCCGTCTAGAAAACATAAGTTACAGGTCTTAAATGAGTAAATCCTACCGCCAGAAGAGCAAAAATACAGTAAGGTCCGTGATCATTTGTTTATACAAGTTCTTGTAAGCTTCTTTTACCAAAAAGGGGAGATCCCTTGTTAAGATTTCGATACAATTTGTGATTATGATCATGAACCTTTAAATTAATATTCAATTTACTATCTGTTTGATCAATTATTAGGCATCATGATACAGAATTAAGCAGAATCAACATATTTTTAAATCAGATTGAAAATCGTACTTGCGAGTATTGTAGAAATTTGCCCCGTTTCCGACACAAGAAGTAACAGGTCTGGATCCACAAACTGAACCCTGAAATTATTGAACTGTTCTATTATTTGAAATGTTCCATAATTTCCCGGTGCAAAACAATACAACGACTTAACTGAGAGGAGTCTCCAGTCTATTTTAAAATACACCCATCAGCTCAAAGCTAACGGAATTAGCGATATGATTCCGCCATATTAACGGTTTTAGAAGGACGAGTTGACGAAGTTGACCGTTCTTACCCGAACAAAGGTCGCAGTCTTGGCCGAAGAGGGATCGCGGAAGACAGGGGGTTTCCGTTCACATCGTATTGGACGAGATTGGAGCCGTCTGTACCCCACAGATTACCGGCGTTATCTAGTACCGGAAGTGACGGGAATCGGAGGAGCCGGTCTCGCCATCGAACCTGTCCTGTCTCTAAACTTAATCCCATTAATCCGCTGAAAATTAGTGTAAGATTGTGTTGATTCAAAATTGAAATAAGTGTCAAACGATATTGTGTCAAAATACAACATTTATTTTTTTAATGATCATGACTTGTTTTTCAACTAAAGGAAAAAGAGAAATCAAATTTGATGAGTCAAAGGAATGATGACTTTTAAATTATTATGTCATTAGGATGCACTACACTGCCACGTGTAAAGTATACTAACGAAGCTCTTGTATAGTGAAACTACCAAGCTACAGTACACGAATCGAATGTCCGACCTATTTATTCAAGTCATACATAAACTGATTCACATATTTATAATCTTTAGAACTTTAAATATAGTATCTGTTAAACATTTAAGGTTACTTACGCGTCGGCCGGTCCGGGACCATTAGACTGACAGACCAAAGCATACGAATTGCCGACACAACCCTGACCATCTGGCACAGGCCCTAAGAAGAACTCGTTCACCCAGTTTATCGTCACGTTACTTCGCGGTACGTCAAGAGCGAAAGAGAACGTACCGCTTGGCCGACAGCCGTACATAGGGCAGCCGTCAATGGCTTGTCCCGACGTCAATGCTATCCAACCCATTATAGGAAACATAAACAAACCCCGACAAGAAATCTTCATATTGCACGTTTAAAATACTTTAATTCATTAAATACAATTAAATGTTTATCATTAGTTTAATACATAGGTCTAAAGTTCTATTTTGCTATCTTTCTCGCCTATTTCCGTACGCGGGCGCTATCTGTACGTAAGATCGTTGATGACAATACATTACATTGATTACAAACGAACGTAAATAGTGTATAATTATATTGGACGAAAAAAAGGTATTCTTCTATTTAGACATCGCCAACAGTAACGGTTAAAATAATTCTAAAAAAAAATCTAGGTCTAGGTTCCATATCTAGGTCCCAAAATGTTTACAAATTAGGATCATTCTACGCTTAGCAGTCTATAGCTTACGTATTGAAAAAAAAAATAGTTGCGCCAATAGCCTCGAAAATATACTAATTTTATGTTTTGATATCAGTATGTTAAGTTTTATAAATGTATTTCATTCTGTTTGGAATTAGTGGTTTCTAAATGCAATTTATTTCTATTTTACTTATCGAAATCTTTAGCTTCGTATTGATTAAAAAAATCACATACATGTAGTTGGCAACGGATAGACTCGAAAATATATTATTTTCATTAAATGATATTAATACGTTCAGTAATATATATTTATTTAATTCTGTTTGGAATATGTGGTTTCTAAATCCATTTAATTATTTTTTAACGCGTCACTCACGGATTTTATGCATGTGTTTCTGTTTTCTAATACGCAAAATTTGTATTCTCGCATTCTGGTCAAAGTTCAACTATTTTCAATATCCACCCTTGTTGACATTCAGTTTATACTATAGCATTCATAAAAATATTTAATGATCGAATTAGTTCGATAAACAGTTTTTAAACTTTAATCATCTCTACACCGGATGCTAGTCGATGTGAGCAGTAATTTGCTTAATTCTTGGTTCAGTTCTTGGTTCCAGGTTATGCTCTACTGGTCTGGTTCTATATCTGTCTGGTTATGGGCTGAAGGTTATAAAGCTGAGATTCGAAACCAGTCTCAAATCTCAAATCTCAAGCATCTGATTAGCTGAAATGGCGACTGGTCGCCATTTCACCCAATCAGATGCTTGAGATTTGAAACTGATTTCCATGCTTAGTTGTATAATCTTGGCAAGGCTATCCGATCAACCTTTTTGGGGTTGTCCTGGTTAGCTCAATTGGTTGCGTCGCAGGAATTGCAGGGCTAGGCGCTGTTGCCGTGACGGTGCGGGTTCGCTCCCAGCTAGAGGCACTATCATTTGGACAATGGACCTTGCTTATTTTGCAGTGACTTCTGTCTCTTAACTGCTGGTATAAAGCAAGTTGTTAAGACGTAATGCCGTGTCTGAGATAACACCCACATTTATATATAGAGACTCATTAATAACAAAAAAATTAAATCAGCAATTTCACTTCGTCTCCCAATTTCTCTCTCTTTCTTTACAATGAATAATTAAACCTTGCCCTGCAGTTCGTAATAAGCTACGTAGAGAAAAAACTTCGTCTTACTCAATAATGCATTCCGTCAAATACATGAGCATCTGAGTAGTTTCGACCGATTTTAGATAATCAGTTTCTGCCATCCGTTTTTTTCAGACCCTTGGATGCATCTTGTAGTTCTTAATATATATTTTGTTAGTTTGTGTTTGCCTGCTGCTTCAACAATTAGCAGTATCACACAATGTTAAAGAAAAAAAGTAGGTGATAAAGCTACTTTGCGCACATCACTGATGCATTCTCTAGAATAAAGAAGACAGATTGGAGTTATAGAAATAAATGAGTTATGCCAAGTTTTACAGGCAATTTCATTTCTAACATCTGTTTAACCTTTGATTTATTGCAGAGATATCCATCAATGCATCGGAGAAGCAATTGACACTTGAGTTTAAACATGTTGAAATAAAAATTTAAACAATGCTGAGGATGCTTGTGTTTTACCCCAACTTTGCTGTCTCTTTCAGACAACTTACAGACTTATTGGAACTGAGTATAGTGCTTGCTTGGACTGAGGTTGATAATAAGATCAAAAATGTTTTCTAGTCGTATTGAACGTAGACATGTTACATCTTTTTGGCCGAATGTGCATTGTTTGATTGTTTAGCAAGTTTTTAATTGCGGTCAAATATTTAAAGTGGGAAGAACAATTCGATATAATCATAGTCATTTTAGACATATGCAAGCAATGAATTGTCTTAACAGTAATTACTCGCAAATTCACGTGGACATCTGATTAATGAACTCGTATAATGTTTTAACAATAATCGTTTTTAGTTGTTTTTTTACGTTTCGCTAATAAACAAAGGAATCATTCTATATTTTAAAGTGGACAGTTATCACATGCCACATTAGCCGAAAGTCCTAAAACGTGTTTTCACCTCTATTTCATTTTACAATCAAAATGTACGTATGGTCGTAGGTTCATTTTTCATAATAAATTTATTTTATATCTGTTTGCTTATTTTTTATTCAAAATATTAATATAATAGTTTGATTCTACTCATTTCTGGAGACGAGAAAAAAACTCTAAGGACGTGCATTTAGGTCAGAGACCACTAAATAGTTTCCCATAGATTTACATTATAAGATTTTGGTCCTCCTGTGATTAAGTTTACAAGATTTTTTCCAAAACTACAACAGATTTGCAAAGTGGCACTCTTGTGCAAATCAAAATGGCCAGAAATCAAGGTCTTCACCAATTCATTCTCTCAGCATTTTTAACCGAAAGTAATCTCCCCCAGAATGTAAACAAATCTTCAACCCAAAATAAGGAAAGTAATTGATTAAAGTGCCACAAATCACATTTCAAACAGTGTTTTTAAAAATCATTTTTATTTTAAAGTATATAATTAAAGTCATTTTATATTTTTGAAAACAAAAATTAATTTTGATTCTCTATAGTTTTGGCAAATGAGTATTTGAAAAAAAGGAAGCCCGAATCGTCCCTAGACAAAATTGTCCAATCCGCGAGAGGCTTTTCTATTTACTGTCCTCTGACATTTGTTGTGTAATGTTTATTCATGTTGGTAAGACTAGAACATTTTAGAAGAACGTAATAAAATTACAAGAATTTCAATGGTATGTGTTGTAAATATCGATATCAACGATTCCTATGATATATTTATTTGAATGAATAATATTCCAAGAATTTATGACAGTGATATAGTAAGTGGATAGGACTTATCTGGTTTTTTGTTATTAGAAGCAAAATAGACAGGTTTGTATCTGCGAGAACTAAATTGGTCCAATTAGTTCCCACACGAGAGCAGATAAGCCAAATGGCTTCTATCACTCAGCAAAGCTCGTAGATTTTTAACAAGATACAGGAAATGCTTTTTTTCATAGAATTTTTTTTCTGCAAAAACTAAACTATTCAGTCGCTGTTTGAACAAAAATATTTTAGTGTGTAGTAATTAAGTTGTATTTATGCTATACCTGAATGGCCATAGTTGGAAGAAAACAAATCGACGATCAAGGAAAAATAACAATTACTTTTTTCGGTTTCATTGAAATAAAATACTAGTTATTGCAGACTTAAGACGAGGGTATGCGTTTAAACAGGATGGCTAATAACATATTGCTTGAACACCAACATTAATTTTGTGCGGAAAGGGGGATGATTAAATTCTATGAAATTTATGATAAAAAACCGCACTGTATGTGAACTTACATAATGACGAAATAGCGATAACGATTTTTTTTTATTTCATCCTTGCATCTACGACTTGAAATTGACCTTAAAATGAACAATTTGCCTTAAAAGTTGATTTTAATTCTGGTCGTTCACATATTGCTGATTCGATGAGCAATGTTTTGGTTATTCTGGTTAGAATATCCATTGTTTTGAAACGTTAAAAGTAGATATTTTTTATCAAGAAATGCGGCTAATTGCCCAGTTGGCACTATATTTTACACTCATGTTAAAATTTTATTAATTGTGGGCATTGTGAAAATCGTTTTATTCCTTTTTCATTGCTCTTTGAGCAAATTTTATTTACCCAGCCCGCTCTTTTCTTTCAGCGATATCAATCACGGTCAAAGGTCAAGGTTACGTGCATTGGACCAATCAGAAGCTACGAGGTCCTGGTGAGCCGAGGTTCAAGGACACACAACACCATTCCGCGTCCGAGGAATACTTCGAAAACACTCTTATCTTGTTCGGACACGGTGAGTGCCAAGAAACAGTTTGAACATGACGGATTCCAATGAAATACTTATTAAAGTCTTGTGTTAACAAACCGCAACATTAGTCAATATTGCGCAAAAAGGTTTCATTTGAAAAAGCCACGGTTACTAATCAACTAATTAAAATATGCATAACAGGAATAGCCACAATCAGAAACACAGCTTCACCACACAGCCAAAACGAACTTAAAATGTTACAATTACTTTCAAATTTGTGTAACAAAATCAAAACAAAACAAAACATAGAGCCTGGGGGTACCGCCTTGGAACGGGGATTTAAACCAGATTCTAGGGCGCACCAACCTTACAATAGTCCCGCCAGGTTCACATAAGAACAGACAAGTACAGATTTTCTTGCTGAATAAACTCCAACCTATATGTCGCAAGCACAAGCACACACACAACCATAGCCTACCCTAATATTTAAAATCAGTTTGTTTGGTTTTCCTTGCATATTTTTGCAGGATATGTGATTTTACTTGAAATGTTTAATGATAAAGCAAACCAACTCGCTGCAATGAAATGGTTGTCAGAAACCGATACCTGATATCACGGTTCTATGCATAAACATGTTACGTCCATTTTCTAATGTTTGTTGCTAAGTAATGTAACCGTTAAAACAAACTTTGATTGATTTTTTCATATTATAGAAAATTGTTGAGTAAATTTTATTTATAAATTGGTAACTCTTCAAAGCGCTTTTTTACAAAATATATGTTTTACTTATTAGAAAATTTTGAGTATCTTAAGGCCTGTAATTTTTTGGCTCATATAAAGATTTGTCATCAAAAACTGTGATGAGGCGGGTTCAATTTTTGTTATCTACAGACTTTTAACTATATATACAACCAAGACTACTAATATACCATAACTTGTAAATCAAGACTTTTACTTATTTTTTGTGTTTTGTTGAATCAAATACATTAAGAGCAAGAGCATAAAAAGTATTTTTTGTGTTTTGTTGAATCAAATACATTAAGAGCGAGAGTATAAAAACTATTTTTTGTGTTTGGTTTAATCAAATATATTAAGAGCAAGAGTATAAAAACTATTTTTTGTGTTTTGTTTAATCAAATATATTAAGAGCAAGAGTATAAAAAGTATGCCAAATCGTGTCTTTATCCCTATCCATACCATTTAACAGAACTATAAATATCCTCGACAACTTACTTGGTATGGTTCTATTATATAGGCAATGCTGAGAAACCGGACAAATGCTATCTTCCTGCCGGAAAGTATACGTATCCATTCCAATGTCAGCTTCCGGCGAGAATTCCGTGCTCCTTTGAGGGCGAACATGGTTATGTACGCTACTGGGTGAAAGCAGCCATTGAGAAAGGCAGGGAAATTGTTCACAAAACTAAACTGCCATTTACTGTCATCAGTCCGCTTGAACTGAATGCAGTCCCGGATTCTAATGTGAGTAAATTTCAATGGTGTTATAGCCTTTATTTTATAATATTAACTAGTGAACACTATTTTTTCTATGCGTTTTATTTTCCACTAGTTCGTTTGTTTGAAAGCTTTGATGCTAAGTAAGCCTATCCTAAAAAATAATTTTGAATTTTCTTCGCGTTTTAAGCGTTTAGAACAACAGAAGTCGCTTGTTTTCATACACTTTAGAATTAACTTTATCTGTCTAGAGTCCAATACAAGAGACCAAGGAAAAGCGGTTGTGTTGTTTTTGTTGTCTTTCTGGCCCAATCAACGCCAACCTCTGTATCCCAAAGCGAGGCTATGTTCCCGGAGAACCAATCCGATTTGCAGCAGAAATTTCAAATTTGTCAACTCGGAGAATGGGGCGTGTTTCTGTAGAACTGAAAATGGTAAAACATCATTTGATATCTTAAGTAAATAAACTTCATTTACCAAGCCAAGTCTAATTTTTGTCATTTAAAGCTTAATGTATGGTCCATAACCAAACAGTTGATAGTACACTTGTTCATGAAAAATCTACTTTCTTGTGCTATGTGTCTAAAAAGACCTTCTTCTATTGTTAATTTACCAGGTATGCTAGAAATATAATTTAAATACATTTTGATTTTCAAATAAATTTTGGAAAAATCTTTAAAAATGTGCATACGTCACAACAACAACTGTAACTATTTTTCAGAATCAGTCTTTGTGCAATACTGTTGATATGGGGGAAAAGAACAAATAGATTCCATCGTGTTTTGTGAGTGTGGCGAACCCTGATATGCATATTTCACTTTTTGATAAATTTGAGAATCCTGTGTCACTAAGCATAGCTTCACCTAGAAAGTCTAACTTATTATTAATCAATAATTGTCGCCTGTTTCAAACTTAAAAATCAGTAGATTTCTAGGTTTTATACCGGTTCTTCTATATATCAATATCGCAAAGTCGAGGTTTGCGGATGACATGTACCCCTTACAGGAACCGACCAAATTTTCCATATCCAGCAGAATATGTTATCTGAATTATTAATTCAAGATGATGTTTAAAAAGTCTAAGTGAACATTTTCAATGTCTTCTTTATGATAACCCAAGACTTCTGAACCATAAAAGAAAATAATGGCAATTATTTAATGAAACAATTTAAGTTTTTCGATAACTCATTTTTCTATATTATCAAACCATTGATTGGGAGCATATAGCTTGGATTTATTGTTGAGATAATTCTTTTTGTTATTTAATGAAATAATATCGGATAATTAGAAGACAACACAAAGTTTAGATAAGCAAAAGTTATTACTACTTTCAATTACAGGTTGTTATAATAAAGTGAACATGTTCTAACTTATTGTCCTTTTAAAAACATAATCGTATCAAATGAAACGTGTCCGTAACTGAAATAATTACATAGTCTATCTTAACAGCAAACTTTTTTTTTCAGTATCAAATATTTTATCTACGATAGAATTAAAATTCAGTATTTAATTTGTTATACTCAGTTCATTTACATCAGTGAATGTCAAAATTTGAAAACAATTTTAAAATTATTCGAAGTAGATCTAAGTTTAAAACTAATACAATGTATATGTCAATTTTATCATTTTATTCCATGACTTAAGACATTCTAATATGTGCACTATGTATATGCTAGAAATCTAATTAGGAATATTTCTGTTCATAACTACTTTCAGACCACAGTTTTCAAAACACTCAAAGAGAATAGAAGTACCACACAGCAGATATGCAAAGTGACACGTGAGCAGAAATTAGGACGTGGCGAAACAATCACGTGGTTATGTGACCAACTTGTCATACCTCCAGTACCACCTAGCTGCCTAATAGGTTGCAACATCATCAGCATTAACTACTACCTCGAGGTAAATGTTCTTTTTGCATATATTTTCTGTTGTCTGATTTCCAATAATAAAAGTTTAGTATGCTGAGATCTTGACCTTACTTCGGAATCTTGTAACAAAAACTTGCCGTACTTCACTTCAGTGTAGTTATCAGCTTCTATTACCTCCCTTGATGGTAATATGCTAATTTCAAACCATTCAGAATGTCAAACATTGTTGGTGGCATTATATAGGCATATATACACTTCAACTATCCATTTTTGGGATACAGGTGGTATGTACCGTGTCTCTTACATGGTTGGCCAGACGCTGCCGCCACATATATGTGTTTTTCGGGTTATCTATACATTTAAAATATACACTTTATATATCTCAACAGATGGTTAACAAAAGAATGTGTCTTGATATAAACTGTTAATTTTTAGTGCTAGATGGCCATTTATTTGTATTTTAGTTGCGCCTGGAACCGGTCGGACCAGCTTTCGATCTCAGCCTTCCAATAGCGATCATTATTGGTACATATCCTCATAGAACAAAGGCTGAAATACTCCATTACGTAAATGTTGCCAGCACAGACCAAAGTTCCAGAAGTAGCCAACATAGTCACGAAACTGCCAATCACACTCGGGGTCATCCAATAGAAGTGCCTGTTCTACCGCTTCAAGGCGGCCAGCTTGTAGTAAACCCCGTCCAGTTACACAGACAGATCAATCAGAATGGTAGACCGCCGCGAGAAAATCCGGAAAATTCCTCACGTGATCCGATTCGTTCTCCATCACGGGCGTCATCTGCACCTTCCACGACCTCGACGTCTTCTGCCAGAACTTGCCGAGGTTTGTTTCTTATATTCCAAGAAAACAGAGTTGGTTTTATTCATAAAAGATTTATATAAAAAAAACGTTCTTGCTTATGATGACATTATATTAAGTAATAAGTGGTAAAAGTACTGCAAATGTACTCTTTGTTACTGACGTCAATGAACAGCGCAGGACCCTACACTATTGCGGCATACCTTTGAATAAATGTTCACTCAAAAGGCATCCATTAAAGTAACTAATAGTTTAAGACTTTTTTGGCTTCATCCATTTCATGGTTTTTGAAACCTTACGTTATTTGACGATTTTTTTTCATGAATTTCACATAATAGTACTTAAAGGCACTGCATTGGATCAATGTTCAATTTGGTCATTAACTATTTTCACTATGTAAACGAGAGAAACCTGTCTATATCTTGTAATATTACTCGGGATACGCCTTAAAATAAAATGCTCAATAAATTTTATAAAACATATTCTACGTTATTTTTGTATTATATTCTTGAATTACAGATTTGTTAAAAAAAACTACATTTTTATCGATTATTAATATATGTTAATAAATAAGTGATTTGATATTGGCCCTGTTATTTGTCCGAGGGCAGTCGTATTGGCCCGAGGCCGAATAACAGGGCCAATATCAAATCACTTATTTATTAACTAAGTATTTGATTCAAGTGAGAAAATTCTTGTGTTTTTGTGAAATCTTCACGTTGTAAATTTATAACACGTTCGGTTTTAGACTCTTACTCAGTCGTTATCAGTAAATAAACGTCAACCAATTCCTGTTTGAAAACTAAGTATATTGTTACAGTATTACGCAAAATCTCTGCGTCTACAAATAGACCGAGTTAAAACAAAATGGCTTCCTTTTTCTATAGTTTCTTGCTTTTTCGGCCCTGCCTTATTAGCCAATCAAATTGCCTCAAATGCGTGCTTTACATCTATAACACTTTTCGGCCCGGGGCCGACAAGGCGTTAATGATAATGGCCCTGTTATGAAGCAGGCCGTCGTGTTATTGAACGTGGCAGATGCTTTTTTATAAGACTAATAACGTATAGTTATTTAAGGTGCTGAAACACCAATGCGAGAAGACAAGCATTTTGTCGTAAATTTTGATAAAACTACGGAAGCGTTAAAATGCCTCGCGATATGAGAAACACTTTTAAGAAGTCTTCCATATAAAACCTCCAAGAATAACAATGAGTTTTAATTCTTTTAGTGTCAGTGGTATTTGCTGAATCAGCGTTCGGGCAGAGAAGTTTAAAGTTCGATGAAGACAGCGACTCTAACTGCCGAGGGAGGATACAGTTCGCTCCCCTGTATCCATTCTACTTCTGGAGATAGTATTTTTGGTATTTTGATGTGAAATGTAATTTTATTGTGGTTATTTTCATACAAATATTTTGATTTTGGAGTTAGTTTTCTCTTAACATGAGTTTAACTTACCCTTAAAGGAATCGCTAAAACTTGCGGCGTGTTTTCTTTACGATACACGTCATTAATTTATTTGACATCCCTACTAAATTATAATGTGCTTGGCCGACTTGGCTTTATTTCAGACTCTATAAAATGGTGGAAAACAGTTTCACTAAAATAACCATACTTATCGTCCGTAACTATTGCCACAATAGTTATTTTTGGTGAAAACCTTAGTTCTCTTCCGGGAACCACGGTTACCGCCGAGAACTATGATTTTCGTTAGGGAACTAGTACAGTTTTCGGCGAAATCCATAGTTCTTGAACCAAGGACTATAGTTATGAAAATCGACCAAAAACTAGGGGGGTTTCGCCAATAACTATCCTGGTTATTGACCGGTAACCCAAGTTATCGTCAATAACTATGGTCTCCTGTTATTGGTCCGTAACTATAGCAAACCGCTTGCCATAAGAAAAGAGTTAATCCGTGCTACACTAAAGCATTTCAATGAAGGTTAGTTCCATTCATAAGAAAGAATCGATAGTCCGACGGACAAACAAGGACGTTGTCAGATGAAGAAAATTTTCCACTGTATCACAAGTTACGAAACATTTGAGATACCTTGAAAAAGATGCAATTTACTAGCAATGATAGTTGTTTTTGTCTGAAATGTCTCTGAATGTTAGAGAAAACGGCAGCCGACTGATACCGAATGTTAAATGTCGATGAAAACGTTTTTTAACAGGAGTACGGTGCTTTATTTGATCAAAATCAGTTCAGACATTACTGAGAAATAAGCAAAAAACCTACATGAAGCCAGTGATTTGTGTGTGGTATAGCCATCCTGTATTTGTGATCTTAAAATATATTGGTTGTTATATTTCGCTAATCAGTGTTTGCAAAATTAAAACCCAGCAAATATTACACACATTATAATTATATTATCATACGAGTATTTTACACTGCGCCAACTTATATCTGTACGCTTACATGATTTATTTCATATGCATGAAAATTAGGCCCTGCAAAATTAATTGATACCACAATACTGAATAGTACTAAAATGGTGTTCACTTGTGTCGCCCTCTGGCACTTAGTCAGAATAAAACTAGACTGTGTCCACAGGACACTGATGCCCCCACTGCTGCAATAACATTTGTTACAAAATTTTGTACCAGGTACTAACAACATGTGGTGATCATGATTAGTAAATGAGGAGTAAGTGCCACAAAATTTAATAACTAACATAAACAAAAGGCCATAACTGTGGTGAAAATTGTTGCAAGACAATGTCCTTTACAACAATCTTCACATCATGTCTAATCATCTGTGCAAGTTTGAAAGAAATCAGCCAAATAGAAAATGTGAAGTTGATGCCACAAAATTTTGTAAGTGAAATAAACAAAGGGCCATAACTGTGGTAAAAATGGTAGCAGAAAAAAATCTTTTTTTTATGATCATCTACCCAGCCATCTTGATCATGTGTGCAAGTTAGAAAGAAATCTGTCCAAAAGTAAATGAGGAGTTGATGCCACAAGATATTATTACTGAAAACAAGAGGGCCGTGATGGCCCAATATCGCTCACCTGAGTACAAAAGTACTCTCAGCTTGTGGTTTCAGACAAGAAGATTTTTAAAGTTTTTCCTATACAAGTCTATATAAAATGAAGTGACCCCTGGGGCGGGGCCAATTTCGACCCCAGGGAAATAATTTGAACAATCTTTGTAGAGTTCCACTAGAGGGTGCTAAATGCCAAATATCTAAGCTCTAGGCCTTGTGGTTTCAGACAAGAAGATTTTTTAAGTTTTTCCTATATAAGTCTATGCAAAATGAAGTGACCCCTGGGGCGGGGCCAATTTTGACCCCAGGGAAATAATTTGAACAAACTTTGTAGAGTTCTACTAGAGGATGCTAAATGCCAAATATCTAAGCTCTAGGCCTTGTGGTTTCAGACAAGAAGATTTTTATAGTTTTTCCTATATAAGTCTATGTCAAATGAAGTGACCCCTGGGGCGGGGCAAATTTTGACCCCAGGGAAATAATTTGAACAATCTTTGTAGAGTTCCACTAGAGGGTGCTAAATGCCAAATATCTAAGCTCTAGGCCTTGTGGTTTCAGACAAGAAGATTTTTAAAGTTTTTCCTATATAAGTCTATGCAAAATGAAGTGACCCCTGGGGCGGGGCCAATTTTGACCCCAGGGAAATAATTTGAACAAACTTTGTAGAGTTCCACTAGAGGATGCTAAATGCCAAATATCTAAGCTCTAGGCCTTGGGGTTTCAGACAAGAAGATTTTTTAAGTTTTTCCTATATAAGTCTATGTCAAATGAAGTGAACCCTGGGGTGGGGCCAATTTTGACCCCAGGGAAATAATTTGAACAATCTTTGTAGAGTTCCACTAGAGGGTGCTAAATGCCAAATATCTAAGCTCTAGGCCTTGTGGTTTCAGACAAGAAGATTTTTTAAGTTTTTCCTATATAAGTCTATGCAAAATGAAGTGACCCCTGGGGCGGGGCCAATTTTGACCCCAGGGAAATAATTTGAACAAACTTTGTAGAGTTCTACTAGAGGATGCTAAATGCCAAATATCTAAGCTCTAGGCCTTGTGGTTTCAGACAAGAAGATTTTTAAAGTTTTTCCTATATAAGTCTATGTCAAATGAACTGACCCCTGGGGCGGGGCCAATTTTGACCCCAGGGAAATAATTTGAACAATCTTTGTAGAGTTCCACTAGAGGGTGCTAAATGCCAAATATCTAAGCTCTAGGCCTTGTGGTTTCAGACAAGAAGATTTTTAAAGTTTTTCCTATATAAGTCTATGCAAAATGAAGTGACCCCTGAGGCGGGGCCAATTTTGACCCCAGGGAAATAATTTGAACAAACTTTGTAGAGTTCCACTAGAGGATGCTAAATGCCAAATATCTAAGCTCTAGGCCTTGTGGTTTCAGACAAGAAGATTTTTATAGTTTTTCCATAAAAGTCTATGTAAAATCAAGTGACCCCTGGTGCGGGGCCAATTTTGACCCCAGGGCTATAATTTGAACAATCTTGGTAGAGGACCACTAGGTGATGCTACACAGCAAATATCAAAGTTCTAGGTCTTACGGTTTCAGAGAAGAAGATTTTTTAAAATTTCATGTTCAAAATCTATTTTTAACCTCTGTGACCTAGATAGGCAATGGACTGGAACCATTTGAACAATTTTGGTAAAGCTTCATGCAGGTAACATTCCTGCCAAGTTTCAGCAAGATTGGCCCAGGAGTTCAGGAGAAGAAGTCATTAGAAGAAGAAGTTGACGACGCACACACGGACGGACGGACGACGGACATCAGGCGATCACAAAAGCTCACCATGAGCACTTCGTGCTCAGGTGAGCTAAAAAACAAAGGGCCATAACTCTGGTAAAAATAGTCGCAGGAAAAAATCCTTTCTTCACGATCATCTACACATCCTGCTTCATCATCTGTGCATGTTTGCAAGGAATCTGCCCTGTAGTTTAGGAGGAGTTGATGCCACAAGATTTAATTACTGAAATTAACAAAGGGCCATAACTCTGGTAAAAATGGTCGCAGGAAAAAATCCTTTCTTTACGATCATCTACACATCCTGCTTCATCATCTGTGCATGTTTGCAAGGAATCTGCCCTGTAGTTTAGGAGGAGTTGATGCCACAAGATTTAATTACTGAAATTAACAAAGGGCCATAACTCTGGTAAAAATGGTCGCAGGAAGAAATCCTTTCTTCACGATTATCTACACATCCTGCTTCATCATCTGTGCAAGTTTGCAAGAAATCTGCTTTGTAGTTTAGGAGGAGTTGACGCCACAAGATTTTATAACTGAAATTAACAAAGGGCCATAACTCTGGTAAAAATGGTCGCAGGAAAAAATCCTTTCTTTACGATCATCTACACATCCTGCTTGATCATCTGTGCAAGTTTGAAAGAAATCTGCCTTATAGTTTAGGAGGAGTTGATGCCACAAGATTTGGGGACGTACGGACGTACGTATGGACGGACGGACGAGTGCAACTCTATATGCCTCCCACTTTGTGGGGGCATAAAAATCCGCGCACAAAGCTTAGCATCACTCAATCAAATGTGCCTTGACCTAAAGAATTTGACATCATCACGACCGTGTTGTCATAAGCTACATAAAAGTTTGAAGAAGAAATATTATGAAATTATAAAGTTATATCCAACATTAAGTCTTCATGTCAAATCCAAGTACAAAAAGGCAAATAAAAATTTAGCATCAACACAATAGTGTTGTCATAAGCAATATGATTTAGAAGTTTGATGAAGAAATATAATAAAATGGCATAGTTAAAGCAAACGCTTAGTTTTCCTGACAGACAGACTGACTGATGGACACGGCAATCCATATGTATCACATTTTCTCCGAAAGGGCGACACAAAAAAACAGTCTCCTTTTCTTCTTGCATCTAGTTTCCAAGACTCTAATATCACCGTAATTTTTGGAGAATTTAAAAACATAAAAATGCTTATCAAAAACTGTTTAATTGCACAATCATGTATAATTAAAATAACAAAAGCACACAAACTGAGATAAAAGGAAACTGAGATAAAAGGAATGCTGATTACACTTGTAAATGCTTAAAACACGTAAAACAAGAGCTGTCACAGGAGACAGCATGCTCAACTATCAATATCATCCCTTACTTCACAATATATTTTTAAGTTAAAAAGGGAAATAAGTGAATGCATGGAAGAGCTAAAGCTGTTGTTTGAATGAAGGAGGTCATGCTGGGGACATTTATTTAGTTTATTTTATTAATCACTTTAGTAATATTAAAGATATTGGCCAAATGCTTAAAACATTTATGAAATTCCTATGTGAAAAAAGGTATAACTGGAATAACTGTTTCGAAAGAGTTATCAAACTTGCTGGAAATAAAATAAGTCCTGGTTTTGGACAGTAATTTTAACTTCCAAATCAATCATGTAGGCCTGTTTTAAATAAAGCAGGTCTTTTATTTTAAGTTTCACAGAAGAAAAACTTGATCTAGATTATGATGGTGAAAATGTTTTTTAAGCTTGAAGTTGATATCTGTATCAGTTCCAGTTATGGGCCAAGTGTAAAAACTAACACAAAATCACTTTAAAATAATTGTAGCAGAGTTATGGGTCTTCAGGGTAAAGATTATACTTTATATTCGAAGTTTGAAGTTGATATCTCAAAGCTATGGACACAGTACATATTTTGGTTAATGCAAAAAACTAAGTCAAAAGGTGCATAACTCACAGAAATATTTCCAGTAGAGCTATGGGTCTTGTTGATAATGATGTAAAAAATGTTGGTTAACATTTATTCCAAGTTTCAGAGTAATATCTTAAGTTGTTTCAAAAGTTATGGGATAATTGTGTAAGTGAAAAAAGGGGCATAACTTGAAAAATATTTGTAGCAAGGTTATGAATCTTGTTGCTGGTGATGAATAATTTGATGTTGAATATATTTTCTAAGTTTCAAGTTGACATCTCAAGTATTTTCAAAGTTATGGATCAAAGTGCATATTTTGCTTAACGCAAAATTTAAGTGAAAAAGGGGCATAACATGAAAAATATAGGTAGCAAAGTTATGATTCTTGTTTGTTATGAAGTAGAAATTGATGGTGAATATATATTCCAAGTTTCAAGTCTTGATATCTCAAGTAATTTCCAAAGTAATGGACCAAAGTGCATATTTTGTTTAATGGACACCAACGCCGATGCAGACGCCGACACCAGGGTGAGTAGGATAGCTCCCATATTCTTTGAATAGTCGAGCTATAAATTAATAATTATGGCAATACTAAGTACAAAAACATGGATTTCACAACAGTATTAACAAAAGCCTTTTAATCTGTAAAATTTAAAATTGAGGTTTACACCAAACCCTTATAAGAAGAAACACCAAGAAAGAGTTGATTTACCCTTCACTCCATACATACACATTTTAATGCATCTGATCTCATTGCCATCTGATCAGGATCTGCACTGTTCCCATCTTTGGTTAGAAATAACTTATAATAAAAAGCAAACAGTGTAGATCCTGATCAAATGGCACAGATGTTCCAGCCAATCTGGATCTACAGCGTTTGCTCATGCCTTTAGGACTTATATTTGTAGGAAACACAAGATTTGGTATCAAAACTAAACTTTGGGATTTATAAAGCAACTTCTGTTACATGACTATCAACATGCACAGCGATGCAGTCAGATCAGGCTCTGCAATGTTGACATTTCAGTCTGGAAAAATCGATGAAAATACAGTGAACAACAAGTGGCCTTGTATTACTATTGCCAGTCAGGGGAAGCTAGTCAATTTGTAAGTTTTGACAGTTTGACAGTGATTACATCCTTTTTCTAGTATTTACGTGTAATGAGTGTTGAGGATCTTAATTAGTTTTAAAGTTATTCATAAATATTTCAATTCATTTGAAATGTTGATGGACAGACAGACAGACATGCAGACAGACATCATCAATCAGCCTGATGTGATGTTGCAATCCAGCCTACAGTATAGTTCAAAAAGTAGTTATAACTATAAAACAGTTAGAGGAGATTTACACTCCTTGGAAATCCATCTTAAAACGGTAAAATACTTCCCAGTCTTTTAATTTATTGCATATCTTTTCAGAAGTATATTTTTAAAGTTTTTATGTAGCAACAATTAATTCAGTAAAAAGGAGTAATTACACTCCTTGGAAATCCATCTTAAAACAGTAAAATACTTCCCAGTCTTTTAATTTATTGCATATCTTTTCAGAAGTATATTTTTAAAGTTTTTATGTAGCAACAATTAATTCAGTAAAAGGGAGATAACTGTTTTCTTACAAGATATACTGGTGTTGATAATGTTTATCTAATATTAATCACTTGAGCAATTTTAATGTGCACAAAACCTGAACCAAAATTAAAACAACACCATTTAAAGTATATAAGCACTAGAATGTTGTGTTCCGCATAACACATGTGTCGCCTGCATGGAAAAAGTTGAAATGTGGGCCTATGTTTAATCATATATAATAAAAATATTTTATTTAAGTTGATTTCAATACTACACCGCAGAACACATGTTTCATCTAAATTGCATTTAAAAGAGGAATAACTAAAATAATGGTGAAACCTGAGTTATCATCTTCAAAAATTGGTTTGTAAATGCAGATGAGTTATTCGAAGTATTAAGTGAATTAATTGAACAAGTACTTTCCATTTTAGACCAACACTAAGTTTCATGTTAAAGTTGCATTTGAAAGGGACATAACTCATAAAATATTGAAACTGGAGTTATCATTCTTGTCGTCACAGATGGCATTGTTCATGCTGATAATATATTCCAAGTATGAAGTGAATAGGACAAGTTCTTTCAAAGTTATAGGTAACATTAAGTTTCAGGTTAAAGTTGCATTTGAAAGAGGCATAACTCATAAAATTTTGAAACTGGAGTTATCATTCTTGTCACAGATGGCATTGTTCATGCTGATAATATATTCCAATATATACCTGCTATCGCAGGCGACACAAAAATGAATTTTAAAATACTGTAGTAGAGTTATGGAACTTGTTGAAAATAATCTGCACCATAAATATGATTAAGCTTTCAATACAATGTTTCTAACTTGAATCAACAGGTCAAAAGCACAACAATATCTAACTCAATATTAATACACTGACATCAGCCAGGCACCTCCATTATTCTTTGGCAAAACAAATACATAACAACAGTTTCATAACAATCACATTTAAAAATAACTATTGAACATATTTTTCTTCAGGTTTCTGAAATCAAGTATAATTTAAAGCATTTCTGAGAATCTTAATCAGAAAATCACATATCACAACCAAAAGGCCTATAGGTCACATGTACACTGTGAATTAACAATTTAGCAATATATTCAAACCTGTCGACAAAGACGACTCAGTGGACAGCCCAAAAGTGGTCTTTAAAGGCAGGTGGTCTCTGTTCACAGGTAAATTTGTTCTTTAAATCAGTCAGTGGGACAAATAAAGTGTGGTCTTTGTCCACAGGTGGTCTTTGTTTACAGGTGGTCTTTAGCACAGGTTTGACTGTATATTCAAAAAATATTACACAGTATATTTAAAAAATATTACACAGTATATTCAAAAAATATTACACAGTATCAAAAGTAAGTGTTAATCTAGGGCATAGCTGCTAGTATGCAAATTGTTGTGTGCATACAAAAAGCAATTAACAGTTTATTTGTCCCATTTCACTTGTTTCCTAGTGGAGATTTGTATACAATTGATAACTTCTGTATAAATGTCAGTATTAATTAATTTGACAGGTTAAATTTTAGAGTAGTCAAAATTTGTGTCATTTCTTCATGTATGTTTAAACTAACTTTGCATGTGCTTGTTAGCCATAAGCCCTAGATAAATTCTGTTTTTACTTTTCAGATAAGCAGTGCAAATTATTACAATCCAAGTTGCCCTTTCATTGTTACAAAATACCCAACACCTTAATATTTTCTGAAAATAGAACAATTCAAAAGCAGCAAGAGCCTCGATCCTGCAAATCTTAGAGATTCTCAAATTAACTCTTTGCTCCATACACATAATTTATAAACAAGTTTTTTTCATGTGTGCAACCAGCTAGCACAACTGTGCCATACTACCTGGATCTACAATGAGCATTTCTTTGTCAGAAATGACATAATGAAACTAAAAGCAAACAATGAGGATCTTGATTAGAATCTTCACTGTTCACATTTTGATTCATTAGATTATTTCTGACCAAGAAGTAAACAATGTAGATCCTGATCAGACAGCATGGATGTGCCAGCTGATCTACACTGCATATGTAATAAAACCTGTTTATGTGGGGAAATGGGCTATGACGCACAAACTTTACACTTATGCAATCTTATATACAATTTTTTACATGAAACCAAAAGTGGTTAATCATTTTACATTGTCACAAATAAGACCATAAATAAAACAACTTTACAGTTTTAACTATATGTAGTTATAAAACATTCAGTAAATTGGTTATCAAAAAAGAAACCTTTAACAACAAAACAAAGGTTAATCATTCAATTCAGTGACATTTCTTCAATGGGATTTGCAAAAACAGTACTAGTATTTATTTTGGCCTGAATATCACTAGTTTCATTAATGCTGTAGAAATATTTAATGACTATAAAAACGATATCAGACTAATGAAGCCAAACAGTAAAACAGCATACACATCATTTTTTTTTAAGTTTCAAAACAGTTATATTCTGTAATAAATAATAAAACCAATCTCTACAGTCAATAATTTGAAACTAAATAATTGATTACTACTGGCATATTTTTTGTAGACATTTGGCTTTTACCTTATTTGCATTAGAGACAGTAAAAATACTGATGTACTAAATAATAAAAAATACTGATGTTCTAAATAAAATTTGTTTTATATGATAAAGGCTTTCTGGTTTAAAGAAGAACATGTCAGGTACAATGGTAATTAATCTACACAATTATGTGAACAATACAGGTATCTATTGTAAAGCACAACAGTTGGTGAGATCTGAGAAGGTTTTAAATTGATGAAGCATTTGAAGAAGACAGTGGCCTGTCATAGACAGACAACTTGTGACAAAGTACAGAAACACGAGTACAGTCTTGAACAATCTGCCACTAGGCAATTTTTCCCTGTTTTCTTCAGAGATTAACCTTTTTCTCAAGTTGGATTTCTTACATATCAAACCCTTTACTCCATATATACAGGTTTTTATGTGTGAGTGACCAGAATAGATCCAGATCAGCCGGCCCATCCATGCTGTCTAATCAACATGTGATCCAAGTTTTAAAAGTTATTTTTCCTCCCCATATTTGGCTTCTTTGCTCTGTCTTAGTCTGGCACTTTGTAGAATCCTCTGCCGAGTCTGCATTCTTGCTTCACTGTCTGACATACAGTGCATTGCCTGCAGCCTCGATGACTGGAGAGCGTCTCTCGATGTCAGTCCCTGAGATCTCACCGCCAAGTAACTGTCCCTCGAATCATACACCGTATGATAGGTCGGTATCGACTGAGCACTATCCTCGTGGAACGTAACTGATTTAGTTGTTAATGGTTTGTTATTAACCCTGGCATGGATTTCAGCAGATTCAAGACTGTCAACATAGTTTGGCTTCGATATGGCTGATGTTTCAAATGAGAGTATGGTTTCTGGCTGGAAGCGATTCTTCGGACTTGAGCCAAATGCTCTGCTAGAATCAGATCTACAGGTAGGTATTTTAGAAGAAATAACACTGGAAGTGGATTTTGAGTCTATTTCTTGTTCTGATTGGCTGAATTTATTATGTGACATTTCTAACTGGCTGATATGAGAAGACAAATCTGATTGGCTACTATGATCAGGTGACTGTTCTGATTGGCTGAACTGATCAGGTGACTGAGATTTTATTTCTATGTATGACTGAAACAGAGATTCCTGATCCTGGTTAGAAACAAGAGATTCCTGAGACCCTGAAAACCGACTCAGATCTGACTTGTGATGCCTGGCTGGCACCTGAGGGGTCGAGGTCGAGGCAATTTGACCACTGGCAAGTTTTGGGCCTGTCTTGGATGAATGGCTACAATGTATGTCCAGGGGTGGTGTCAGGTGAAATTCCATACTCTACAATATAAAACAGAAAAAAATGAAAGAAAACGTATGTAAGTTTATGGCTGACTAAAAATTACACCAAAGACAGAGTCTAAGTGTGCCCTGGTGTGCTACAAATGTACATGTTTTTCTGAAATGACAACAAATTTAATTTGGTTATTGATGTCATATAATCTTGTACACATCAAATGACCCCAACAAACTCCACAGTACCTCCCCAGGAGTGTTATAACAATCTACAGTCGCATTCATGTTTACTTTAATTATTATTTAACTGAAGTATGTGTGCCTTAAATTTATTCCCGATTTTCTTACCAACAAACAATGGTTCCCCAAGTTTCAGGTAAAGCTGGGCCCAATGACGAACTTTAAACCAGCTGAGTACTTGACAAAAGGTGTGCAAGTTACTGAATGAGATTATCCCATAAAAAAGTTCTATGTGGCCAGATCCAGTGAATTAATGCGGCAGTGAAATTATGAGTTGTGATGTGTTGGATCCCACTAGATACTGTTGATGATGTGATTCAGTGCAACACTGTATTAAGATATACATTCTTGTATTAAAATAAATGATTGACATGCTTGAGTATTTAAATGTGACATATCCCTTAGTGATAAGTTATTATATTTGTTTGTTCTGTTAAAGAGATTCTGAGCCATCTGATAACGATCGGTGTCTGGTGAACTTGTACCCGAGTTATCTTGCACCTAAGTCAACTCATACCCTTTTTTGATCCACTCGTACCTTAGTCAAATCGTACCTTAGTCAACTCGTACCTCTTTTTAGAACTACAGTTTACAGCAAAGATAAGAAAAAGCAACGGTATTTTCTTTATAATATTTATGTTGACATGTTAAACATAATATAGCCGGTCGTAAAATAAAATGCTGTCAAACGCTAAACTTCATTATTTCTTAAAATATCCTACACCTTTTTTCTTCATTTCGCAAGATATTATCCAATTTCTTTGGAATCTTTCATTAGAATGAGACCATCTTGGTCAGAAATCATCTAATGAGTCAAAAAGTTAACAGTGCAGATACTAATCAGTTAGTAAAGACATGCTGGCTGATCTGGATCTACACTGTTCTTCATGAGATAACAGCCATAAGCCATCCAGTAAAGGGATAAAATCTACTTATTAGAAGGAAAGTGATAAAGCAGCACTGTGCCTACTTTGAGGGCTTCTCTCCTCTGGAACTCTAGCCTGGCCATCTCCTGGGAGATCCACTGTGGCTGGCTTGGTATGGCGTACATGATCAACATCTTCAGCACCAACACCAAATGCTGAAACAGCACAACAGTAATCCTATTACACAACGAGGCTTGTGCAGTGCTTGGCTTGTAAGCTACATTTTCCTTATATTAACCTTTTACTCCATATACACACATTTTATTTCATGTGCGACCACTGTAACTACTGATCAGCTGGCACATCCGTGCCATCTGATCTGGATCTTAACTGTTAAGTTGAGAATATTAGGGATTGTAAATATAAGAACTGACTTGCCAATTCATTAATTTATCAGGATATGAAAAATCCAAATGTTTTCATACTGGAGAAATGCAATAAAATATAGATTTAATCATTAACTGGATATCAAGGTGTGATGTTAAACATTCTATTCCATTCTTCAGCCTCAAATGAACTCCCTTGAAAATGGTTTGTATTATCCCATTCCTGTATATATACGCATTTTTACGCATGTGCGACCAGTGTAGATCCAGATCAGCCGGCACATCCGTGCCGTCTGATCAGGATCTGCACTGGTCGCATTTTCAATTTTTGGTCCGAAATAACGTAATAAATCAAAAAGCTGATCTGGATCTAAACTGTTCGCCCTAGCAATAAAGGTGAGCCTATACAGGAATGGGTTATACTTGACTAGCAGGTTACAGTTTTCCTATAAGGCCATCCTGCTTCAGCTTCCCTATCAACATAACCTAATTAGGGGCACCTGCTAGGCTAGCAGGGGGCAACTTCCTTACTAGGCACCCCAGTTGCACTTCCCCACTAAGCTTGCTGAATTATAAAAATTTAACTGATATTTTTGTTTTTTAAAAAGTCCCTGGATTTTATTTCTGGCAATTTCATTAATATGAAATGTAAGATTACTGAGTGATTACAGATTTAAAGCTTTTCTTTTCTTTCCAAAAAAATCTCTACAATATCTGCTTACAAAACTATTTGACTGTTTACAAATAAGTGATCCTTTCTTCAAAAACGAACACTAAAATACTTGAAAGCTTTTTAAACCTTCATTAAGAAATCTGCTTTTGATCCAGAATAATTTGTAAACAAAAGTTCTTCCCAATAGTGGGAATTATGGCCTATTTGTTTTCAAATAAAAACTTAAGAAATATGCTATCATTTTCTAGTACATGTAATTTCAAAACTTCTGAAATACAAGAACTCCTGCAAGACAAAAAATGAAAGGTAGAAATGGAGACAAGAATCCATTTCAACCAATCCGATGCTAGAGATTTAAGCCTTGTCTCCAATCTCAGTTTTATAATCTTGGGCCAAGGTTGAATCCTTGAATCCTCTGGCAAGACAGTAAAACCAGTTTATGTTTAGTTTTAACCATTTTCACATAGGATATGGGTGTTAGCCATGGTAAAACATGGTGATTCAGGATCTGCAATGTTAACTTTTTTGATTAATTGGTTTATTTTGAATCAAGAGGTGATCAGTGTAGATCTAGATCAGGCACCAGAGTTGTGCTGGCCGATTGCATCTACACAGGTCACACATTGTATAAAACCGATAAATGGAGGATTAAATGAAGATGCTTTGAAATAAATCTTATTATCAGATTATTACTGGCTTTACTGTAGAACCAGTTTGTTCCACAAGATTTTTAAGAACCATGACCCCTTGAACTATAAAAAGCTAAGTCACAATAATCTATACATATTGTCAAATAAAAGTTTAAAATTATAAGTCACTATCTTGAAAACAGTAGAAGTAGTTGGCATTGCAAACAATTTGCAGCAGACCAACCAGCAACAGACCAACCATATGAGGACTCTCTCGTGGACTATAAACAACATAAAGAACAAGAGCTGTCACTTGAAATTGACATATGCCCCCAAAATGCAGCTTTGAAATCGAATTGGTATACATATGTAGTAAAAATATGCCTGTGGAAGTAGAAAATAAGGGCCTATAACCCTTGCAACAAGAGGGTCCATAGGGTGGCTCACCTGTCAACAACTGCTCAATGGTTGTAAGAGTTGTGTGCAAGTTTGGTAAAATCAAGGGAAACAAGAGGGTCATGATGGCCCTTTATCGCTCACCTGAATACAACAAAGTTGTGTTGTATGTGACCCATAGTCTTGATATGGTGAACATTTACACCAAGTTCTTTTAAAATCCAATAAGAAACAACAAATTTACAGCTTGGAAAAGAAAATGCTATTTTAAGTAACAGTTACCTTGACCTTGGACCTACCGGCATGGGTTTTGTACGCAACACAACCCCTTGTCATGGTAAACATTTATGTAAAGTTATTTTGAAATCAACTTAACAGCCCAGACAAGAAAATTTTATTTTTAGTAACAGTGACCATGACCTTGGACAAACAGCCATGGGTATTGTACGCGAAACAACATCTTGTCATGGTAAACATTTGAGCCAGGTTATTTTAAAATCCAATTAGAAATAACAAATTTACAGCCTGGACAAGATTTTTCTATTTTTAGTAATAGTGACCTAGTTTTTGACCCCAGATGACCCATATTCAAACTCGTCCAATTAATAACTGGGACTAATGTCCTGACCATGTTTCTTTGCAATCGGACAATCTGAGCAAAAATGTGACCACTAAAGTGTTAACAAGAAAATTCCATTTTTAGGAACAGTGACCTTGACCTTGGACCAACCAACATGGTTTTGTACTCAACACACCGCCTTGTCATGGTGAACATTTGTGCCAAGTTATTTTGAAATCCAATGAGAAATAACAAATTTACAGCCAAGACAAGATAATTCTATTTTTAGTAACAGTGACCTTGTTTTTGATTCCAGATGACCCATATTCGAACTGTTCCAAGTAATTACTGGGACTAATGTCCTGACCATGTTTCGTGACAATCGGAGCAAAAATGTGACCGCTAGAGTGTTAACAAGAAAATTCTATTTTTAGTAACAGTGACCTAGTTTTTGGACCCAGATGACCCATATTAGAACTTGTCCAAGAAATCATTGGGACAAACATCCTGACCAAGTTCCATGACAATCGGAGCAAAAATGTGATTGCTAGAGTGTTAACAAGAAAATTCTATTTTTAGTAACAGTGACCTGATTTTTGGACCCAGATGACCCATATTTTAACTCATCTGAGAAATCATTGGGACAAACATCCTGACCAAGTTTCAAAACAATCGAGGCAAAAATGTGACCGCTAGAGTGTTAAAGAATGCAGGACATACTGTCGGACTGACCGACAACTTGGCGACTATATGCTCCCCTGAATTTCTTCGGGGAGCATAAAAAAGTGTGACCTTAACTTGCCAGTTTGTGTACATACACTGTATACATCTAAGACTTTCTTAAATTTAGTCTTAACATTTTGAGAATGTGCTTCAAATTTGTTGTTGTTGTTCTTTTTGTTGTTTTACTTACAAACAGTGAATAACATATTCAGAAAAGCCTGATTTTCAAAGTGCTATAAAGTAAGAAAGTTTATTTGGTCACTATCCATAGAAAATGACAAAATTTACCCTATAAAATCTTCCAGAGCAAAGTTCTTAATATTGCATAACACAGATCTAAGCAGCAAAGTTCATCAAAGTCCAGCAACTTGACCAACATTAATGAATAAACTGGTAAACATCATATGTAGCTGAAGACAGGTAGAAATATTGGATTTTGACACTTGAAATTTTAACTCTGCTACTAAAATTTTTGTTTCAAAATTTATCACTGAACAACCAGTGAATGAATTGTTCAGGAAAGATTGAATTTCAAGATGGTATAAAGCTTGTCTCAAAATCTGGTTGATAACTGTAGAAAATCAAAGGTTAAAAACAGATTTTGAAAGAAAAAAAAAATCCCCAGGGCGGGGCCCCTGGTCAATTTAACAACATGATTTTTATCATTTGTGTAGAAATCATCAATATCAATATTCATACCAAATTTCATGACAATCGGACAAAAAATGTAACCTCTATTGCTTTAACAAAATTTACCTTAGGGTTAGGGTTAGGGAAAAAGGCCCATAACTCCGCCAAAAATAATCCAATCAGAAATTCCTTAGGAAATGCAAAACTAGGCTTAGTGAAAAACACTCCTGTGAAGTTTCAATGAAATCCCTCAAGCGGTTTCAAAAAAGCTTAGGGTTAGGGTTAGGGTTAGGTAAAAAGGCCCATCACTCCGCCAAAAATAATCCGATCAGAAACTCCTTAGGAAAAGCACAACTAGGCTTGGTGACAAACACTCCTGTGAAGTTTCAATGAAATCCCTCAAGCGGGTTACGGAGAAGAAGCGAGGAAAAGATTTTGCTAAAAAGGGCCATAACTCACCCAAAAATAATCCGAGCAGAAATTCCTGACGATATGCACAACTAGGCTTGGTGACAAACACTCCTGTGAAGTTTCAAAGAAATCCCTCAAGCGGTTTTGGAGAAGAAGCGAGGACAAGATTATTTCGGACGGACGGACGGAAAGACGGACGGACGGTCCGATTACTATATGCCTCCCTTCGGGGGCATAAAAATGTGGGTCCCCTGCAGCAATTAAGCACAGAAGAGACATGTATTACCTATCCCCCATCTTAAGCTTCCACCTGTGTTGAGCTACGAAGGTGCACATGATAATTATCTAAAATAGATCATACTACATTTACCCTTAACTTAGTGGGATATAGTTGATATTCTTGGGCTTACAGTGTAGATGCCCAAAATTAGCCTGCACATCCGTGCCATGTTATCAGGATCTACAATGCTTTCTTTTGATTTGTAAGTTTACTTCTGACCATGAAGAGAACAGTGTAGATCCGGATCTGACTGCACACTGGAGCTTTAATGATATACCAACCTCCAGAACAAGGATGACCATGATGTGTGATGTAGTGTCAAGTCCAGGATGCATTCTAGTCACCTGACCTGATACACCAATCAGGGCACAGTTAACAATCACAGCAACCAATCCCATCACCCGTAACATAACCTTAAGAGAAAACACATTTGTACACATTATTGATGATAATGATGTCATACTGGAAAGTACTGAGCAAGTGTTCAGATCCAAGCTTGTGTAGACCATATGCACTATGCCAGAATAACAAAAAATATTTTTAAATATCCTTTGTCGAATTTGACCTTGACATACAGATTTTGGTTACATTATGAACTTGTCGTCAGAGGAAGAATATTGGAAGTTTGACAAAGAAATATCAAGAAATAGCAAAGCTATAGCCAACATTAAGTTTTAGCAACAGATGGACAAAAATATTCCAATTTACTGGGTATTCAATTTATAATTTTCATATACATTCAAAGTAATCTTCAAGAAAATGATGGAGACTCTCGGTTCAAATAATGGGTATATTTGTTATATGATGAAAGGACTTTTTAAGTGGTTATAACAATGAGAGAAATTATCCAAAGCACATGCAAATCTTTACTTTATGGATGCAAAATTAAGGGAGACTGGAAGAAGGGAGAAAATAAGCAGTTCTTCAGTACCATGAACAAACAATCTGCTAACATATAAATAGACTTTATCCCGAAAATCAGCCAAGTAAACAACTTTATTGCATGATTTCAGAAGTCTCAGTTACTGCTTCTTAACAATCACTGTTATCCTTTATCATTTCTAACATGGATTTTCTTTGAAACCAGTTCTGTCCAATCAAATTTAGGTTTTACTGGAATAACTACACCATTTCTAATGTACTATCGGATTTGTCAACCTATATGAAATAGCACATGGTTCCCATGACCTTGTAAAATAATTTCTTCAATACTTTATTGAGGCCAATTTTTTCAATTCAGTTACTTCAAAAAACTGTTGCTCAAATGTGTTTGAAGGTTTGCCAACATCATAATGTGCTTATTCAAACATGAACAATTTTAAGTTTGTTTTCCAAATGTTGATAGCTGAAGATATAATGTTATCATAGATGGACATTTTAACCCTTTCCTCCATAGACAAACCTTTATTGTGTTGGTGAACAGTTTAGATCCAGATCAGATGTCACATCTGTGCGGTCTGATCAGGACTGTTCGCTTTTTGATTTATTAGGTTATTTCTAACCAAAAAGTGACCAGTGCAGATCATGATCAGATGGCATGGACGTGAAAACTAATCTGGATATACACTGGTCGCACATGCGTAAAAAGGTGTATTTATGGTGGAAAGGTTTTAACTGTATTGTCTCTAACCATTATGATAAAGCACAAGAAGTTTTAAAGAAAATGTTAATTTACAGGATAATTGCATAAAAACATTCTACTGTATTTCAGACTGCACAGATAAACCAGCAGGGTTAAACAAGCAGCCTTAATTACTCTTTACTCCATGGATATGACTTTTAAATTATGGCCGGGACAAACAGTGTAGATCCAGTTACTTCAATGCTTTCTGTTCTGTATATGGGCTGTTTCAAAAAAAATGGCTGGAAAAGTGAAAAAATATTGAAAAATTAAAGTTCATAAAAATTCCAAACTTGTTATTCTGTATTTTTTGCTTATTGAAACTGACTACAGAACTGAAAAGATTTTTGAAATCGGTCAACTGGTTGCTGAGGTATTGTCATTTGAAAAATGGCAAGTGAAGTGAAAAAAATGTAAAGAAATTAAGTCCATAAAAAGTCCAAACTGGTTAGTCCATATGTTTGTACAGTCTTTACAGTGATCAAAATCAATAAAGTTATACTCATGTGGCAGAATAAAAATTTTATGGAGCTTTATTGACCTATATTAAATAAATCAAAGAATTTTAATTTATGTGCTTAAAATACAAGTATTACTGTTTCTTATTATTTAAATGTGTATTTCTGTTAAAATACATGTTGAAGCATCAAATATAAGTGCTTTAGAACTTGTGGTATCGCATAGATAAAAAAATTCATATTGTTCAGAAAGTGTGTCACACTCCTGACAACCACATAAGTGCAGTGTACTCAAAAAATTTTCACGAAGGCCATTCTTGTTTGTCACAGTTTAACAAAACAGGACATAGACTTCTAGGAAAAAACATGCTCTTGTTTTCATGTAAAGGATATGTTGACAGAATATTGCAATATGTGCATAGTGTCACACTCCTGACAAATTTAGCTGACATTTTCTGAAGGGAGCTGCAGACAAATATAATTTCAATAGAGGTGATAATATTATAATTATTGCATCTAGAAATATAAAACCTAATGATAAACAAATCATTTCTTATGTATTTTATCAAATCATTTCTTATGTACTATTAATCTTTAAAGTCCTGTAAATGTATAAAGCAAAGATGTATTGATTTTCTTGAGGTATTTTCTGATCTACCACGCTTGACTTAATAGCATAAATTTTGATTACTTTAAGTATAATATGCTTAATTTTATCATTATTTGATGCCTAATAAATGCACCTTTTACTAAAACAACACTAAAACTTGTCTTTACTCAAGCTTTTTGTGAAATAATGGTCTGAACAAATGTGATTTTAAAAAGTGTCACACTTTTTTGTCACACTCCTGACATTTTTTGCCCATTATTTTAGAATATTTTTTAACGGATGGTGCTATTTTGATGAAACTTCATAAATCTTTAAAGGACATGATGAGACATCTCTGCAAAGTAGGAAAATGGAAGCAACTGTTTGTTGTACATTTTTATAACAGGAAAACACAAACCAGCCATTTTTTTAAACAGCCCATATACACTATTTGCTTTTAGATTCATTTGGGTTTTTTTACCAGGTAGCCAACAGTGCAGATCCAGACTGCATTGATAATGTGATTTATTTAGGTCTACACTTGCTGTAAATGGGAACAGGTC
The DNA here is from genome assembly GCA_038501625.1 of Corbicula japonica. Taxonomy (NCBI): domain Eukaryota; kingdom Metazoa; phylum Mollusca; class Bivalvia; order Venerida; family Cyrenidae; genus Corbicula; species Corbicula japonica. The sequence goes on along the minus strand of JAZAYU010000033.1, from coordinate 6,421,749 downwards.
TAAACTAACACTAAAAGGGAATCTATGAATCCCTTATCAACTTGTCACATGCAAGCATCACATTTCTTGTGTTATACTGTCTGTATTTCAATACTTCTTGTACGCTGAATGTTTTATTGCCAGTTTTCTTCATTCAATATCATTTGCTTAAAGTTTAGCCAATCAAACTGAAACTGTTTAAAACACCAACCTGCCATATACCGATATTTTGCACTCTCTTTCCGAATGGTCTCTGATGATAGACACACAGCTTGAATGCATCACTGTGAATTTCTATCAGATTGTTTAGAAAGGCACAAAGAGCGGCCAGAGGGAATGCGGAGGAGAACAGAATCACGTAGCCATACTGAATAAACATCTCTAGGTAGTCGTCAAATGTGTCCTCATACTACAATATAGAGGAAGCTCAAGGTCAATGACAAGTCAAGTAATACATGCTAGCGTAATTTCCTTAATTGATTAGCACTCATCTCCCGGAATGGTGAACCGTTGTTTCCAGCTGTAATTGTTTGTTTTTTTCAATTCACTGTAACAATCACAGAATTCAGCTACTATCATGTTTCTATCTGAAAATGATTAAACTTCAATAATCATCAATAATTACAGATAAACTGTTTACTGTAAGTGATGTTTCAATTACAACAATACGTGAACCACTTGTTAGTAAATTTCTCTTAATTTCCTAAGTGTAATGTAACAAAAAACTAAAAATTGCTCAACAATTTAGAAAACAGAATGGTTTCTAGATGCTTAAAAACTTCATAAAACAAGAGAAATCTGCAAATCTAACTGAAACAGACTTATTTTATTAGACAATGCCCTTAAAGACCAGGGCAAAAGATCAATAAAGCATTTATTTAAAGACCACACAATTTTATGCCAACAAATATAATTGCTTTAAAAGTATCTCAAGTTATTTATGAGATTCTTTTGTTACCTTTTTCATGGTACTCTCCACCTCAGCTTGAGTGAGGGTGAGTTCTGATCCCTTCTCGCCAACACCAATATCATCTTGAGGCCAGACTGAACTTCCCTCAGCAGACATGCCAGTCTTGGAATCAGCTATATCATTTCGAGTCCGGTCTGTATTTCTCTGAGTAGGAACACTTGTTTGAGAACCAGATGTATCATCTTGAGGAATGTATCTACTTCTCTCAGCAGACACACCAGAATGAGAACCAGCTGTTTCATCCTGATGCTTGTCTGTTGTTTCTGCAGCAGACAGACTGGTTTGGGAACCAGTCACATCATCAGTGGAATCCAGATTTCCAGTTTCACTACTTTGAATACTTGTTTCTGGCTCCTGCTCAGTGTCTGGTGATGGTTTCTTTATGTCAGTCTTGATATCCTCTGTGAGCAAACTCCAAGCTGGGCTCAAACCTAATTCTGTAAAAAAAAAATCTTAAAACTTAAGAAGACTACTTGAGAAACACATAATTCCTCAGACAAAATGATACACTTTTAACAATTGTGCAAATGCAATGATAGCACATTTGCAATATTCTTAATTTTTGGTTAAGGTGAAAGATGAATAGCATGGGTGGTCTTTATTTTAGGAAGGTTTTAGCCAGTGTATTTCAAGTACAAATGAGGGACAAAAGAATTATTAAACACTTGAATATTGTTAACAGGTAAAATATTTTCATCAAAAAGGTGATTTTAAATATATAGATGAAAAACCAGTGTTTTCTACCCTTGCCTGCAGCTCAGGTCATGTGACTTCCAGACAACATGACCGGCACTATATCCTGACAACCTGTCAGGAAACCAAAACACCTTATAATATCTGAAGTCTTCCCTTTGATATATTCAACTATATATCCCTGAAAGTGCAGTCTTTTTCATTACTTCTTAACCCTTTCCTGTATAGATACACCTTTATTGCTAGTAGGGCAAACAGTTAAGATCCAGACCAGCCGGCACAACCGTGCCATCTGATCAGGATTTAAACTGTTCGCTTTTTTATTCATTAGGTTATTTCTGACCAAAGTGCGACCAGTGCCGGCTGATCTGGATCTACACGGGTCGCACATGCGTAAAAATGCGTATAGGAAAGGGTTAACTCTGTAATCACCGTATATCTCAGCACTCAGCCAAGTATAATACTAGGTAGGTTACCAGTTGAACAACCTGTGTCACCTTCGTGTATTATTTCAGAAAAAAAAAACCTGATAGTTTGATAAAAACATATTGACAAATGGCTGAATTCTAGCCAATGTTAAGTTTTGTTATGGACTAAGCAGTCTCACCTCATGTTTCACCTTTGGTTTGAAAGGGTGACACAAAAAATAGTCTCATACAAACTTAGCAGGTGGTGACATTTTAACTTATGAACATACCTTTAACCTCTTTCTCCAGTGTCTGAGGCGACATATGTCCTGTTATACTATAACCAACCTGCATCAGCTTGATCTTCCATAGTATCCATGGTAACAGGGCTTCACGGAGATTACCTATCACTTGCCGGGTAATCATCAATGTAGCCAGTTGCTGAAAACAGTAGTTTACTGATATATCATCTCTGAAAACAGTAGCTTACTGATATATCATCTAAAAACATGCATATCTGAGTGGGAAATCTACATCTTGAGGTGGGTCTCCAGCTTGTACAGACAACATTTCATTTACTGTTGTTGTTTTTTAATTAAACCATTTACTTTAGAGATACACTTTTATTGCAAGAAGAGTGTAAATCCCTGCTGTCTGATCAAGATCTACACTGGTTGCATATGAGTTAAAACGCATATAGGGGGTAAAGAGTTAATTTCAAAATCTCAAAATCAGACTCATGTATACTAATGCTCTTAAACAAATCATTTTGGATATTTCAAAGGAAAGCAACTTTGATACACAACTAGTAAAAAAGTACAGAAGAGATCAGAATTTAAAGATAGAATATTTTGTGATTTTAGGGCGTGATTTATTGTATATTCTGGCTACTACTTACATCTCTGAGACGATCCATATCTTGAAGATAGAAGGCAATGTAGAACAGCGACAGGAAAGAATTCACAAACTGAAACTTTAAAATAAACATTTAATTAAAAACAACATAAAAATCAAATGCAGTTCTATATATTTTCTTTAAACATCTCTTGAAAAAACTTTGTCAACAAAATAATTAATGATTCATCTTTTATTAAACCAACTGCTTAATCAATTGCCCCATAAACATACATTTGTATATTGTTTTACCATATGTGTAACTGGTGTAGATCAAGCATGCACATCCATGCCATCTAATGAACCAATGAATCATGGATATCAGCCATATCCCATCCTGAATAACAACCTGAGGCATGCTTAACCCTTTCCTGTACATATACGCATTTTTACGCATGTGCGACCAGTGTAGATTCAGATCAGCCGGCAATTCTGTGCCGTCTGATCTGGATCTGCACTGGTCGCATTTTGGTCAGAAATAACCTAATGAATCAAAAAGCGAACAGTTTAGATCCTGATCAGACGGCACGGATGTGCCGGCTGATCTGGATCTAAACTGTTCGCCCTAGCAATAAAGGTGTGTCTGTACGGGAAAGGGTTAATATATTATTTTACTTGTGAAGTACAATAACTGCTTTTTATTTTTTGCTTTTGGTATTCTCTATGATATGCAGAATTTATATTCGCATAATTTATATTCTCAGATCCCTTGTAAAAATTCTATTATGTTCAGTTCCACCCATTGTTTTCTCATTCAGGCAAACCCTTTCTTTTATGTGGATACCATACGCCAATGATCATGGAATGGTATTACAAGACACATCATGTTTATTACAACATAGCTTAGCGAGTTGATAAACGGGAAGGATTAATAATTGCCCGTAAAAGCGTATGACGTTTTATTGCGTTCGAGTGTCCGATTAATTAGAGACGAAAATAATATATATTGTTTTTCGGTGTCCCAATTTTTAGAGGCTGAAAAAAATTATTTTGGCAAAATAAATTTGGTTCCAAACACTTAGAGGGTCCGAAGACTTAGATAAAATACGGTAATCTGCCATATTCAAACCATTGTTAGGATGTATCAAAACTGGTAGTGTTGTTTAAATATTGAGCTGGGCTACAGCCAGGGCTAGGCAGCATGTTCAGTAATATGCATTTCTAATGAATGCAATAATTTCATCTTTGTCATGTTCCGTGGCTTTCAAAGTTCCTTTTTCCTCTATTTTAGAAATATGCATGGTAGTAGAGAAGGCATACCAGTACAAGCTTGGTGACCAGGTGGTTCTCATATGACTCTTCCATTCTGTAATTCTCTGCAAAATAAAGATAAACATAAGTTTACATTCATAACAAGCATTGGAATGTGTGGAGTAAAGACTTTGTCCATTCATGGAAAAGCTACAGATATGACATTAAGCAGCCTTCCACAGAAATGAAACACTAAGTGTGACCTAGACATTGGAGGTAGGGACATGACATTTTAAAATAATTTCATACTTGAGAAAGTTTCAGAATGGATAAGACTGCCTATACTCTATGTCTTTATATGCAACAATGCATGGTGATTTAACAATTTAACACTAGTGTGACCTTGACCATGGAGGTATAGACAAAGGTCTTGCACGCAAAATGTCATCTTCATATGCCAAACATATGTGGCATGTTAATTTAAATCAGTTCCAAACACTAGAAATATAAGCCTTTAAAATGCCTATACACTATGTCCTTTTATACAGCCCTGCAAAGTGATCAAACAGTTAGCAAGACCTTGACCTTGGATGTAGGGACATAGAATGCACCGATGATGGAACTAAGTTTTATGGAACATACAAGTGTCTACTTGGTCATGATCCATCTCTGATGAGACACTGTTTCATGCAATTGTGTATTATCTGGATATTTGTTCACCCTTTCAACATGATTGTATGATTTTAAGAAACTCTTTCCTGTTTTGGATTGACTATATTAATGTTTCACCTGAAATCTAAACATCTAAATCTTATCAGTCTTTGTCCATTATATGACTTTACAAGAATTTGAAATTAAAATTTCTGACAAATAAACCCTCCCACTAACCATGGTCATTTAACCATGTAGCAATCTTCTTGTAGATTTCATCCAATATTCCGATCGAGACAGCCAGCAGGATTTTGGGCAATAACTGGCAGAACGATGGTATTTCTCCATTCTTTACAAGTCTGTTCACCCACTCCTGTAGTTCAAAGATAAGCAGCATCCAGTAAAACACGACCATCAAACAGGAGCCAATCACAGGGACCGTCACGAAATATCGGAACAAGTTTCTCTTCCATGCAGCATAATGTGGCTCTAACCGACCTGTGACAGGACTCACAACCAGGCTTCCCTGAAACCAACAGTCTCGGAATTATATACAATTACAATACAAAACATACCTTCTTCAACTGTCACAACTTTAATATAATATGAACTAAGGCACTGCCTCTTATCGAGCTCTAGCTTTATTAATCTCAGATAATGATTTATATTAAAAAATAATGTGTTTCTAACATTTGTTAGCCTACTCATGCACGATAAAATTATGTGATTTTTGGAAAGAATTTAGGTCTACATCAACTTAATTCAGCTGGACAACTGGCAATCTGACCTTTACTAAACATTAGGGTTTTTAATGTGTAAACACAAAGGCTACTTGCTTAAATTTACAACCCAAATGTGTTCCATTACCTCACTTAATGCAATATTGAATATTGATAAATTCTTCATTGCTACATGAAAATATTACATTGTCACATGTGCATGAAAATTAATATATTATTGTCTGAAAAATAAATTTTATTTTTTAAAATGTTACCTTGATTACACTTGCATTTGTAACTTGCAATTGCACAAAATTGTTCCATGCTATTCAAAAAATATATATGCATGTAAATGAATAAAGTTATAATATAGACCTAAAAAGTACTGTTTTAATATACATGTACATCACATTAACACCACATTGAGACTTCAATATGTAGTGTGATACATCACCTAGATTTTGGGGCATATTTGTGCAAAGTCATTTGAAAATATCTCCAGGAATTACAATGCCATAGGAATTTTCAGTTATTAACAACAGTAATTTGAAGCTATAGATGCTGTGTGAAAAATATTGTGACAATATGGTACATATTATGTGACAATAAGGTACATATTTGAGCCAAGTTACTTAAATGTGCATGATAGAATTACTTATTTAAGTTGAAAAATAGTTCAGCTATTGGGCCAAAATAGATGAAATAATCTCAATCAATTAAACATAAACATGTACAATATCATGTAGTCTGATTATCCATATGTAACACTCCTTTACAGGTCTTAGTAACTGATTTGAAACAAAATGCTTCTTTATATCTATTTTCATTACATAAATGAATTGTGCTTGCCAATCAAATCATGCATTAAAAATGTTGTTGGTCCATTTTTTAAATGTATAATAACAATTTTAAGAGATTGTTTGCAAAAAAATGTAAACCCATAAACACATCAACATGCCATTATTCATAACCACTTTTGGATCTCTGTCTGGTAAGTATTTTATAAATGTAATATATATACTGGAAAATGTGAATTTCAAAATTCTGAAGCTCATTTCAGTTGGTATTTTCTTGATTTTGTATTTTTCATTGCAGAAATTTAGGCACAACTACTTTAAAATACGGTAGGTAAATTTCTCTTTAAAAAGTACCATATATTAAAAAATGTAAACTTCTCTACTGTTACATTGCTAAAACATAAACATACAAAAGAAAAAATCATTGTTTTTATTATGAGTGCAATTTCCAGTTTTTTGTGTTAAAGTCCAGCTTAAGCAGATCCAAATACCGGTATATTCAGATTTTTTCATGTAATTAAAGAGGCCAAAAACCCACTGACATGGCAAGAAATGTTTCTCTTCCTCTTCACAGCAATCTACTTTTTTTCAACAATTTAAATGATTATGAAAGCTCTGATTTTGTTATTTTCTAAAACACAACTTTTTGATGCTGAGCAAATTTAGTGACACCATGAATATTTAACAAAATTTGCAAAAATAAAACAGACACCTTGTAAATAGTGTATTTGATTATACATGTACCTTACATACATATTTTGATTATGAAATCATGTTGAAATGTGCACATGACAGAAAATATGGTAATAATAGAACACTTTTAATTCCCAAAATGAGCATTCACTTGATATTTGATGCTATTCTTGGTACACATGTATTCTGCTTTCTGGTCAAACTTTTTGGTCCCAACTGATGATAATATATTGGAGATTAACCCTTTCCTCCATGTAAACCTCTTTATGACATGGAAAAACTGTGTAGATTCAGATCAGCCAGCACATCCATGATGTCTGATCAGGATCTGCAATGTTCACTTGTTTAAATCATTAGGTTATTTCTGACCAAAACGTGAACAGTGCAGATCCTGATTAGATGTGCCAGCTAATCTGGATCTACACTGGTCTCACACTGGTAAAAAGGCATGTCTGTAGAGTAAAAGGGTAAATTTCTCTTTTATTTAAAATCTCATACTACAGTACTGTGTATTAAAATTAAAAAGGTAATACTCAGTAGTTACTTTGAGAAAATTATGTCTATACAATTAATAAAACCTGAAATTTCATACATTTAGGACAATCTGTCATGTATTAGGCCAAAATATATAAAAACATAAATTGTTTCTGGAGGTACCATGTCAAATAGGCCACAAGTCAATTCAGGCAGTACTTGTAAGTCTATTGTATATTGCATCACTGTAAAGAGTTAGTTTTGTTTTTATATTTACACAAGCTTTTAAAAAATAGTATCATTGCTTAATTGATATCTAAAATTGTGCTAGTCATCATGAAACCCAAGAACAAATTAAAACATCATCTGATTGTCATTTTTCCTTAAAAAATTGGACTGTCATCATAAATTAAAGTAATATATGTTACAGTCATAATCTCTTCTCTACACCTACCCAAGGTGTTGATTCAATCAGTTTTGTCTGGGTGTCACACTGTTATATAAGATCACAATTTACAACACTTGCACTAAAAGTCAGAGGTGCTAATGCAATCAAAGGTGTCATATTAAATAAATAAATAAATTTATTTCTAAACCAATTTCCATGTTGGACAATGCAAAATACACAGCTTATGTTGCAACCATCAATATTTGATTCTGTGCTAGTGTAGACAGAGTGACTTTTGTAGACTAAGGTCATTGATCAAAAGAGCATATTGACATATAAATGATGTCTTTTCTTTTGTTGCAACATTTTGTTTATTGTTTTCCCACCTGTTTAGTCATGATAGTCTTGGACAAAAATCCGGAAAAAGTACATGTTGCTTTGTACAAAATGTCCAATCTATGAAGCAACTTGTTCATGAAAAATATTTTATAAAACATCATAAACTGATATAGAACATATTAACACATTGATACTAAAAACTTTATAAATAAAATAAAAATGTGGCATATTTTTGAGGCCTATTTGAGCTTTTTCAAAATAAAGTGTGGCTCATTTGATTTGTTTGTGGCCTATTGACTGTAATCCATATACCAATTCCATGGTATTAAATTTTGATCATAAATTTGGTGTGAATAGACTAATAACGATCCCAATCTATCAACCAAACAATAAACATATGTTGATGCAGTGTAGACCCAGTGTAGACCCTCATTTTTTTAGAAAACAGGGTCAGTCTTCAACGCCCCTGTGGTGTAGATTTGCTCTTGTGCCATGTGTTTTATAAGAATGAATAAAAGAATTCTCATACCTCCTGTTCAGTACTCTCACAAAATATCTTCGACTGCCATGAGCTTACATGTCTGAATGACGAACATGACCAGTGACAAAAAACTCTTATACAAAACTGAATTGTGGCGCTGGCTAAGCTCAGTGTGTCTCACAATGTGACTGAATATTGCGAGATCCAGTTCACAATTCAACTTCACATAAAAGTTGGTTCTCACCAGCCTTACAGTATCTTGTTTTCAAGAAAAACTCCATGCATCTGATTGTTCCGTCGATGGGCCTTATGCTCCTTTGAATTTAAAGGCCTAATAATCCACTGACAAGCTAACATTCAGTAGTTTTCAACTTGACTTCTTCAGTCTAATTTCTCAAAATGGCCGATTGCTAGTATTGCTATTGGTTACAACGAACGACAACCTACTCTCTAAACAGATGATTTAGTTTTTTTAGCTTTCCAAAATGCTAGTCCGATAACAATGCTACCGAATAATAAGTTTTAATTTTTAAAGATATTTTGCCAATAGCAATTTATAAAAAGAAAGCCAATAACAAAATTAGTAAAAACAATACTTTGCCGTAAGTTTTTACCGGTCAGGTTTTTTCCCGTGTTTACATTGCCTTATGCTGTGCACAACCGGAAACCAGCGCACAACAGGAAACCATTGTTTTTTTCTCCTTAGTGAATGGGCATTCCTGCGACCTTAAGACGAGCTTAACGCTCGGGTCGCTTTGCGACCCGAGCTAGAGCTCGATATTAATATCTGTATTTGTGACAACTATGCACTGATATTTATTTGGCTAGGTGTCTTTGTTTTTCATTTAATATACTTATACATTGGGCTGTTTCTGAAAAAAATTACCCTTAAGTCACATTAAAATGCATTGTTTTACATCAGCAATATGTTGAGAATGGAACTTGCTAACTTCTCATTAAGATAATCATTTATATTAATAATTAAAACAGATACATGTTACGTTCACATTAAAATTAAAAAAGCATCTTTCAAAGTGAGGAGAATGGGGACTAAGCACTCAACAACTTCAAGAATGATTGGCCCATATAATTTTAGACGATTCTATTTATATATACTTTGTTTTTTGTTTTTTTTAAATATTTTATACATACTTATTTTATATTGTTTTTATTTAGATATATTTATTTCATATTGTTTTATTTATGTATTATTTATTTCGTAATGTTTTATTAACACATGTATATACTTTTTTCATATTGTTCCATTTATATATTATACTTTCTCACTTACTAGAAAGAAAAATCTCTATTTTTAGCCATGTGAGATTTCCTTATTCTTCATGGCCTTATCCTTAACTCCATGTGCTCACGTACTTACGTATTAATGCGCACCATATTGATTAAGAACTTTCATTATTGATTTAGACTGTGTCATGGTGCTAATTACTTCGTCATTACGTAATTAAAGGAATGTTTACTTCTTCAAACAGAGCAATTTGTTTATTTCGTTTTATCAGGACTTTGTTCAAAATAATTTGAAAATGATACAGTAGGAGATTGCTAACTTTTGAATGATGGAAGTGTTAATCGTGGTATGAGTCTGTAAATGCTGTATTTTGAGAGTGTTTCATTCTTTTACCACTCTTGTGAGCTTCGTTTACAACAGGCTCTATGGAATAACTAAATGGAAAATAAAATAGGGAATAAACTGCTGTTTAATCAGGATATTTCAACTGACACTGGTATGTACAATTCAATCTATTTGAATCATGAAATGTGACAAAATCACGGATAACCTTAGCAATCAAAGAACCGTTATCGATGGTACCTTGGGTTTTTCATGAATGAAATAACGATTTCTTGCCTTTCTAAAATTTGTAACAATATTGGTGCACATGTTTGGGGTGTTAAACTTTTACAGGACAGTTTATTCGGGGCTTATTTACCGTTCATACTAGAAGTTACGCAAAAGAAATAGTTCTCCAAAATTGTTGCATTTCATTTGAATATTGATGAACTTTGTTTGAATCTTGAAGAAGTAAGTGAGAAAAATAATCAGTCATTGGTGTTTGGTGAAGATCATGGTATCCCAACCGTCAGGCAATGCTTTCCAGATGAAAATTCGACAAAGCCTTGTTTCCGTCTGGAAAGCATTACTCTCGAGTTGGGATACCTTGATCTTCGCCGAACACAAATGATAGATTCTCTTTTTATGTCATATAGTTCTGTTTATAAATTATACACTTTGTCTTATTATTCTATTTATATACACCATCTTGTAATTTACCAAGGATAACAGGAGAGTCTTTTCAATAACATCAGCAGAGAGATGTCACTTTTACAACATCATAAACAATATGGCACATTACCACAGCATGTAATAATATCTTGGAATGACATCAACTTTCTGAAGATGTATCCCATGATACCCTTGATAAGGATCAACCTTACAGCACTAGTGTCAGCGGCTTAAAACCCTTTACTACATGGGTTTTCATGCATGCTAGACGGTGTATATTCAGATCAGTCATCCCTTCCATCTGATCTGCTTCTACACTCAGAAATAACCTAATAAATCTACAAGTGAATAGTGTAGTTCCCGATCAGACAGCACCCTAGCTACGAAGTACTTTGAGTACATGTTATTTAAGCACTACTATCTTAATCACATTGGTGAACCATGTAGATCTTGATCAGCCCATCTACTCAGTCTGATCAGGGTCTACATTCAGTCTGGTCACGGTCTACACTCAGTCTTATTAGGGTCTACACTTTTAAACACGCCACAGAAACAATTAACAGAAAGGCTGCAAGGAATGTTGATTCAATAAGCAGCTCTGCAGGTTTAAGTCAGAAACTGTTATCTACCCACTGAGCTGATCTATTTAACAATACTACATACTGAGTATTATTTGTCACTGGCCAACTTGTATGCAGATCTGCCTTGACTCTCTGTTTAACATAGACATTAATCTTTTAGTCCATGGGATATAGCTAGAGTCAATAGGCAAATAGTGTAGATCCAGATCAGCTGGCACATTGTACACTGTTCACTTTTTGATTCATAAGGTTATTTCTGAACAAGAAACAAATAGGGCAGACCCTTATCTGGATCTACAATGTTCAAACATAAGATAAAACCTATATATATTTAATAAATAGTTAAAAATCTCCATGATTCTGCCTGTTTCATATTCAGTGATTTTAAGAACCAAAAACCATAGCTATTTAATTTAGGGAGTGAAGTGACTAAGTAAACTGCCATCATTTATATAACTGTTTCGTTTTATCAGTTATCTACTACTTGTGGCAATGTCTACCTTTAAATTTTTTTTAATAATTTTATTTTTTAGATATCATATTTATCTTTGCTTAAAAATCTTTTAAAACAAAACTGTTTCGCTCATATGTTAAGTTTTATGAGTTATCTATTACTTATGGCAATGTCTACCTTTAAATTTTTTTTAAATAATTTTATTTTTTAGATATCATGTTTATCTGTGCTTAAAAATAATCTTTTAAAACAAAACTATTGCTTACAAAAATGAATTTCTGGATTAAATTGTATGCCTGTTATCAATTTAAAATTAAAAAATAAATTATCGCCGCCATAAACAGATGAGACAACAGAAATTCAATGCCTACAATCTGTGTGTGAGAAACCTCTAGAGAGAGAGATGATCTTACTAGATGCCAGTGACCATGACTTAAATGGTAGTTTGCCAAGAACTGTCAGAATCCAGGTGACACCACATGGCTCTCCTGATACACAAATTATGCTTAATGAGAGACACAAATATCTTGGTGTTGTTTTTTTTCAATTAGACTCTGCCAAGCAGCTGGTTTTGGAAGCAAATATGTACCAAGCACCTTTGTCCCTAATTGTTTTTCTTTATAAACCTTGGATCCAAGGTCTTAAAATTGTGATTAAACTTTCTTCTCCCGGGGCTTTTTTGTCACTGCCAGGGAAAGGGGCCCATGCCCTTTGATTTTGTGGAAAATAGTGTGATTTTTTCTCTGAAGGGGAATGAAGGGGCATGATTTTTAAAAATATTCTGAGGGGAAGGCGCTCATAAACCGCTCCTACTAAAGAAGGAAAAAAAGCCCTGTCTCCATATCTACATGTATGCCCTTTTAAAGCTTGGGCAGATCCATATCAGCTGGTACGTTCAAGCTACAAAAATGTGTATAAATGAAGTTAAGGGTTAAATTTCACTCTTAATGTAAAACAGAAACTATTTGTCAGGTGGCAACTTACCGGTAATGTGAAGTGGCATTAACTGAATAAAACATTAAGTATTGTGTAAATTAGGAACTATCTGTGTAAAGTGGCAACTTACTATACAAACTGGCAACTTACTGTGTAAAGTGGCCTCGGATCTTGAAGGAGTTCATCTTTCTTGTCCAATGTTCCCCACTGATAGGCCAACTCAGCACTTTTTCTTCTCCAGTTTTCCGTATACAAGGATGCCCAGAACACGTTAAATAGCGCAAATGTCATAAAACAGAAGTCATCCAATATCTGAAGAAAGTGTAATGACTCAGTTAACACAATGCACAAACTCTCTGCAAAGTTTGATTACAGCAGAATGTTTACCCATTACTCCATATTTACAGGTTTTACGGCATTGTGAGAAGAGTGTAGATCAACATCAGCTGGCGCATGTACGCTCCGATCATGATCGTCAGTGTTCTCTTCTTTGTTAGAAGTAATCTAATGAATCAAAAAGGGTTCAGTGAAGATCCTGATCAGATGGCATGGATGTGCCAGTTGATCTGGATCTACACTGTTCAGCCATGGATAACAGCCATTTGCTATAAAAGGTTAATAATAGAACCATAAGCAATGAATGAATGATGCTGGAGATAGTTTTAGCACAATGTCACAGCTACAGCCTCTGTTTTAGGTCAGCCAACAAGTAAGGTAAAAACAGTAACTCTAGGAGTGGAACCAGAAAGGTTCAAAGCGATATTAATGGAAAAAGAGCAAAAAAACTTTAACATGGCTCTGTCAATGTTAGGGTCAGTAGGATAGAGCCCAAGATCATAAACATGAGAACAGAGACCAGTCTGAAATCTCATACATCTGATTAGCTAAATAGAGACTGGTCTTACCGTTATTTATCTCAGTTTCAGCCAATCAGATGCTTGAGATTTCAGAATGGTCTCCAATTTCATGTTAATCATCATTAGCCTCAAGAGATATCTTCATAAACAAAGAGAAGTGAAACAATTGTTTTCCAATGTGACTACAAGGTCATTTTGTCAGACTGGCTCATTTATCATAGTTTTCCATATCATTTGTAAGAACATTAGCTTCTACAGTACCATAATATTATCTCCTAAGTGACACTGCCTGTATAAAGAACACAATTTCTTCTAAATGCTTTCCAGAAGAATTGTTAAGCTTTTTTCTTATTTATGTCTTAGAAGAAACTTAATAACCTATTTCAAATGCTTATAGGTCAATAGAGTATTTATTTTCCATTAGCTGTTTTTTGTCTTGTTTTTAAAATGTTTGCATTTTAAATACTTCTATTATTAAATAACATATAATATGATGCATGAATAAACATGCAGTGGTTAAGATCAATAAACAAAATCTGACGAATCTTTTGAAATATTTTCCAAGAAACAATACTGGTAATCCATTGATCTGGAGAAAAACGTGAAAATTCAAGCCAAAAATATGACACAGTATATTATTGTTTATTGCAAACACTCAACTAGCAATTTGCTTTCAAAATTTATAATGAATACTCTTCAGTTAAACACAGACATGGAAAGTTTTGCAATAATTATTCAAACTGTTTATACCAGAGAAATATTTGTAAAACAGTTATAGGGCCTGGAGGTAAACTTATAGTGATTATTAAAACGTATTTCAGTTTTGAAATTATTTCGAGTATTTTGAAAACACAAAATCTAAATAAAGAGGCAGAATGTGAAAATAATATTTGTAGTAGAGTTATGGGTCTTGTTGCTAATGATGTATATTAATATGGTGAAAATATATTTTAAGTTTCAAGTTGATGTCTTTAGCAGTTTTAAACTTAAAAGCCCATTGCATAAATATTTTTATGCATATGAGGTAAAAAGCCAAAAGTGTAGATCCTGATCAGATGGCACAAATGTGGAGGCTGATCTGGATCTACACTGTTTGCACATGATAAACCATGAATGTTAGGAGTAACAGGTTATAAGGTTCTTTATCAGTCACACAAAAAAGGTTTCTGTCATTGGCATTTTAATTATAAATTTACTGGTATTATTAAGTTCTCCAGTTTATCAAAAAATTAATATCATAAACAATTTCACTCACTTCATTTTTTGACTGCATGAACCAAAATACAACCCCTAGAAAAGTGGGGGCAGTCAACGCCCACGTGTAATGCCCCAGGTAAGCAAAATACATCGATATCTTTACTCCAAAATACTCTTGGATCTTTCCTGTAAAATATCAACAACAAAAATAATTATTTACCATAACACTTCCAGTAATTTGATTATAGAAATGAACTTTGAAACAGAGAGGCTTGGCAATAATTCAGGAAATCATCCAGTCAAGAATCAGAGAGACAGAGAGATATACTGAGGCACTTTACTAAACTATAATGTTCTCATATGCTCAGCCACAGGCAACATGACCTTTATATTGGTGACAATTCATCTTTTTTTTTAGACGCTGTTTTTCTTGTTATGTTCGTATCCATTTGAGTTGTGTGTGTAAACAATATCACACGAGATCAACGGTGGAGCTTGATGTGGTTTACATACACAACAAGAAATGATACGAACCTACAGACAGACTGCATATTGTCATAATGTTCCTTTACATCAGTGACTGCTATGTCCTACTAAGCTGACACATTTATCTATTGTTTTTACATGTACTATAAAGATGTTATTGTTACGATACAATGTAAATATGATCACTTATGTTCTCAAAGAGGACTTGGATGGTGTAGCCATAACATTAAGGGCAAATAATCCAACCTAGTATCTAAGTGTTCATATTCTTCAGTGTGACATACTTACCTGGTTCTTGTAACAGATGATACTGTTCAATTGTTTTGTTAAGCTAATCTAATTACCCAGTTAATATAATTATTAACCTACCTACATTACCCAATTACCCAATAATTGTAATTACATTACTTTACCTACAATACCCATGCCATACACTCAGGCAACCTGACATCAGTAACTAGTTTCAAAGATACTCTGCTTCACTGTGTGTAAAACATTATTCTTTTCTACTTGCACAAACGAAAGTTCACTCTCTGAAATCCCCCCTCTGCTAGGTTGTGCTGTTTTCAAGGACGTGCCATTGACTTAATTGTGTTGCCAGCCAACACACAATGTTATATTATACACTTTGTTAAAATATCTTTTAATTCTGAGAAAATTTTGATTTTTTGTATGTTTTCTCATGAACCTGTGGAGCAACCTTAAATTTGCTACGTTTCAGCCACAGACTGGTCCATTTTCAATGATTCCTTTTGTTGCAATGTTTTAAAAATACATTTTATACTACCCCGGTAACAATATTTCACGAGCATTTCATTTGTATTTGCTGGTTAAAATTGCCCTTTATAGGCTTAGTATCAATTCTGAGTACTGTGTACAGTAGTTCTAGTACTATTCAGTTCTTAAATTCAGAATCTTCATAAATGAAGCAATACTTGCTTTTGATGGTTTAATCACTCTTTATACGCCTTTCCAATAAACAGTTCCGCAGTCCTGTACGAGTTACTTCCCGCGAACGAAAATCAATCCAAAACGAGGCTCTGCAGGATAGCTGAACGATCAGGCTAATGGCTTAAGCACATTTTGCTAACCTTATCCGCTATATTGCAGGTCTGCGTACGTCGCCGGTGGTGAAAAAAATAAGTTGCTGGTCTGTTATTCTAGCCAGACTTCTTTATGTTTACTATTTGTTAGATATTTAGATTTTTAATGATTTAAGAACATGTACCATTCTTGTTGATAGTAGGCAGTATGAAACGCAATTTGGACAAACATAAGCATTAATTTTACCAATTATGTACAACAATTTCTTCTTAAGATCTTTTCTGCTGAAAATATATTTTACTGGTGTAAATGTTGTAAATTGCTAAGGCTAGTAATGCGCTATTATCCGGAAATCGTGATACGTCAACATCTGGTTACAGGATCTGTAGACAAAAAATACAATCTGAATTTGTTGATACTTACACATTTGAACAATAGAATTGTCCTAAAAATTTAAGGCGTTTATGGTTAACGAATAAATAATTTGAATACTTAAAATGTTACGTATACTTCACAACCAAATATGATTGATTCCGTCTTGAAATAAAACAAGATCAGTAATCTGATTTTTTGTTGTAGAAGTATCATTCGTAGAATAAAATCCAAGGATTTAGATGCCGGCTTCCAAAAAGATGGGAATATTTATATCACAATATGGTTGCATATCCAATTTAGATTTCTTAGGTTTGACAGACTGTAATCTTGGCATAAAAGCCCAAACTCTTAATTAAACATATATAAATGTTTTGACAAGATTTGTTTCTTATTGACGGCTTTTGTTTCTATAACGTGTCGTAATGTTGATTAAGAATCCATTTAAGTGCTAAATCAAATACATTTGCTGGCGCATCCAGTAGTTAAAGGACTCCGAAATACTTAAGTATTGGGAGGTGTAGATACCTTGCAAATAGAAATTACACGATCTCTATTGGTCAATGATATCTGCCCCTTTAAGTAATTGACAGCTGACCCCGTGTGCAAGACAGTTTGACATGTTTATGACATGCCGCCTTCAAAATCAATCGCCGCCGACATAATCACAACATGATGTCGGTAGTTGAATAGACACGCTAATCCGGAAACGAGACTCAATTAAGCCGTGAAGAGAACACTGCGACTGTCTGTTAGTTCAAGTCGTTTAGTGTTTAATGCGAGGAATAATGAATTGACACTTTTAGTCAGAAACCTGATTGTTTTATAAATTATTTTCAAAAATATCATGACGCTGATGTATTATTACTAATTCAAAGAGAAAATATATTTTTCAAAAAAGAATTTTATGATAAAAAGAAAGTTGTAGGTACATATTCCCTATTACGTCATTACAGTGAGAAATCATTTTTCCTGTAGAGCAGTCACGTGACTGGACAGGGGAGGTAACCAAATAAATTCATCGAATTATTGGAAAGGCGTATAGGCTAAGCATCAGTTCTCAAAGGTTTTCATTACAACATGCACAGTCTGATCAGGGTCTATACTGTTCTCCATTCAGTTCATAAATTCAGTTTCTTCAACTGTATGAAATTGCTAATTTTTTTCAAGACTTAAAAATTGAAAATACACTTTTTACCCAATGGTTGTTTGATAGAGAAGGACTGGACCCAGGATCTCTGCAGAACACCCAGTGATGTTTTCTCATGTAGTGGAAATACCTGTGAGATGATACCTTTCGACTGTAGCAGAGGCACTGAAAACACAAAACAGTACAATTTCTGACCTCAGAGTTATCAAAATTACAGAGAAGTCGAGTCTTGCACCTCTTGCTTGCTATAGGTTCCATTTACAAGCTAGCTAGCATGTCTCACATATCATGCTGGTCACAGATTTTTTTTATGCCAAGCAAACTAGACCAGTCTTACCTCACTAAAGCTTGACATACCTAGCTAGACTAGTCTCATATGTCAGGCAAGCTAGATCAGTCAAACCTCAAGCTTGCCATAGGTTAGTTCCAAGTCAAGCTAGCTAGCCTAGTCATAAGCTTTCCATAGGTTAGTTCCAAGATAAGATAGCATGATACACCAGGCTCAGGTTTCAAGTTTGCATTAAGTAAGTCCGGGGATGAGCTAAATTATAATAAAAAAATTAATGGCAAGACATGATGTTGCTACAAGTTCATGCTCTGACCTCAACCTTCAAGGTAGTGACCATATTGGTGCGCGGTCATGTTGTCTCCATGTGGTGATTGTATCTGTCAAATAATTTTTAAAAGCCGACTTCAAATAAAATAGTTCTGGGCCAGACACAAATTGGGGACGTATGGATGGACAGACGGAAAACCCGGCGACTATATGCTCCCACAAATTTCTTCGCGGAGCATAAATAACAGCATAGAATTAAAAGGTTTTAAAGCTAGATCTACTCCTTTTACAACTGATGACGTACACGTATAACACTCCAATTGCTTAACAACAGCCTCAACACCAGGATATTTGAAACAGATTTTTTGAAAATCAGGAGTTGTTTGCCCCACAACTTTACTGGCATGTATTGCTTTGTTTGAAATCAATTAACTTTTCCATAACCTCAGTGAAAAATTTATTTAATTCACTTTTTTACTGCAACAGACAATAATGTTTGATTTTGATTATTAAAAGATGTATAATATTTTGCATCAAAATAAACCTTTGGAAAAATCGGTGCTCTCAAAACAGGAAATATTTATGGTAAGTGCCCTTGCACTATGTTGAAAGAATCCGCTTTAACTAACATTTCTGAATATAAAATGTATCTTGTGGAAAACAAATACTAATCAATGAGATCAAAGGTAATACAAAGCTATTAAATCCTTGAATTAGTTCCCTGCGGATAGGCATGCCGAGAAAATAATAAAGTATCTACCTTGAGCAGCAAGGAGATATAGAATGTATCTTGTTCATTAGCTGATGAATTCTCAATAATATAATGGCAGTATAGACAACAAACAACAACATATGTAACTGTGGGGATACTAATGTAATACAATTAGTACATGGTTGTTTAACATCTTAGCCAAATTGTCTAAAGACTGAAGACTTGCTCAAACATTGTAGGAAATATAAAATGTGTGACAAACATAGATCTGAATTATAACTTTTACATTTTATTGTTTAACCCTTTCCTCCACATATACACATTTTTACGCATGTGCAACCAGTGCAGATCCAGATCAGCCAGCACATCCATGCCATCTGATCAGGATCTAAATTGTTCCCATTTTTATTTTAAGACCAAAATGTGAACAGTTCAGATCCTGATCAGATGGCACGGAATGTGCTGGCTGATCAGGATCTACACTGGTCTCACATATGTAAAAATGCGTATATGTGATGGAAAGGGTTAAAGGCAGTATTATGATAAGATCATTCAAGGTATATAATAAAGTGGTATATATAAAGTGGTTAGTGAATTAAATGTAAGGGAACACCAGAAAAAAGTGACTGACAATATTTCTGATGTGACAGACTGCATGTGAAGTTGGGAAAATACAGTGGATGCAACTTAACAATTTACTCCAAAGATATGGGTTTTATTACATAAGCCATATCAGAGCCAACTGATCTGTCTCTACAATGGTAGCTTCTTGGTATAAAAAAAACCCTAATGAATCTTAAGCAACAGGTGCAGATCCTGATCAGACTGCATGGATGGGCAAGCTGATCTAGATCTACACTGTTCAACAGTGGGATAACAGCCATATCCATGGAGTAAAGAATTTAGTCAGGAACCATGGAAACACTGTAATGTGTAAAACTATGTACTGCTTACCACAAGACTATAACATCCCATCTCTGCAAACAGAAGACATTTAACAGTAAATTCCTCCCTCAGAATTACCAAAAATTCTGAAATTGGAAAATTTCTTTCTCTGCTTTTATAATATAACTCACATGTAGCAAATATCCGTAAAAAAATCATGAAATGTTTGTGTAAATGACATATCTAGGGATTACCTATTGCCTGTCCTTCAAGGAACTTGATTTTTCCAAGATTTTCCCCAGTTCCAGCCCTAAGGTTCAGCAATAAATGGTAGACAATGCTCTGTCGCTCCTCACTAGTGAAGAACTCACTCTGATCCTCAATGCCGAGGTAGCAGGTCTGATCCTCGTACACAAAGTCCCGCTTTCCCCCACCATACTCTGCCTTCAGAGGCTTGCTTATTCCAAGCATTTCAGCTCCACGCAGTAAGCTGCAACATTTCCAAATGGGAAAGTCTTTTTTAGTTGTTCTTTTTTTAACCAGAATTAAATGAATTTTATTGAGGACTGAATTGATACTTGGTGGTTTTCATTTGGGTTGGCTTGTTTAAAGTGTGTAAAATCCAAAGGGCTTCATGCTTACTTAAACATTCCAACTGTTTTTCAAACTCAGTTGAACACCATCAAATATTGATTCAATCCTTATATTCACACACAAAAATACTCCCATTCATACAAATTCTATGAGAAGAATTTGTGATAGATATTAAGGTTTTCTTTAATTGGAACAGCCACATTGATGACAAAGTTAATGACGGCTGCACACTTTGTTGACGCAATTTGTGGTAAAACATGTGTGCTCATTGACATCACAAGTTGTAGCATTGTGCCATGTCCAATAAATTGTGAGCAGCTTTTACTGCAGCCTTGTCTTGTAAAGAAATACATCACACTGTGTACGTAAATTATGATTTGTTAGATGATTAAGACTTCATCCATAGAAGATGAAGTTTAAGTGAAAATATTCAATGATTGACAATTACTGTAATACTAAAATACTAAGAGAACCAAGATGTCTGCATAGTATTTAAAGCAGATGTTGATGGCAACATTGTCTGGAAAAAAATGGAGGTCAATGGCCTCATTGTCAGTGAAAAACATTAAGAGAGCCACTTTTGTAAGTGAAAAACATTTGGAGGTCAATGGCCACTTTGTCAGTGAAAAACATTTGAAGATTAATGGTCACTTTGTCAGTGAAGAACATTTGAAGGTCAATGGCCACTTTGTCAGTGAAAAACATTTAGAGGTCAATGGCCACTTTGTCAGTGAAGAACATTTAGAGGGCCACTTTGTCAGTGAAAAACATTTGGAGGTAAATCAGGTCACTTTGTCAGTTAAAAAAGGAAGATGATGGCCAATTTTTTAGTGAAAAAATTTGGAGGTAAATGGCCACTGGGTCAGTAAAATAACATTTGGAAAAACATTAGGTCAATGGCCACATTGTGAGTGAAAATCATTTAGAGGTCAAGGGCCACGTTGTCACTGAAAAACATTCAGATATCGATTGACACTGTCTGTGAAAAAACATTTGGAGGTCAAGGGCCACCCAGTGTCAGTGAAAAACATGTGGAGGTCAAAGGCCATTTTATCTGTGAAAAACATTTGGAGGTCATTGGCCACTTTATGAAAAGCATTTGGAGGTCAATGGCCACTTTGTCTGTGAAAAACATTTGGAGGTCAAGAGCCACTTTAGAAGTTAATGGCGACTTAATGCCAGTGAAAAAAATTTTGAGGTTAATGTTTTGTACAAGAAATAACAACACATTGACTGAAAAAAGTATATCAATTTAATATCATATATACCATATGGGTTCACTTATAAATTATGAGCAGATGACAGTTGCTAGTTATAGTCTGCATACTTGATGTTGTTATTCGCATATGTCACAGGATCACTCCTACCAGTCTTAATCGAAACAGGTGGGTTTTCACGACAGTAAAGAACAATTCAGAAGTCTAACAAGTCACAGGGTATAATACTACTGACTGCTTACAGCAACAGCTCCATAAACGTTGTACACTACTTTTCTAGTTATCAAATTTTTGAGCGAGGTGATCATACTGGCTATTTTACACTTTACTCCATTATTTATATAAATTTTTATCACATGATTGTGTGAACAGTGTAGATCCAGATCAGCTGGCACATCCAAGTCATCTGATAACGATCTGCTCTGTTAGCTTTTTGGTCAGATCAACCTAATACATGTACATTAAAAAGTGTACAGAGTAGATTCTTATCAGATGGCACTGTCTGCCCATGCCATCATAGGCATATACTGTAAAACTTCATTTAAATGTTCCCTAGGCATTTTATTTTCTGAAAGGGGGGTCTTATTGTCTATATTAAAGATTTTATATTTTAATATTTGATTTTGAAGAATATTGGATAATATAGAATAATTCATTTTTTTTGCTAAATATAACATGGAAGGAGGGCATTAGGGGAGGGGCGTTTGATAGGAATTTTACGTTTAATATGAAGATAAGGGTTTAACCCTTTGCTCCATATATATGCATTTTTACGCATCCATGCCGTCTGATCAGGATCTGCACTGGTTGCATTGTGGTCAGAAATAACCTAACAAATCAAAAAGCGAACAGTTTAGATCCTGATCAGATGGCAAAGATGTGCCGGATGATCTGGATCTAAACTGTTTGCCCTCACAATTAAGGTGTATCTGTGAAGAAAAGAATTTACTAAATTATTAATAATGCTTACTTTTCGAAATTTGCTGTCATGTAGAATGCATACATTCCAGTATTCTTCCAGTGTCGGACATAAACATGTATCTGTGGTGACCTTGACCTAAGACGAGATAACAGCCACATTAGTGTGACATCATCAGTTTTTGCTGGCAGTGTCATGATGACATCACAGTTATGTGTGGGTATGGCATTATGCAGCACCTTGCTGGAAGCAACCAGTCGTGTTGTATGCAGACTGGTGTACCGCCTCGTCAGCAGCCTCAAGGCTGAAAGTAGAAATAAACAGGAACACATGAAAAACAGCAACATTTCTGAAATAAATCCATGAGGATGTAATAAGGGCAGTCTTACTTTCACTAACATAATATTATGGACTTCATTAGCGCTTATCTATAATATGGCCTATGTGTGAACTGCCTGACAGCCATCAGCAAATTTTAATATGCACAAATTTAACTACAGTTCGAGTGCCTATTTTTCGTTACATGTACTGTACCTATAAAAAATTCCTCAAAACTAAGACTTAAATTTTATTATTGATTATTGAAATTTGAATAAAATTTACTAAATAATCTTAATTTCTTTTATATACCTAAAATAGTACTGTCAACATTTTACATAATAATTGTGTTACTAGGCTTAAACCAGCATTACAGTTAAAATGTAATCTCAAATAATATATGCACATACATTCTATTCAGCACGTGAACATTTACAACATATATAGTTTTTTTAAATAAGCTGTGTAATGCAGCTGTATAATGCATAAACGTATGTGACGAATACTGACAACCAAGGGACACACTTCAGTTATACTATCGTATGTCCCTGCTCAAAACTGACAAACTTGGCCAACACTACAGTTATACTACTGTATGTCCCTGCTCAAAACTGACAACCTGTCGGAAGGCCCACTCTACAGTTACAAGACTGTATGTCCCTGCTTAATATTGACAACCTTGGCCCACTCGACAGTTACAAGACTGTATGTCCCTGCTCAATACTGACAACCAAGGCCCACTATAGTTACAAGACTGTATGTCCCGGCTCAATACTGACAACCAAGGCCCACTCTACAGTAACAAGACTGTATATCCCTGCTCAATACTGACAACCAAGGCCCACTCTACAGTTACAAGACTGTAAATCCCTGCAGCCCTTTAGAGGGGGAAATTTGAACGCGAACAAAGGAGAGGGGGAATATTTGGAAGATACTTGCAGCCTGTCAAACACAACATAACAAAGTATTCACTGATCTTTTAATTCAAAGAAAGTCAGTGGTCTACAGTGAAATGTCTTTTTCTGTCTGCAAATTAATCAATTATTTTTGTCACTGTATTGTCCATCATTGGGTTTCCATTAAACATATCCAAAATTCAGATTTATCATCTTCACTTTCGAACAGTGCTTAACAGACTCCGGCAGAGGGGGAATTTTTTACAGATGTGGGGGAAAAATATATACTATTTTGAGGGGGGAATCAGGGGCCCTATTTCTCCAAATATTTGGCATAAAAAAAACACTGAAGGCCCACTCTACAGTTACAAGATTGTATATCCCTGCTCAATACCAACAACCATGTCCCACTCTACAGTTACAAGACTGTATGTCCCTGCTCATTACTGACAACCAAGGCCCACTCTATAGTTACAAGACTGTATGTCCCTGCTCAATACTGACAACCAAGGCCCACTCTATAGTTACAAGACTGTATATCCCTGCTCAATACTGACAACCAAGGCCCACTCTACAGTGACAAGACTGTATGTCCCTGCTCAATACTGACAACCAAGGCCCACTCTATAGTTACTAGACTGTATATCCCTGCTCAATACTGACAACCAAGGCCCACTTTACAGTTACAAGACTGTATATCCCTGCTCAATACTGACAACCAAGGCCCACTCTACAATTACAAGACTGTATGTCCCGGCTCAATACTGACAACCAAGGCCCACTCTACAGTTACAAGACTGTATGTCCCTGCTCAATACTGACAACCAAGGCCCACTCTACAGTTACAAGACTGTATGTCCCTGCTCAATACTGACAACCAAGGCCCATTCTACAGTTACAAGACTGTATATCCCTGCTCAATACTGACAACCAAGGCCCACTCTACAGTTACAAGACTGTATATCCCTGCTCAATACTGACAACCATGCCCCACTCTACAGTTACAAGACTGTATATCCCTGCTCAATTTCCAACAATCAAGTCCAAACTACAGAATACGGAATGCCTGCTCAACAGTTCAAGAGTCTTTAATGGTCACAAATGTTACGAGAGTTGTAACTGGGTTAACATACTGCATGAACATAAATATATCTTCTTAATTCTAGAATGAAAGGAACATACTCTTTTATTCAGTTTCCTGGGAGACACACTTTCATTTTATTGGAAAAACAGAACTACCAGGCAGGTAACAAGTACTCGGTTATATCTCTAAATTGAATGTTCACCCATTTATTGTTCATCTTCATGTGTAACAAAACATTGTCAAATCCTGCATTTGTTGAATGATTCTAGAAAAGTTGTTTTAATAAAAATAAGTCAAACCAAAAATCATGATAAATCAGTGAGAATTTAAATTTAAACTTAGAGTAATAGTTTAATCAATATTTTACCTACCTTTGATCTTAAAGTCCCTCATTGTGATAGTTTATGATGCTCACATAAAAGTGTCATCACAATGATGTAGCACATTACAGAAAGTGATAATTTTAAAACTCATTGAGAATATATGTACAAGAATCCCTTGACAACAAAGCCCCAATTACACTAGAAACCAAGGAAAATGACATATTGCAGTTATATTATAAAGAATATTTCTGAACAAACTTCTTGTCTTAATTTTAAGATTCTTATTATAAACTCTTTACTTCAGATATACATGCTTTATAGCAAGTGCAAAATGTATATATCCAGATCAGCTAGCACATCTGTGTCTGATCTATATCTACTATGTTTACTACTTGACCAAAAAACCCTTATGAATCTAAAGCGAACAGCGTAGTTGCTGATTAGACAGAACAGAAGTACCAGCTGATCTGGATCTACACAGTTCACAATGGAATAAAGGCTGAAATATAAGTATCAACAACTACCTGTCTGCTCCATGAATACCCTTATAACCCATGATCCTATGTGTGACTAGTGAACTGCCAGATCAGCATGCACATCCATTTAGTCTGATCAAGATCATTCAGTTATTTCACAGCACCTTTAGATCCTGTTCAAAATGCATGGACATGGAGCTGTATCTCAAGAGTTCATGAACAAGTTTCTACAAGCTGACCCCTTTAAACCTCAACCTGATATTTTATACAGTGGACTTAACTTTTTGTTGAGCATGTTCCTTAATATCATAACCTTATTAACTACTTAGCAAACAGTGTAGACCCTGATCAGACTGGATAGATCTGTGTGTATGCTGGTAGCAATTGTGCCATCAGCTTGTGCTTTAAAGTAAATATATGTACAGCCTATTCAATTTATAATGTATAGTAAAGAATTGTTATGGATTTCCGTGATGTCACCATTATGCTGAATGTAGCGAATTGACAGATTTGGAATTTCACAGGTTTCCTGATGAAGTTCAGTTCAGCAATCTGATAAGATAGCTATCTGTGTATATGGACTACTTATATTGGGTTATAATGGAATTGAATAGTTATTTTTTATAACTTACAAGGTTTAGTAACACCTGAAACATTGCTAGCAGGTTTATTATGATATTAACAAAATTAAAAGGGGTTGTTTCGCTTTTCAATTTGTCTATGTAAAAGTTTACATTTCGAAACGTTGGAGCCTTAGAAGAAGAGTAACAAAAACATGCCCAAAGCATCACGGAGTCCCTCGACATCAACACGTCATCCTGGGAATCCCAGGTACAAATCCAATCTGCATGGCACACATGGATTCAATAGGGCTGCCAGAAATTGAAAGTGAGAAAAATGATTGATGCACAACAGAAGTCCTTTCTACACAAATCCAGAGATGTTAATGTGTCAAAGCTGGAGTCAACACTAATCATGCAAAGGTTAGCTGATAATAATACTAAACCCCAGATAAGAAATCATACTGCTTCACTGGCCGATGCTTTAATTTATTTGCATTGCTGGAAGTAAATAAACCGCCCGCAAAGAAGACGAGGCCAACGGCAACGGTGATCTGACTTTTCAGAAGCCCTCCAAAGTCGCCTATGTGAATACTACAATTGAGGATCCACCAATCAAAGCAAGGATCCACTGCCAGAAGATAACACAGAAAAGAAACCAATCCCAACAAGCTCAACCACAACCTATGCCTCTGCCACTGCCTCGACCAGATGCTGCCCCCCAGCAACAACAAAAAGAGAATAGTAACCCTCACAACCACAACCTATGCCTCTGCCACCGCTTCGACCAACTGCCCCCCAGCAACAACTAATGGAGAAAAGTAACCACCACAACCACAACCTATGCCTCTGCCACCGCCTCAACCAGATACTGCCCCCCCCAGCAACAACAAAAAGAGAAAAGTAACCCTCACAACCACAACCTATGCCACTGCCACCGCTTCGACCAACTGCCCCCCCAGCAACAACTAATAGAGAAAAGTAACCACCACAACCACACCCTATGCCTCTGCTTCCACCACTACCTGTCACACCACAATAAAACCTTCTGAAGCCCGCATGGCGAGAGCAACCACCTCTGCTCATTTTGTCAACAATAAGCAACTTGTCACCTTTCACCAGCCCACTCACACCAGGTGCAAGACTGTTCCACCCAACACCTCCAATATAACTATGCACCAGCTAATGGGAACCTTTAGTGTCCCTAGAAAACTCAAACAGAACCATAAACAAAAGAAATTGAAAACTGAGGAAGCAAGGAGGGGCAAGTGCAAGGACCCAGCAGGAACAGAAAGAAATGATTAGGTAACTTCATCTATTGCTAGAGTAGCTCCTGGCTGCGTCAAGAACAGAACGTGGCTCTCTGGGGTTCCTTGATGTCTGACACCCAATGAAGACAGCCAATATGCCTTAGACGAATCTAAGCTGAAAATGATAAAGAAGGGCAGCACCAATGCTGGAACTTTCCAGTTTGGCTTGACCAATTTACGGCTTCAGTATAATTGGTATGGGGAAGGCAACCACCAGAAAAATGAACTATGCTGGGAGAGAAGGCTCTCCAGCAAAATGTAACATTCTATTATCCTGAGATGAAGTGCAAGCATACCTGGAAGGAAAGGGTTGTTCCCAAAGTTACTTTAATGAAAAGTACGGGACAAGAAGGAGGGCACAGGCGGAGTCAACGGTGGACAGGATACAACAATAAACTCGGGGCAAAACTGCTGGAAATAAATGCAAGTTGGCAAGAATGACTGCAGCACTGTTGCAGCAAACGGTGGATCACAGGTGAATCATCGTGTTGAAAATCAAAACTCCTGATGGTCTTCCGCCCAAAGCAGTATTTTAACTCGGTGGGCGTGTGAAAAATGTACCCTACCTATGCTGTATTAGCCTCACCATACAGCAGCATACACGAAGACAACAGTCTACAATAAACTAGATGTTGAGGTCTTCATCGAAATCAATGGATGATTCATTAACATCACAGTACATTACTGATAATTTCACACTGATATACAAACATAACAACATGTTACCGATAATTTCACACTGATTGACGAACATAACAGCATGTTACTGTAACCTGACACAGTCATATGACATATATATTATTAATAAAAAAACTCAATTTCAACAATAAATACACAATTTTTCACATGCAATCTTGAATGTCCCCAATATAAAATTTCTAACTTGAGTGGTTATGAAGGTCACATCGAGCATTGGTAAGAGCATTTAGAGCAACTTTTACATGCATGTGATTGTCCAGGTTTCCATTACATGTCTGTTTTTAGGTTATGCTAAAATCTTATTAATTACCAGTATTTCGGAAAATATTTGATTCACTGTCAAAAAAGAGTTACCACTTTGGTAAATACTACCAGTTGTTACTGACTGATGAAAAATGAATGATTTTGTATGACTTAAAAATTTTCTTAATGATGGAATTTTAATCACTATGACCAAGAACAGAAACACACTACCTGAGAACTCAGATGCCACCCTTAATTTTTTTTTATTTTGAACAGCATGTTTACCTGTTCAAAACCTCAAAAACCACTTGTATGACACCACATATTTTCTTGCATGATATCACACTGCAGTTCCATCATATCGCTGTGAAATAACCAGAGTGCGATATAAGCAAAAGATCAGACCAAACAGCAAACATGTTACATGTATATCACAGCTGACCTAATGTGAAAACTACAAGAGGATCAGACAGTATTTTCAGTACAGGATCGGTAAAAGTAGGTGTTTCATTTGATAAGGGAGTTCACAAGCTTACCTATGATTTCTTGCAATGTATTAAAAAAATAGACTATCCTTTTTCTCATCAAAATGGTGATTTTCGATCTGTGTGTCACACAATTCGGTAAATACTAAGAGGCTCTGCAGACTGATAACCGCAACTTACCAATAAAAAAAGTTTGTTTTTTTTTTTAAATAGCTATATCTTTTATAACTAAGTACAGAACTTCTTGATAATTTAATAACATGCAGGATTACAATATATGAAAACCTACTGGTTGTTAGTTAATTTGATGAAGAAATGGCAAAGTTACAGCCAACATTAAGTTTTCTTGACAAAATTAAAGTACATAAACGGGCATAACTATGTCAAATATGACCTTGACACAAATTTTGGCTTTATAATGACTCCGATATAGAAATATAATTCGAAAGTATAATGAAGAAACAATAAGAAATGACAAAGTTATAACCAATGTCACATTTTTCTCTAGACGCAAAGATGAACATACCAAGCATTCCCTACAAATTTATTATTCAAAAAGGTAACATAAAAAGCATTATTTCTATGAAAATACTGTTATATATAATCTGGATCCACAAGGGATGCACAATTTTTTAAATATTGTGAAATGTTGGATCAATCAGAGCTACAATGTACAAAGAAGGCTACAGCACACAATAAGCATGACAGTGATGTTTAGAAAGGACAGTCAGAAATGTCATTTTTTTATTTATAAAAGAAATTTCTAAAAATGTGACTTTGATTTAAGGGTAAAAGAATCTGAAATTCTAAAATCTGAAAACTGTTATACAATTGAAACATTCAATTAAAATTCTCCCCAATATAAAAAAGATACTTGATAAAAATACTGATTTGTAACTTTTCAGAGAGCAGTGATGTGAACAGGGTCTGAAATCAATGAAATGAATGAGAAAGCTATGAACTTATTACATGATATTAGAAGATGAAATGGCAACAGCTGTGAATATGTCCCTTGGCGACAAGTTGTATATAGCATTCTACTAAATTCCAGCAACATTTGTGAGCTAGTTGAAAATGCAAGTGATATAAATGCTACAGACCAACCAGAAGGTACAGCCAAGTTGGCCACACTTGTTACTTTGAAGCACATTCAGTGGTAGCTGCCTTCATACCCTGTTTGGAACTAAAGCACTGTGGGAGCACTTTGAAGCAAACAGAGGTTGATAACTCGGAAGTACAAAGCACTCTGTGGAAGCTACCAGCACTCTTTGGTAAAGCTTAAAGGGCTTCATGCTTGCATGCTCTTTAAGCAACCCAAATGTTTGTGTGCTTCAAATTGATTAATGCAATAAAATAATAATTTAACTATGATATTTTAACTTTCAAACATTCCTACCAAAATATTGAGGAGAAATTATTATTTAATATACCTTTTGAATAACTATCTTGAACCGAAACATGGATAACAAAGCAAATGCTGCTACTCATTTTTTTTCAGCAATTTGTGTTCCTTCCTAGCTTCCTAGCTGTCCTAACATAAAAGTTATTGAAACAAATCCTTGCAAGGTTAATTGTGGTTTTTTATTGTCAGTCTTGAAAATCTTTGTTTCAATAATTTTTTTGTTAGGACAGCTAGGAAGCTCAAATAAAAAACCAAGTCAAGCATTAACATCATAGATCTGAATGAGATATGTCAT
The DNA here is from genome assembly GCA_038501625.1 of Corbicula japonica. Taxonomy (NCBI): domain Eukaryota; kingdom Metazoa; phylum Mollusca; class Bivalvia; order Venerida; family Cyrenidae; genus Corbicula; species Corbicula japonica. Next base: position 6,390,783 of record JAZAYU010000033.1, on the reverse strand, counting down.
TAAAGGAAATATTTGAATATAATTTGCATACCATGTGAAAATATCTGCAAAAGTATCAAAATTTCATGATTTTATCCGCCATATTGGAAAGCAGCCACAAAAGTATGGTAGACACCATTTAAGCTCCACCCCCAGAAATACCTCCACCCCATAAAGAATATATTATAATCACTAATGTCTTATATTATGGTAATTTGAAAATTATAAAGTCCTTCATAAGAGAAGTAATTTTTACTCAGAATAGATTTCAAAAAGAAAATTTCCCAAATCTACTGTAAACAGACTATATGATCTGGCTTTTGTCAAGTTTTACATCAATTTTAAGTACAAGTTTAATAATTTACCTGGTAGTTTAAAAAAGGAATACAAATGCAGGGCTCTCACTAGACTTGCAAATCAGGGAGAAGTTTTGTCATAATTTTACTAAATTACAGAGAAGTTTGCCGGCAACAGCATTATAGTCTATACAAAATGACTTCTCCCATAGCTCAAAGAAGGGAGAAGTCTGGCCACTTTTCGGAGACCATGGCACCTCCCCAAGTCTCCGTCTAGTGAGAGCCCTGGAATGTTGTAATCTATTGATCACATAACCTCAAAATCTGAGTACCCATAATTTCCACTTACTGTTTCATTGCATCAATTTCTGTTGCCTAGTTCAGTGAAAAGAAACATGTGTAATTTGATCTGATAGGGTTTATCATAATCTAGTCCAAACAAAGGCTTTATCCTACCCTTTTCCAAGTTGCCAAAAGTGCAATAAAATAGAAACTATTTCACTGCTCTAGAGTCTAGAATACTTTTTAAAAAATACGCTAGTGGTGTCCATCAATGACATTATTTGTGTATGTAAAATCTCTTTCCAGCATTGGAATTTTGAAGGATTTAATCATAATAAATTTTATAGAAGTAGATGAAAAGGGAACATTTACAACATCCAAACATGACAAATGGGAAAATGTTTCCGGCTCTGTCAGATTGAGCCTGCTCATTAGCCTTAGTGAAAATGCTTATTACTGCCCACTACGCCTAGCCCTGGGTTAAGAGCAAATCAATATTAACTGAAAAAATAATCATTTTTATCCATCCCAGTGATGGTGTGTTTTTAACTGTTTCTCTTTTGTTGTGAGGATGTTACAAGGTCAACTGATAATATTTTTAATTTGACGTCGGCATTCTGTAATTCTGATTTAATTTTATTGAAATTGTAATTCGCTTTGTTGCTGGTGTTAAATTTCATACAGAATAATCAAGACGTCTAGCCAAAAAATACAGTTTCATGGAATTTATTATAAAGGATGCTCATGTTCCTTTAACATAGATAGATTGTTCAGCTGGCAAAAGTAAGTCATCTTTTATAAACTGCCTGTTCAGTAACAATAAAACTTGATCCATAGTTGTTACATGTCAAGAATTGTTCAACAGTGTCAATCACTTAAAAGCAAAAGTCCACTTTTCAATAAATGTATAATATTATGTAAATGGCAACTAATTCTGGTGACCAATATAGGAAATAAACTATTAGTCTCAAAAAATGTAATTCAACAGTTCTGAAAGTATAGTCCAAAGCTTTCCTAAGTTGGGAATCCCAAAGGTAGGTGACCATTATTTCAAGAAAATGCTTATGCCATATTCAGGCTAGAACATCACACATTGTAAAAGCTTTACTGTTAGTTTTGCAAGTGTTTTGATGCCAAATTGTAAGAAGGTTAAACTTGCATCAACAACTGACTTAGGAAACACCACAACAAACACCCAACAAATCAATGGCTATTCACTTTTAGGACAGAGCATGATACCTATACAGGGTTCTCAATAAGAGCCGGCCGCCGGCCAAAATAGCCGTTTAAAATCAAGTTTTGGCCGGTTGAAATTCCCGACGGTTCAACAATCGATCATTTTCCATGCGTGTGTTTTCGCTAATGTTGAACCTTTTCGGCACTTTCTCCCATTTGCGATATTTAAAGCTGTTTCAGAATGCTTTGGATAACAGCGTTATCGCAATGTAGACTGGTAAACATTTTCCAATAATTTGTGATAGCTGAGTGCTTTGTGTAGCGAAAAAGCGAACACAGTCCAATATGTTTTGAAAACATGATCTGTCAAAATGAAAGAGAAAGTTGGGCTGCCAGATGATCTTGTTTAAATACATGTATTTCACGGCCAGTAATGAGTTCCAGCGTTGATGCTTTGTGTGTTTGCTCCATTGCTGCTTGTTCTTGTTTGTATGCTAAGAGTTTTTAGGTTTAAACATATTCCAGTAAAAAAATCGGTTGCTGTGCAATTCTTAAATTTTGATCAAACCACTTTTGTTTCAGGTCTCGTTTGTGGCTTTACCTTTTATAGTTATTATCGAAGTTCCTTGTTTCGTATGAATAATTTGATGAAAAAAATGAAAGACTATTTTTGTATGGTAATTACTGAATGAAATAGAAGAGTAAGATTTTTTTTTTAGTTTTGAGGTTTAAACATATTCCAGTAAAAAAATGGGTTGCTGTGCAATTCTTAAATTTTGATCAAACCGCTTTCGTTTCAGGTCTCGTTTGTGGCTTTGCCTTTTATAGTTATTATCGAGGTTCCTTGTTTTGTATGAATAATTTGATGAAAAAAATGAAAGACTATTTTCATATGGTAATTACTGAATGAAATAGAAGAGTAAGAAATTAAAAAAATATCAACAAATCGAGATCTGGCAATTGCATAGTCAAATTTTCTTTAGAATTATTGATAAAGGCTGACTCATTTTCATGATAATGAGTATCCATTTTATAAATTTTTAGTGCAAACATGTGTTTATAGTATCCATATTGCATACTTCAAACACATTTTTGCATTAAAATATGCCACAAAATGGCTTCCAAATAGTACTGTTAAATAGCATATATTTACCCGGTAACCTAAAATGCAGGAAATGAAGTGATTAGTTTCAAAATTTTCAAGTTGTCAAATAAGGGCAGCATCAAATAAGGACTTCCAAAGATAACAATGGTACTTCTTAATTTGTAATTATTGTTGTAAGGTACAAATACTCCACTACATGGCATACACCTGAAACACCATCAATTTTAAACCCAGTTTTTTTTTTAATTTAATTTCTGTACTGGTAAAAACTAGACTGTGTCCTCAGGACACTGATGCCCCCACTGCTGCAACAACATTTGTTACAAAATTTTGTACCAGGTATTAACAGCATGTGGTGATCTTGATTAGTAAATGAAGAGTAAGTGCCACAAAATTTAATAACTAAAATAAACAAAGGGCCATAACTCTGGTGAAAATTGTTGCAAGACAATGTCCTTTACAACAATCTTCGCATCATGTCTGATCATCTGTGCAAGTTTGAAAGAAATCAGCTAAATAGAAAATGTGGAGTTGATGTCACAAAATTTTGTAAGTGAAATAAACAAAGGGCCAAAACTGTGTTAAAATGGCAGCAGGAAAAAATCTTTTCTTTAAGACGATCTACCCATCCAGCTTGATAATGTTTGCAAGCAGGGCTTTTTCATCAAGTATCACGGGGCCGATAATGGGCCCCATTCCCAATGCAAAATAGGGATTATTTTTCCAAATTTCAAGAAAAAAATTCCCAATTTCAAGAAAAAAATCCCATTTCAACAGAAATAACTCTTTTTCCTATAAAATAAAAACAAAATAGAGAATCCATATAATCAAGTGTCTTTTCAAATTACATAATTTGATTGCTTACTTTTGATCAGTGATCTGTGAAACCTACATTCCTTGAATTAATGTATGCAACCTGTGTACAACCAATGTATACCGTGTAAAACTTTTCCCAATTTGAGCAGGGACCATTTTCCCCCAAACCCCTGAAAAAGCCCTGGCAAGTTAGAAAGAAATCCGTCCAAAAGTAAATGAGGAGTTGATGCCACAAGATATTATTACTGAAAAAAACAAAGGGCCATAACTCTGGTAAAAATGGTCGCAGGAAAAAATCCTTTCTTCACGATCATCTACACATCCTGCTTCATCATCTGTGCAAGTTTGCAAAAAATCCACCTTGTAGTTTAAGAGGAGTTGAAGCCACAAGATTTAATTACTGAAATTAACAAAGGGCCATAACTCTGGTAAAAATGGTCGCAGGGCTTTTTTTCAGTTGATTTTATAGCCGTTATTCGGTCATGTTCCCAATGGCAAAACATATACTTTTTTCCCAATTTGAGAAGAAAAATTCCCAATTGAATCAAAACAAACATTTTGCATACATGCCAAGTCTCACGCCGTGAGGTAAAAACTCACGGAATTTCACCCGTCCTCACGGTCTCACGGACAACATGAAAAAACTCACGGATTTTCGAAATTTCGAAAAAAAATAAATAAAATTGCCGTCTAGTGCATATTTTCAACATCCGGAAGTCCGAGGTTCGCCGAATCCGAAAGTAAGCACTTAATTGACAGTGATTATTGGAAAATTATGACATGTTTATTTCATCTGCTCCAATTACCCTGGGGCAAAGGATTATCGTCCCATGTTTGATAAGGATAAAGGTATGTGTTGTCTTTTCATATTAATTGATTGGTTTATCTCGATAATTGTTATGTCTCAGTTGGGTGCCGTTACAATACAAGTGTAACAGTTTTCGGCTACGGACAGGTAATCGTCTAGCGGCATTACTTTGAAGGTGTTAATTGGCAGGGGAGAGAGAGTATTTGGCGCTAATTGGCATGTTGAAGCGTTAATCTAAGATGAAATAAAAACTAGGTTTGTTTATTTTCTGATCATTCTATCTCAGGAGATTAACTTGTCAACTTGTTTATTCTTCTGGTTGTCTTATACAGTTAAAGAATTATTTTGTGATCAAATCAATTAGGCAATGCCTAAACGAGACCTGTCTCCAGATGCTAAAGCATCAACACCCAAAAAGACAAAAATCTACAAGACTAACTACAACTCAAATTGGGCTAAAACTTATACATGGGTATCAAAAAGTGCCAAGGACTGTCATCATGCCTACTGTTCTGCTTGCAAGATTGATTTCAGCATCTCTCATAGTGGGGAATTTGATGTTAAACAGCATGCTAAAGGGAGTAAGCACCAGGCAGCCATGGATTCAACACAGTCTACCAAGAAGATGAATGATTTCTTCAAGGTTCAGTCCGATAACAGTGTAACCAAAGCAGAGGTTTTGTTTACAAACTTCGTTGCTGAGCATAATCTTCCTTTCCTTGTTGCTGACCACTTTACAGATTTGATGAAGGCTATGTTCCCCGACTCTGATATTGCTAGGAAATTCGGCTGCAAGCGTACTAAGACAACTAACATCTTGAACAATGCCCTTGGACCGCACTTTGATCAGATTGTTACAGATATGTGTCGGGAGCAGAAGTTCAGTGTTATGCTTGATGAAAGTAATGACAAGGGGGGTGAGAAAGTAATGGCAGTTCTTGTTCGTCTGTACGATGTGAACCAGAAGAAGATTGACACCAAATTCTTGGGTCTTCCTATTTGCAACATTGGCACTGGGGAGAACTTGTTCAACACCCTGAATCAGATTTTTGTGTTAGTTTTTATTTTCAATTTTCGATGATAACATTTAATTGAATAACTTAAAAAGTTACTTTTACAAACATCGTTTAAAAAGTTGAAGCACATGTCAGTTTTTTTAACTTCATTCCCTCTTAATAAAGATATTTGTTTTGACCCATCAGTTGCTCATTTGATTATTTATGTTTTCCAGGGATCGTGCTATACCATGGACCAATTGTGTAAGTTACATGAGCGACAACGCCAGTGTCATGGTAGGGAAGAATAACAGTGTCCTGTCCAGAGTGCGGGAGCAGAACCCAATGGTCTATAGTCTTGGCTGTGTGTGCCATCTGGCGAATCTGTGTGCCAAGGCTGGGATTGAATCAATACCACACCCAGTAGAAGATCTGCTAATTGATGTTTACTTCCATTTCCATCACAGGTAAATAGATATTAGCAAGAATATGAAAACTTGTTAAAAATATTCAGAATCTTAAAATAATTTTGAGTAGCTGTTGAGTATTTATGCTAAATAGTAATGAAAAAGGGGTAAGTATTTTCTAAAATAAATCTTTTTTTTAATTACACTAAGTCTGATATTTGTCATTTCAGTGCCAAAAGGAAGGAGGAGTACAAAGAATTCCTGGACTTCACAGACACTGACCCATTGAAAATTTTGAAGCATTGCAGCACCAGATGGTTGTCCCTGAAGAAATGTATTGGCCGTCTCCTGCAACAGTGGCCAGCCCTGAAGAGTTATTTTGAAAGTCACGAGGAATGTGAAAGAGGAGGAAGAGTTCAGAGGTGCATGGAGAGGCTAAGCAGTCAGGACATGTATCTTCACTACCTGTTCCTAGATTTCATCCTCCCTGTGTTGGATGAGTTCAACACTACATTTCAGGTAATCTTGTTTGTGGAAGTTGGCCACTTTAAAGGTCATTAAAACAAAGTGTTAAAACTACTTTTATTATTGAAAACATTTTCTTGAAAAAAAAGCAATATATGCATATCAGGAATCGCAACACTCAAAAAACACAGCCTCCCCACGCAGCGAGAAAGAAGACAGGAAGAGAGAGAGCGCATGATTTATATTATGTATGTCAAAAGTTCATATGCATTTTAAATGTTTATTTTACAGGCTGAGTCAGCTTTGATAGGACATCTTCATGGAGAACTAACTAGGCTATTCAGGAGATTCCTGGGAAAATTTGTGAAGACTAGTGTGATCTCCAGGCATACCGACATATTGTCAGTTGACTTCAAGAGCAGTGCCAATCAACATGAGGATTCCAATCTTGCTGTTGGACTTAAAACACGAGAGTACCTGAAGACACAGGAGAGTGACCTGACTCCAGAGACTATCAGCAAATTCTACAGGTACTTGCAGAATTGCAGAATGCTTGTACTCTGTGAAGAGTTGGGATAGTGTTTTAAATGTGCAAAACTTTCTGAATATTTTTAATAAGCAATAAGAATAATAAGACTAAAAATAATAGTTATAATTATAAGATAAAAACATCTGTTTAAAAATGTATATAGTTTATTTTTATTTCAGAAATGTCAGAGGCTTTTATATTGCTGTCGTAGAGAAGATGGTCAAGAAATTCCCCCTGAAGGACACAACATTGCAGGCCCTGGCATTTCTATGCCCTGAGTCTAGAGAGAAGATCTCCCCAGATCAAGGTAGATAACTGTGTTGTTTTTTTTACAATTCCATGTTGATCTTGTTGGTCACATTGATGTTCTGTTAAGTCAGATATGTACTGGTAAAAACATTTATATGTAGAAAATGACTTGTTTACCTAACAAGAAGGTATTCCTGGAACATGCCATCAAAACTGTGTTTATATAATATGTCAAAAATCTGTAATTTCTGTAATTTCTAAGTTATTTAAAACAACATATCCTTTGCATTCCAGTTACTGGTCTTGCCCAGCGGTTTGAGCCTCAGATGGAACATCAAGCTGTTCAGGAGGAAGCTGAAGAATATCTTCTTTCACCAACATCTGATCTCCCTGAATTCCATCCAGAAACAACAAAACTAGATGACTTCTGGGTCAGAATGTATGAAAAAAAGCTCCCCAGTGGAAAGCTACAATACCCCATGATTTCAAGACTGGCATTAACCCTTCTTACCATTCCAAATTCAAATGCTGAGTGTGAACGAATTTTCAGCCAGATTAGAAAAATACAGACAGACCAAAGAGGAAACTTGGCAAATGCTACAATTCAGAATCTTTTAAGTTTGAAAGTGAACAATCAGGCTAAGTGTTTTGAGTTCAATCCAACTCCTGAAATATTGAAGAAGGCCAAGTCAGCCTCCTCATGAATGAACGACATTTATTGTTCTTAGTAGATTACGGCTGTTTTGGAATTAAACTATGGTGCTGTGGTGGAAAAACTGAAAGTGTTCACAAATAAAAGTTTATTTTTGTTGAAAATGTGTTGAAAGCTCTATGTTTTACTTGATACGACATTAAAGTAATAGAATTTGTTATTGCTTTTTTATTTTTTCATTCAAAAATGTGCTTAAACAATGTTAAATTTCAGAAAATGTAAGAAAGATAACGCGTTTTGTCGCATTTAAAAAATCTCACTGAATTTTACCAAAATCTCACTTAAAAAACTCACAATCCTCACTTAATTTTTTTGAGGTACCTGGCATGTATGGACATTTCTGATGAAAAACAACAGCATCAGCACTGCATCTTTTGCTCTTTAAGCCAGGAATTATTGACAATATTAAATATGGATGGCAATGATTAAAAAAATAGCAGATAACAGTAACACTTGTTATTCCCCAATGATGCTAAAAAAATTACTAATCCTGGCAAAACGACAATAAATTTCCCATTTCCAGGGGTATGGGTCATATTCCCAAAATGGTGAAAAAAAGCCCTGGGTCGCAGAAAAAATCCTTTCTTTACGATCATCTACACATACTGCTTGATCATCTGTGCAAGTTTGGAAGAAATCCGCCTTAATAGTTTAGGAGGAGTTGACGCCAAAAGATTTAACTACTGAAATTAACAAAGGGCCATAACTCTGGTAAAAAAGTCGAAGGAAAAAATCCTTCCTTTACGATCATCTACACATCCTGCTTGATCATCTTTGCAAGTTTGAAAGAAATCCACCTTATAGATTAGGAGGAGTTGAGGCCACAAGATTTGGGGACAGACGTACGGACGGACGAGTGCAACCCTATATGCCTCCCACTTTGTGGGGGCTGTGGGGGCATAAAAAATAATCTGGGGAAAAATTGACATTTAAGTAGAGGCTATAGCAACCACGGCTTACGATCACTTTCAACGGATAGTCAAAAAAATTTCAACTTCACTGTTTCGAGGTATTTTTCGCTAAAGCCTGGTCCCTATGATCATAAACAGAAAATATTTCTAATATCTGCCAGTCACTGAACAAGCTACTTACGAATTCTGGCTCTTTGTGCATTCTTTTGTTCTGTAGTATCTTTATTTGACATTGTTTTAATCCTGTTGCATCACATTTTTGCTATTTCCGATTGCAGTAACACGCAATAATTAATTTAACCAATATTTGACAATCTGGCGCGCTATTGTCCACCATTTTAATTGATCAGTCACGTGTCAGTCATGTGTTACCATACGCTAAAACCAAGTATTGAATCATAGACCATACTAGACTACTGCACTGCCCTCGGTACCTGAATAACATTTCATAATTTAATATCAAACTCAACAACCTCTTACCAAATATAACAAAGATGAGCTTAGCTTTGTTATTTATCTGTTACATGAAAAAGTGGTTAATTGAATAACACGAACCGTTTCAAAGTAATAAGTATTCAATGATCGGAAACAAAACTAGTTATGGTATGATAATTAAAGTGAGATATTCGGAAGACACAAAATAAATTCATATTTAGAAGAACTAGCCACTATATAAAAATACTATAAATGCTGATTGTTTTCCTCTATTGTTATGTCTCCGCCATATATCCGAGGGTGCTTTAAGAGTTGAACCTATCATGGTGGGTGTTTGCGTGCGTTCGTGGGTGTCTTCGGGTTCTTGACCGAGCTATAACTTCATTTTGGATGGAAGAATTTCAGAATTCAAAATTTCTTGGCACATGTAATCACCATAACAACGCAACACCCAGCCTCCTAGAACAAAGGTTAATGGCACTATTACTGAAAATAGAATTTTCTTGTCCGGGCTGTAACGGATGGAAATTACTTGATTTTGATCTTCATAGAAAGCCAATGTGTCACGCACATGACCCAGCCTTCTATACGTCTACGTTCAATGTCACTGTTTATAAAAATAAAATTTAAGTCTCGAATACTTATCCAGGCTATAACTTCATCATAGGTGGAGGGACTTCAGAATAATTTGGCACAAGTGACACTGAACGATAACGTGATGATGTCTTGCAAGCAATTCAATCTCTAAGGAGATGTCACTTTTTCTAAAAATATATATCTATTTCTAGAGTGTGCCCGGAGCATAACTTTGCAACAGCTGAATTGACCTCGACAAACTTTGACATATAATAGATATATTCAGTTCGATTTTTGGGCGACGTTTATTCAGTAAAGGTGAGCATAGTTGAGCGCGCAAGTCCATTCCTCCCAGATTCCGGGACAATGTAACAATTTTGTATTGGATGTTGAAAGAGGCTGTGGGGAGACCACAGGTTTCGATACAACTAGTTTTGTTTCAACTTATTTACTTGACATCAATTGTGAAACAAGTTATTCCAACTTTGTTGCTTCTTATTTACTTTTTTTTTAAATGTTAAATATACAGTATGTTATCCGCCACATAATATATATACATCGTAATTTGTTTGATGGAATACACTTTCCAGTTCCTAGGGAAATTTGAAATTTAATTAATTTATTAATACAGCAGAGGGTTGAATTTAATACTGAACGCTGTGTAAATGTTTGGTTCTCTGTGTTTTTATTAATACATGCAATTCCCCTTGACAGTTCTGTCCCTTGTCAACTTTGATCAATTCAGGATTCAGTCTCACCTGCACGGGTCAGTAAGACTTTCTGTCCACACAGAATAACGCAGTGATACAGAGGACATGTTCGAGCTTGACACAAAAAGCTGTTAAACAACAAAAGAAACCAAACATGTGGATCGCATTAAGCGGCACCACAAAAACCAACAAAGCAAAGCCCTTTTTTAATTTCACAGAATAACAAAAATATTATTATCTCGATCATCCATGATGTAGATCAGATAATCTCGATCATACTTGGTTCAGACCATTTAATCTAGATCATCCATGGTGCAGACCAGATAATCTCGATCGTCCATGGTGCAGACCAGATAATTTTGATATTCCAAGGTGCAGACCAGATAATCTCGACTATCCGTGATACATACCGTATAATCTCGATTATCCATGGTGCAAACGAGACAATATCGATTATCCATGGTGCATAGCCAATAATCTGGACTATCCACAATGCATTCCATAGAATCTCGAATATCCATGGTGCATAGCCAATAATCTCGATCATCCATGGTGTAGACACGATAATCTGTGCAGACCAGATAATTTCGATATTCCATGATGCAGACCAGATAATTTCGATATTCCATGGTGCAGACCAGATAATCTCGACTATCCATGATACATACCGTATAATCTCGTTTATCCATGGTGCAAACCAGATAATTTCGATTATCCATGGTGCATAGCCAATAATCGCGACTATCAACAATGCATACCACAGAATCTCGATTATCCATGGTGCAAACCAGTCAATTTCGATTATCCATGGTGCATAGCCAATAATCTCGATAATCCATGGTGCAGACCAGATAATCTCGATTATCCATTGATGCATACCGTATAATCTCGATTATAGATGGCGCAGACCAGATTATCTCAATTATTCATGGTGCAGATCAAGTAATCGCGAATCTCGACCTTTTACAGCGCATACCAGATATTCCGTCTTCCACAGTAAAGACAACATAATCACATTCTTCCTCTTTGCAGGCTAGTTTATCTCTTTCACAGTGCAGAAAAGAAAATCTAGTCCTTACATTGCAGTTTAGGTAATCTTGTCCTTCCAAAGTGCACACCAGATAAACTCGACTTTCCACAATGAACCCATAATCGTCCTTCACACATCAAGCAGGTAAACTATGTTCATCTGAATGTTTAGTAAATGAGGTATAAATTGGGATGGTCTTATGTTGTAGTGTCATATTAAAACATGGTATGTATCAAAGGATTATAGTCACTTGTGTCCCTGAAAATGCAGTTTTGCCACTTCTCAAATCTCAACAACACGTTCTAATGATCGAGAAATCAACAAAATGCTTCTTTTGGTCTGGCTTTGTTTTTCTTGCGGGTAGGACCATCGCCTATTAATGAAATAGTCCGAAACGCGAAAACACGAAATCACGAAAGTACAATGACGAAAACGCGAAAGTACGATGACGAAAACGCGAAAGTACGATGACGAAAGCGCGAAAGTACGATGACAAAAAAGTACGAAGACGAAAAAGCGAAAACTCGAAATCACGAAAGTACGATGACGAAAACGCGAAAGTACGATGACGAAAACACGAGAACACGATGACGAAGACACGAACACACGAAAATGATAATGATAAAATTTCGCGTTTTCATCATCGTACTTTTTGCGTTTTCGTCATCGTACTTTCGCGATTTCGTGTTTTCGCGTTTTCGTCTTCGTACTTTAGCGTTTTCGTCATCAACTTTCGCGTTTTCGTCATCGTACTTTCGCGTTTTCGTCATCGTACTTTCGTGATTTCGTGTTTTCGCGTTTCGGACTATTTCATTAATAGGCGATGGCCCTAACGGAATTCCGTACCACGTGGATGGAGAATCCCTGTATGCGCATGTGCACCGGAAGGCGAATTGCGAAAACGCGAAAGTACGATGATGAAAACACGAAATCGCGAAAACACGAAAACTCGAAAGTACGAAGACGAAAACGCGAAAACACAAAAGTACGATGACGAAAACGCGAAAGTACGATGACGAAAACGCGAAACTATATCGCATTTTCATCATCGCGTTTTCGCATTTTCGTCATCGTACTTTCGCGTTTTCGTCATCGTACTTTTGCATGTTCGTCATCGTACTTTCGCCCTAACGGAATTCCGTAGTTTTGAACCTTGAATGTACGAGATTATCTAGTCTGGAGGACAGCGAGACCATGAAAACACGAAAATAAGATGCGAGATGGCGAAAATGCGATATCATAAAAACACGAACGGAAGCGTTGTTTCAAGATCTCGCATATGTTCACTGCCTTTTAGAAGACCGCGAAAACATGAAAACACGATGCCAGGGGGTCCAACGTATTTGGTTTTTTCGGAATTGTAAGTGAGCGACATGTTCTCTGCGGAACAAAATGGCGGAAAATTGTGTGATTTGGTGCATTTCAGGAGATATTTTGACCTGGTAAGTAGATTTATATCAATGTTATCGTAATATAAATACGCCTACCCGGAGGCCAGATGTGTAAGCTCCACTCGGTTTTTTAACTTATGTTTCTAGAGGCCTAAACAAAAAAGTTATTGAATGTATAAACTGAAAGATTGTTTGTTTACAACGTGAAAATAGAAAATTTTGTGACTTAAAACTGTGTTTTTAGTCAAAATATAACGTTCTTGGACCTATTTTAGCGAAATTATTATCGAGTTTTTGCATATATTTCTTCACGGCGGCTTTTGCACTTTACATGGGTACTTTATGGCCAATCTTTTTATGTTCAAACACCTTAAATGTTTGGCGTGGAAGTGGTAAGCATGTTTTTGTTCGGTGCAGAATCTGAATAACACTCATACGCGTTTATATAAGTGAAAGTAAGACACTAGCTGACAAATGTTAAAAATCAAACCAAAAGCCTATATTTTACCCAAACACACGGATGTTCCTTTATATCTTTGCCCGAAAATGGCTTTACCAAAACAAGAACTTCATATGTATTTATAATATCAATTAGAATCTACCTACCCATTCTCGTGTTTGTTTGTGTGTGTGTGTGTGTGCGTGTGTGCGCGTACATATAAATCTATACCCCGATATAAATTTCTTACCAGTCCAGTCTCTTTTCTTATTTTAGGTGGAATAATAAGTTGTATCTAGGGTTGCACCTGTAGAAGTTGATGCGGGATGGGTAAACGTCATTTCACTATGCCCCGTATGACGCTAAAGTCTGATTCCCAGGGCTTTTAACTTATTAAGGGTAACACGCTTTTGTAGCCTCCTTCTGAGTAAGCAAAATTACTTCCATAATCGTTTTTATTTAAAAAAAAAAGATGCTTTCCTTTTTACGTACACAAATTTCTAAATATTGTAAATATGACACAGAATATACCCAAACAACAATACCGAGCATAGCATTTTGTTATAAGGGTATTCCGAGATATTTTGACAGGATTATAAGTATCTTGCATGAGTGTGAGGTGAAGATGGAAAAATCTGTCACCGAGGGGGAACTGTTTTGCGGGAACGAGGCTTTGTCGAGTTCCCGCCAAAACTGTTCACCCGAGGTGACAGATTTTTTATCTTTACCGAATGTCCCATGCAAGATACTTTTTCTTGCATACCTTTTACTGTTCATTTGTGTATATGTATACAAAATAAATTTTGTTTCCTTACGCTTAAATATTGACGTAAACGTAAATCTTATTTTTTATTGACGTCACTAACTTGAATAAATTACGTCAGATACTTGAAGACTGTAAACTGTAAACTCGCTTCTCGCCAAAAGACAATGGCACTTGACTGTGTATTCGGCCAGCAAATGCCTTGTGGTCGTAATTAAGGTGTCAAAATAAGTGGCAACTGGGTATTAAAGACTGTAGAAAGTCGTCGCATTATGGAATATGGAATAGCGGGGTGGTCGTATAATCGATGCGAGCGACCATTGAATTATATAGGAAAAATCTGTTCTTTCTAAAAGTGCCCGTAACAGCGGGATGGTCTTGAAATTGAGGTGGTCACAAGGCGAGAGTTTACTTATCAAGAGGTAGAATAATATACAAGTATAATATGTGGTAGATAATTTTGCATAACAAATACGCGATATGTTCATATTTGGGTAACAAATCGGCTTTTATTTTGATAATTAACATTTGTTATCAGCTCTTGTCTTACTTTAAATTATATTAACGCATACGAGTGTGTTATTCAGATTCTGCACCGAACAAAAACATGCTTACCACTTCCACGCCAAACATTAAAGGTGTTTGAACATAAAAAAATTGGCCATAAAGTACCCATGTAAAGTGCAAAAGCCGCCGTGAAGAAATATATGCAAAAACTCGATAATAATTTCGCTAAAATAGGTCCTAGAACGTTATATTTTGACTAAAAACACAATTCTAAGTCACAAAATTTTCTATTTTCACTTTGTAAACAAACAATCTTTCAGTTTATACATTCAATAACTTTTTTGTTTAGGCCTCTAGAAACATAAGTTAAAAAACCGAGTGGAGCTTACACATCTGGCCTCCGGGTAGGCGTATTTATATTACGATAACATTGATATAAATCTACTTACCAGGTCAAAATATCTCCTGAAATGCACCAAATCACACATTTTTCCGCCATTTTGTTCCGCAGAGAACATGTCGCTCACTTACAATTCCGAAAAAACCAAATACGTTGGACCCCCTGCGATGCGATATCGCGCAACAATATGGGAGTTAACGAAAATACGATGCAATCGCGATATTAATATCACGCTCTCAAATCGTACTTTCGCGAACTTGCATCGTCTGTGTTTTCGCGACCTCGAATCGTGTTCTAGTGTTTTCTTGATCTCACCTTTGAGTAATCGTACCTTTAAAAAAAGATGCATTCCAGTTGATTGAAAGAAGTTAGAAGATCCCCGTATGATCATAATATTACATTAGCTGATTGGAAAATTGGCAAATAAAGTGGAAACAACCACTTCTATATACATAAATTGCGTATTTTTTAAAATGTAGGACCCAATAAATAACAACAACAATAAAAAAGTAAAAACATTAACGTTAACATTAAGAATACGAAAATTAACTATCGAAAGAATGCAGACACAAAGTAAAAAAGTCAATGGGCAATTATGATGGTATTCGAAGCGCAGAAACAAACTTTTATGGTGGCATAGCATGTGTGTTAATATGTATTTGATCAGAAAATCATGCCTGACATTGCCTGAGAGTAAATAAAACACGGGGACTCCAAATACTATACATAGGACATGAATTAGACCACGAAAAGACCCGAGAACACGATGCGAGTTCGCGAAAGTACGATTTGCGAGTGTGCGATATCTCGCGATCTCTTTCGTTGTTTCGCCATCTCACATCGTGTTTTCGCGTTTTCATGGTCTCGCCCAAGTGGCCGACAGAGCGAAACAACGATGACCCCAACGGAACACTGCACTGAACCGAGGTGTAGTGGAGATGCTGCTTGCTTCAAACATGAATGTCATCGGGTTCAGTGTTCTAGTATCTAGCTGTTAAACATAAGTTCGTGTAATAGTAGGTTTTCAGTGTTTCAATACCGCGCTGAAAATATTTCAAGTTGATAAATATCTTCACCGCAATATATTTCCCTTTTTTACATAGTGACCTGAAAATCTTCATTCACACACTTGATGTCTTTTAAAGATGTTGAACATGTTTTAAAGTTGTTTCTTTCGGGGTTGGTCTGGTTGTAGACATACTATATTAAGTTTGTTAAACAATAATATATTCGGTCATTTTACATGTAATAGACAAAGTTTGAAACAATGCTTAATGTTGATTTGCCCCACACACACCATACTGCTTCTTAACAAGGGGTAGATTTTTAAAGTATGATTCAATTTAACTTTTATTGAAACAATCAACGTCAGATAAATCTATCGTTCACAAATTATTGATTGGGGTTTTCATCGGTAGCGGACTCGGGTATTGCGTGAAATACTCTGCTAGCTTTGTTCATGGTTGGATCAAAGATTTCCACAACAGAAATTCGTTATGGTCAGTCTTAGGGTAGTTATGTGATAATCTAGCCATAATCCCCATGAAAACTAGATATTGATGCGCAAAAAGGGGGTTTGAGCAACTCAAAATAACATCCTTTGAATCCGCTCCTGCTTGTTGATGGAAGAATTTTTAAGTATATCAAACTCTGTGCCGGTGTACGGTGGACACAGAGAAGACTAGAATCATAAACAGTCATAATTTGACAGCCGTACAGGCCTATTGGTTTGAGTATTATATAAATATCTAACCAAAAACTCTGCCATTTTCTTACCTTACCTGATAACATCTCCTACATTGTCACCGGTTTTGCCGGTTAAAAGCGTTGCATATGACGTGATCGCGGCGTAGTGCCGTTCGCGAAGCGTACATGTACCAGGTTAGCCAGGGTGTATTTGCAGGGGGTGAATAATCATTTCCAATACTGCCCTAGAACATTTTCAAACCGCACCCTGCAATATTTGGTCGGTGACTTTCAAAAGTGCCTTTATTTGGATATTGTTTAAGAGAACCTGTTGGGGCAAGTGTGAGGTTGGTGCACCCTAGAACCTGGTTTAAACACCCAGTGGCAATTTGTTTTGCCCCTGTCCGTTCCAAGGCGGTATCCCCAAAAGTTCTCTTTTTCGTTAATTGTTTGTGGCGTCCTTTTTTAATTGAAATACGTATAACAAGCATGCTCTCTCTCTCTCTTCTTTTTCGCTGCGTGGGGAGGCTGTGTTTTGTGAGCGTGGCGATTCCTGATATGCATATATTTCTTTTTTAGAATATGCATATTGCTACTTTTGCCTTAAAGATTGAATTTTTTTAACGTCAGTTTCTAAAATTATAGTGTGTTTAGATTCCCCCCTCTGGTTTGTTCGTTTAGGACAAGTTCATATGTTAATTTGGAGGCCCGGTCGCCGTTCATGGATTTGTGTTAATATGTAGGTCGTAATCTGCAGCTTTCCGCTTTACAAATCCTGCATTATTTCTATATTAATTGTGTTCAATTTGCTTTTCTACTTTGTTTTTGTATTTTAATAAACTGTATTTTTGGTGAAGAGTACAGGGCTTTTCATCAGAAAATTGAGAGGAAGCCATGGCCTTTTCAATTGGAAAATTTATGCGCGATAATTGTTTATTTTGGGGAGTTTTAACCATTTTTTGGACAACTTACCTAGCATTTTGGGAAGAGTCTCTGCCACAGTTGGGAAAAAGCAATATATTTTTGGATTGGGAAGAGGCTTTTTATAGGCCTCTGTTATATAAGAATGAAAAGCCCCGGAGTACTCATTAAAAATATCGCAGCATATTGTTATAATCAAAACTTGAATGTCTCCTTTTTATTGAATTAGTTTTTCTTCTTTGACATATACAAATACCCCCTATTGGTTTGTGTTTTTGCATATTGCCAATCCTTATATACAGGGTTTGGTCGTACTAACAGTTTCCTGCAATTATCTTTATTTCTTATTTATGGGTGAACTTATGATATTAAATATTTCCACGAATGGAAAGTTTTGTGAAGAAAAAATTTGTTTGCGTATTATTGTAAGACAAAACGTAATATGTTGCACTGGCACTCAGCTAGTTCTGCCTCTCTCCCTTCCCCTGTTGAGTCTTCCTCAATCGTTGGATAAAGACCAGCATTTTATAAAAACATAACACTTACATATTTAATTAAACATAAGGTATTGGAAAAGAGTTAATATAAGTGTAGTTAACACTTGTTCTCTGATCCACTCACTTTATGTTACATATTTATGTTGTATTTATATGTGCCTGTGATGAATAAATATAGTTTAATCTAAACATAAGGTAAGTATAAATTATACGTTTAGGAAAAGCTGTTTTTCACAATTTGAAGTGAAACTACTGACTTTCTTACACCTCTTAATAGAAGGCAAATGTGTAGCTGCAAGGGTGAATAGGGGATGTTTGGCTGGTCGAACTCCAGCGATATGCTCTTAAGTAATATCGCTTATATCGGCTCTTGTGTAAGGAGATAAGTGTATTTTATTTGTAAGTTCATCTCATTCAGTCCAATGCATTTAACAACCTGTACTATAGGTGATGTTGTTAATTGTATCACATTGTAAAGGATCATACACGTGCATTGGAGTATTTTACAAGCACCTTTCAAAACCAGACTGAATTACCAAATATTGAAAATTAACAAGCGTTTTTTTTTCTTTGTATCTTGACAAAATTTTATTTCCAGTTCGTATTTACTATTTGATTTATTTGAGCAGGGTCTATTTAATCAAACTAATTAAATAGACCCTGATTTGAGGTTATAATGTATTTTATTTTAACCTTGCCCGATGTATAGGAACGACGTGAACTTTAGTAATGGAAAATACTATTAACAAGCAGGTCAATGTCGGTGTAAGATCCCACTACCTCCAGACTGTTAACCCATGTGCGTAACAACTTTCGGATCCAAGTTTTACTGTAAAAACAACTTACGCCATCGGATCCAAGTTTTACTGTAAAACTGGTTCACCGGCCGAGAGTTTACAGACATCTGGAGAGTTATTTAAAATGCGTGCTATTTTATTTATTCAAATATTTATTATAACATGTTTGCATATATATTTATCAATTTTCGCCCCTATGAATTTACAAACAATAATCCTCTATTTTTTTATTCTAATTTCCAGTGATGCGTATTTATTCATAGCCTTGTTATTAACGCCAACGTTGAAAATACTATGACACATGGCGGGAAATTGCGGTAACCTCCCTTATATTTTGTGCAATAATCCAGGGAAATTGCTAAACTTGGTATTTAACACGTTAAATACGTTTTAAAAATCATTTTTCGGAATCGTTCTTCACGGTGTTAAAACGACAATCAAAAATCAATTGGCTGCATTTCGTTCCGTCTAGTCAGGAAGCGAAATTGGGTCATTAATGACGCACATAGCCTGTTTACTTAGAAACGGATAGTATCAGAATCTCTACCCAAAATGTAGTTCCAAGATTTACATTCATTTTGAAAAGAAGGCTAATGACAGCATTAAAACTGCACATGGTAAAGTTATTCATGCAGTTTAGTGATGATTTAATGGAATAATAACACCAAATTGATTGATTTTCGGAAAAATTCTAAACAGTGTCGCGGAAGCTTTTGGCGCGCTGCTGTCAATACGTCAGTGAAGTTGATTTCCAAAAATAGCCAGTCGATTTCAGTTTTGGTATCAGACGGGCTCAAAAATAGAAACGGATAAGTTATTTTCGTGCGATTGCGGATTTAATTCGGGTAAGGAATGTGACATAATTTTTGTATAGCTTTCAGAATGTTTTGTAGTAAATGATAGTAAATACCTGCGGTTGTTGAATGAGCTTAATAGACGAGTTAAATTATGTATACTCTGATAAACAGACTACGCCGTTACTCGTGAATTTATTATTATACCTTAATCAAAGAACTTATAAGACATGCACTTTAAACCAAAGTGAAACTAAAAGATTAATTTGATGATGATAATACCGAAGGTACTTAACGAATAAATAAACAGCAGCAATACGGTTTAGAATTATAATTATTACAATTAATTGACTTTTAATTAATATTTAATTGAATTTAAATTACTAGATAATTTCAATACACATTATTATGTAATAATTGATGCAGGCCTGTGTTGACTTGGATAAAATGATAGCATTCAAAGAATGAATATTTTACATTATTTGACACCACATCAGTAAATAATTCAAAGGCAATCCAGTGCCCAATGTTATAAAACTGAGCATGGAAACCAGTCTCAAATCTCAAGCATCTGATTGGCTGAAATGGCGACCAGTCGCCATTTCAGCCAATCAGATGCTTGAGATTTGAGACTGGTTTCCAATCTCAGCTTTATAACCTTGGGACCAGATCAGTATCTTCCCCAGGCACACAAAAAATTTTGCTTGAATTTTTAAAAAAGTAGCAAAATTATGTTTAGATCTAACTGTATTTTACTATGAAATTGTTTTCATTCTTATAACTTGTTTGAAGATATTTTTCTTGCACCTTTTTCACCATGTATCTGTGTCTGTTAAGGTTTGAAGCAGGACGTACTGGCACTGCTGATATAGACTAGACACTTTGATAGTTAGTAGAAGGCTACCGGAGGACTACTCCAAATATTTAGAGGAACGCGTGCTTCTTTAACATTTAATATTTTGACATTTTATATTTTTCAGTTATTGGCAAGCGTTACCTCTGAACGCGATGCATCAAAAACGTGTCCCATATTTAGTTTTAACAAAAACTTTACAGAAAGTCATAATCTCAGCTTTAAATGATTAGACACTGAAATTATATAACGAAATTCACCTTTAAGCATCAAATCATCAGTAAACATTAATTAAATCCGGTAAGAAATTATATTCAAGTACTGTGTATGCAGAACTTTCACTTGACATATTACTGATTGACAGTTGCGTAAAAATTTCTTAGACGAAAATAATATTTTCAGTAGTCAGGTTATGTCCTTTAAACTGAAAGAAAAACAATCAAACTATTGTAGGCTAACTTTAATTATCAAGAAAATATATATTTCTGTCCGATTTTATGGGGAAGTATGATTTATATTATAAAACACATCTATTTATTTGTAATTCATCCAATTAGTATTGTATAACATGAGGCGGTTGCATGATTTGCGTGAGCCAATCAGAATCGAGCAATGTCTACACGGCTGAGAGCCGCATATACAAAAATACTGTGGTTGAAATTAAAATGGATTATTGTAGTTTATAACTGGATAATGTAAGTAATTTTTATGTCTGAAGCAAGAATAAGCGTAATATTAATGAAATATTGCTATATTTAGGCCTGTCATGTTGTAAATTTGCAGATAACTTAGATAATTGTCCCGACTGAAAATCGGTCGGAACATGCGACAGGAAAACTGCGTTCGGCGATATGACGTCGTAATTGCCATAAAATAAAAAAATGATAAATAAGCATTTACGACGTCATATTTATAGGACTACCGGAGGACACACTTGACATTTAACTCTGCAAATATGGTTTAAATCATATGGCTTATATCACAGGGGTGAACAGTACAGATTTTGTTATTTCTTTTTCTGACCAAGAACTGACCCAATAGATCAAGATCAGACTGCACCTAAATGCAGCTGATCTAGAACTAAACTGGTCAATGGGATTGAACAATATGATTGTGGAGTAAAGGGTTAAAGCCTGAAGTGGTTTCCCATACTGGGACAAATACATTTATGCGCCCCAGTCTAGAACTTTGGTCATTTAAATAGCACTCATCTTCCATCTATCAATTGCTGACCACAGTTTGTACAGGCTGCGGATAAATTTATAATTCAATACACTATTTCATTATGGATAAACAAAAAACTGATAAACTGCTTTTTCTGTGTAATTTTCCAAATTTGGAATATTACAGAGAAAAAAATCACAGTTTTGCACAAAACAATTGATTTAATATATATGAAAAGTTGAATATTGTCACAAGAGCATAGCTATCAATGAAAAATAATAAATAGGCCTACTAAAACATGATGTAGCAGTTGAAAAAATGCTGTACATTATAAACTTATGTTACCACCATGAGTATACCTCTATATGCTAGTATTGAGCTGACGAAAAAGTTGACGAAATCCTCAGCTGTCATGGTAACCACAATGACGTCATAAAACATTAGTTAAGCTTTGGGGTGGGGGGTAACAATGTAAGATTAGAGTTTGAACATGCCTGAAACATGGTCATATTATGTCATGGCAAGGTAATCCCTACATCTCTCAGTACATAAACTATTTTTGATTCTGAAACAAAGAAAGATTTGACCTACAGTCTACAAACAGTTCGGAATTGGTTTTGGGATTAGATGACCCTTATTATTTATGCTGTAACAAAGTTCAAGGTCACAGTGACCTCAAATTGGTTTTTGATCATTAACTTTGGTACAGTAAACCCTGTCTTATAAAGACCACTCAGGGGTCAAATATGAAAAAAACTCACCGTGTCTGCACCTTGATGTGCCGTTTGCTCCTGGATCAGCCGGTTGATGGATGTGGTCTAGGTCCTAGTGATCTTTATATAGCAATAATCAAAGAATGGTTTGAATACACAGTCACCACTTTCTGGGTAGGGAGTTTGATTTTTGAAAAGTAGATAGATCCTGATCTAGAAGCACACTGATCGCCTTGCGATTAAACAGGTACCATGATGTAATCAAGTTCAATCTTTGACATAGAGCTTGGTTCTTAATCAGAAATAAGCAATATCAGTAACTTATTAAGTTGCGTTTAACCCTTCACTCCATAGATACACCTTTATTGCGAGGGTTAACAGTGTAGATCCAGATCAGCTCTCACATCTCTGCTATCTGATCAGGATCTGCATTGTTCAAACATAGATGCATTGGCTGATCTGGGTCTACACTGATGGCACACACACACTTGAAAATGCATGTATATGGAGTCAATGGCTAATGAGATTTTTAGATCAGCAGGCCAAATATCTTCACAAGTAAAATTTATCCTCAATAAATTAATTTTTCAAGGATTTTTATAAAGTTTTGTTTGCAGGTTCAAATATCCTAATGTCTGGAATAAAAATTTCCACTGCAAATTCTCATTAGTAAAACTGTATTCATATTACACAAAAATCTTTCCATTAAGTTGTATCTTGATTTGTTTGGAAATTTAATTGATTTATTTATTTTCTATCAAAGATTGCTGGTACTGTGTCAGTTGACATAAATTACCTTTTCAGTGAAGAAGTATAACTATAGTTAATCTTGAAGAAGATACCTGGATTCACAGAGATACATCACTACAATATTGTACACTTGTAAAGGGGCAGGGATGTATCCACGTCTCCCTTGACCTTTTTACTTTGAGTCTGCCTGACATTTAAAGAGCTTTTAAGAGACTTTGTATAACAAAGTGATGCAAAAGACTGTGTTTAACATAGCAAATTGATATAATTAGAAACTGCAACTCACAGTATATTATTATATACATGTTTCTGATTTAAATTCCAATATACATGTTTATGGGAAAAACATCAGGCATTACAAAGATTCAAGTTTAAGAGTTTGATAAACCAGGGCTTTTTCAGCGAGTCACAGGGCCAAAATTGGGCCCCATACCCAATGCCAGATAAGAACCATTTTTCCCAATTTCAAGAAAAATATTCACGATTCAAGAAAAAAAATCCCATTTTAACAGAAACACCTTTTGCCTAAAACAGAGGAAATCAAAGTACTGAAAGTACAGAAAACCAGCGAAGCGATTTTGCTTATTGAGAATAACCAGTGCCATGATTCTCATACATGTATCCATTTACGAAAAAGCAAAAAAACTTGGTTCACCCGCAAAGAACTTATTCTTGTCTAAATGATAGTGGAAATAAGGGTTTCCGTGTAATATCTGGAAGAAGGCTTCTGTTAACCCTGTACTCCATAGATATACCTTCATAGCTTGTGCGAACAGTTTAGATCCATATCAGCTGGCACATCTGTGCGATCTGATTAGGATTTAAACTGTTCGCTTTTATGATCATTTTTTTTCTGACCAGTAATCACAAATTTTAGATCCAGATCAGATGGCACTATTGTGCCAGCTGATCGGGACCTGAACTGGTAACCTATGTGATGAAAGGCGTATATATTGAGTAAAGGGTTTTAAGCAAGAAATTATAAAAGTGAAATCTGTGTACTGACATCCCAAAGACATACTGAACACGAAAATTGATATAAAAATTATGCAGTTATTTGAAATAAGAAATATATAATTGGACCGCATTTTAGTGCGACCCATGTTCCATACCTCCGTGTCCGTTCCACGTCGGACGGACACGGAGGTATGGAATATACCCAACGATATCTTGGTGAGTGAAAAATCGCTGACACGGACAATGTTTGACCATTGTTGCACCGCACCGGTCAAGTCCTAGAAATATGAACCGCACCGATTTTACATTTAATCAAACTGTCGTACAGATGAATTTGACCATTGATGCACCGCACAGGTTTTGTCCTATCAACATGACGTAGTTAATACCAACTTTAACACGTAACAGGAAACTTGGGGACTACTTTACTTACTCTGATTTCTCTGAAATGCGTAAATCGCCGTTTGCCAGTTGGTTTGATACCGATTTCAGAATTGTGATTAGTAAAACCAGCTTTGCTGGTTAAAAATGGGAGGACACAATCTAAAGCGACATATGACACTGAATATCTGGGAAACATTAATGCAAAGACTTGATCAATCCTCAGGGAAATGCCCCTGGTAAGGGTTTTGAAGAGTCTATTTGTTTATTATAAAGGCATGGCTAAGCAAAATGACTGATAGACATGGAAAATTACCCTTGATCCCTTGTTCGGAAGGTTATGTTCTATTTTGAAGTTATTGATTTTTCTTCAGTGAAAATGTTTCAATACTTATTACCTTCATGTTTTATGATTTTAACAATAAAATAATTAAATATTTAACTGAAGCTGTTACAATAAAATTACTAGTTTAGTATTTGCCAAGTATAGGCAAAGTTTTTTTTTGTATATTTAAAGCACAGTTTAACATGTATCACTGGATGGGTGGAGTTGAAAGCTGTTAAATTGCCAGCTTCACTGAAGCAGTCACTATTTGTTAGCTAATTGGTAAACATTTTAAAAGTAGTCTTGCACTTTGACAACATATTGTTTGAAAAAAACAACATGGTATTTGATGGCCCTTTAAGGGAAATTTGGGACATATTTGCTTTTTAGAGTTGTCTCTCTTTGTTCAGTCATTATCCTTTTTTACCTTCTCAAACAGGATTTTACAAAATTGTGGTTACATTCTTGAATAAACTTTAGATTAATGAAAGCATTTCCTACTGTGTCAATTTGGCATTTGGTGATCGGGGCAACCCCTTGAATCTTACTTTTTAAAGTGTGTAATCACATTCAAATCTATAAGTATACTGGTATAAGTTTCTGGGTAATTGCCACGGTTTAGAAGTGCTGTAAATGATGCTTGTATAATAGAAATTGTTCTCTAATGTAATCAATTTAGCAGCGAAGCTTCTGAGTAAAAATCTAGACTAGCACATAAATAATTCAGTGTTCCTCAGATGCAGTATCTTTTCCAACCAATTTGCGTCACCGTGATGTCATCTGTATCTGCACTCAGTAAAGTTTCCACCAAATTGCCTTGGTAACAGAACCTCCTCGGAGTGCTGCCTGACATTAGTGTACGAAAGTACTGTGACACAATGTATGTGGTATATTTTTCCCTTCATTCTGTAAGCTGTATGTATTGATTAGTGGGCAGCTGTAATTAACACATGCTCTGGAAAATAAGACAGTGGCACACAATTAATGGTACTAGAATTGGCATCTCTTAGTACCAACATAAATAATGACCTAATGTTCCAAAATCATTTCTTTGTAGTCGGATTTCCCAGTAACTGGCAGACTAAAGTAAAATCCTGCTACTATTTAGCATTCATCCTGAACTTTTAAAAAAATGATTTCAATAGCAGATTGGAACTTTGCTGGATGTTAGGGGTGAAAAATATTGAAGTACTATAAAATAGAGGTCTAAGCAGCGAGATAGTATTAAATTTTAGTTTGACTTTTCAAAGAATCGCGTTTGACTTTTCAAAGAATTGCGTAAATTTAGATACCTTTTAGAATATATTAATTCAAAAATACACATATTAAAATAAAAGCCACTTGTTTTACATGTAGCATTTCTCTATTTATCCATGAAGAATCAAAAATAAGAAAAATAAGATTGATTTTAATATATATTGAAATGTGTAAAAAAAGAACTACAACATGACCTTCAGGTTTTCTGGGAACTCATTTTAAAAAAAGACTTTGATTTATTTATAGTAATGAGGCCCTTTACGGTGTACCCATTTAAGTTGTTCCGTACAGAACATACAGGCTATTGTTTCCATATGATGTCATTTCAGGCAATCAGATGCTTAAGATTTGAGACTTTTATACAATCTTAGTTTTATGATCGTGGGCCCTGGCTCAAATTGAAAGCGAGAAGGAATAAGTGGATTACATTAGTTTAGAGGATTTAGTGCTTGGAACACACTTTGTATTAACGTAATACTATGTTACATTGGTTGGCATTGAATTCATTCCCATGCTAATACATAGCAACACTGCTTTGTTCTGAATTTGATGTAAGTAGTTTATGGAAGCGTGGGATGAAGTAGGTTAAACACTATTACTTAGCATTTATTTTGTGAAGTTTTAACAGACCTCACAATCCTTCAGGGATTCCTAATGCTCCATTAGGGTTTCTTAACTGTTCAAACTTCACTTATCCAGTGTTATTTTGTCAGCTTCAGACTGTGACTACATGTGGTTATTACACGTAACTGCCTGCAGTCAGATGGTGTGTTCTACCTTCTGCAGATGAGACATTTTGTAGACAATGACTTCATGAACTATTGTGGAAAAATTTAATATATGAGACATCAAAAATAACAGAGGTTTCACTTCTTATAATGAAAAACTGTTTTAAAAAGT
Source organism: Corbicula japonica (assembly GCA_038501625.1). Taxonomy (NCBI): domain Eukaryota; kingdom Metazoa; phylum Mollusca; class Bivalvia; order Venerida; family Cyrenidae; genus Corbicula; species Corbicula japonica. The sequence continues at coordinate 6,363,807 of JAZAYU010000033.1, read as the reverse complement.
GGATGCATGGAAGCAAAAACAAACTGATATACTTTGTACTACATAACATAATATTTGTGGTAAGTTGGATTTTAACCATGTTTTCCAAAGAATTCCTTGAATTTTGCATTGGGGTGTGTTGTTGGGCAGGTGGTGGGTTGGGTGTAAATGATAGATAAAGCTTGCATCATCACGTAACCCTTATTGTTATACTCTTAAATGTGGTGGAAATGTATTGTAAGATCACCTTTGTTATCTGCTGTCTAACTTTAGCAGTTCTTACTCAGTCTGCACAAAACTAACTCTTAATGTTTATAGCCAACTTCTTTAACCACCCAGATTGCTCTAGCCACTCAGGAGTTATGGCCCTTAAATTGTTGATATTTGACTAAATTAGCATTGTTTGCTTTGTAATTTTGAAAGCCACTAAACTTAGTCGAATTTTCAATTATACTCCCCAAAAACTAATTTTTGGGGTATACTGTTTTGAACTTGTCTGTCTTTCAGTCTTTTGAGTCTTGTATGTTCATGTCCTCATTCACCTTCAGGTGAATTTCTTTTAAACTTGCACAGTTGATCACATAGAATGTGAAGATGATTGCTGAGGAATACAATTTTCTACCATCATTTTTACTACAGTTAGGGAATTTTATTAAATTTGCATTACAATACAATCATTAAATCAGGGAAAAAATGAGAGAATTGTCATTTTTTATTTTTAAAAATGTTGTAGCCCTTAATTTCTGCTGTATTAATCCTGTCTTTTTTTTTAATAGTATGGGCATAAAATTTCAGCCAGGTTTGATAACCAGTCAAATTGCTCTTAAGTTATCGCCCTTAAAGTGCCAGTTATTGATCACTCTCTAACTCGAGAATTTTCAAAATTTTGTTCAGATCGTATGATCAGAGTATAACATGCTTTAAGGGGACAAGCCTCATAACTGAATACTGTTTTTTTTTATTTATGACCTCTCTTTATTTATCTTTAAGAGGCTCTGTGTAGGGTTAGAGGATCTTAATTATTGTACAAGCTGTAGGTACAGTATGGGTTGTGGTAGGGGTATGAACTTAGATTCAATTAAGACCATTTTCAGAAATAGAGAAATTGATGAAATAGAGACTAGTCACACATCTGATTGGTTGGAACAGACTAGTCTTTATTTCAACCAATCAGATACTTGATATTTGAGACTGCAAAGATTATTAATCTAGAAAAGGTTACAAAAGAGGCAATAATTTACCAGTCAGACTGATGATGAAATAAATTAAAGAATAGCATTCTTAAGGGAACTCGATCAAGTACCATGTCAATAGGTCAAATGGTAATAGAACCATGGTGAGTCTTGTTGAAAAAGCCTAGGAAATTTAATCAGACAAAAAGGTGAAATCTTGATGGATTTAGAGTAAATTAAGTAAAATATTTTAAAGCCTTTATATTGCAATTTGTTTTCTGTATCAGGTCCTGGTTTCATTCTTTATACGGAATTGATGGAACACCTTAAAATGACTTGTGGGATATCAGTGAAACTTTAATCACCTTTAAAACAACTTGTAAAATTTTGATGGAACTCTCGGTACCTTAAAATGCCGTTTAGACTGTTGATGGAACTTTCAACACATTATCCCTTTACACCATTCATATGGGATTTATGGCTGTGTGAATGTGTTGATCCACATCCATTCCATACGATCAGGATCTATGCTGTTCACTTCTTGATCAGATATATCTTAAAGAATCCTAAAAGGGAATAGTGTAGATCCTGATCAGATGGCAAGGATGTTCTAGCTGATCTGGATCAACACTGTTCCCCCTAGAGATAAAAGTTGATGAAAACTCACTTGTAACCATCACTACAGAATAAACTACTTATCCAGTTAACATTGCAGCCCAACAAGTGTCATCAAGTTCTGTCTTAATTGTCTGAAAACATTTCTGAAAACATATTTTGTACCATTAGTGCAGTCTTACAAATATAGGAAACTACTTATGGAAGAGCAGACTTGACAATTCTGGTCTTGGAACTTTAATCTCAATGTCAAATCTTGTGATTGTCAATAGGGATTTACATTAGTTTGCCTGAGAAGTATGATGAAATATGCCAACAGTAATAAATACCAGATATTAAGAAGTTGCTGAAGGACTGCTCCCCATGACACCTGGTCAAAAATGTTCCAGGGAGTCTGTAATAATTTTGAATCAGTCATGGACTGTGTGCTTTATGAACTGGGTTTCACACTGATCAGTTTAAATCAGTCTGATCAGGTTTCAGTGTGCATTTCTGTTATTTTTACAAATATTCTTTAGTAATGTTGGGTCAAACAACTGCTTGACAGCACAGCCAGTGATCTAACATGTTGCATGTCAGTTGTGATTTTGTTAGACCTTATATGTATGATAAATGGTGAACATGCCCTATATGGAACTATTATAGGATCACCTTTGGCACATGGTTGGGATCCTTACAGGTTTTACACAATACTTAAACAATACTTTTAAATTTACTAATTTTGGTAACGGTGTTGTTGGCTAGGTTCCTCTAGAGTTATGGCTCTTTAATCACCAGTATTTGACCATAATAGCTCTGTTCACATGGAAAGCCCTTATCTAGTATTCAGAAACATTTAATTTACTTCAGATCTTTCACCAGAGTTTTATTTTGATTTGGCAAGCAGTGTTTTGAACATTTCAGTAAGGTAAAAGCTCGGCTCTAAGTAAATTTTATTAATGACTCCCAATGTAATTTATTTCAAATAATTTTGATACTTTAATAAATTAAAATACATATTTTGTGACACATGTTTCCCCCAATATGTGTTAGACATACTTGCTTGCTGTTGAATCTGCCCATCCAAGTGGTCTCATCAGGGTCTGTACTGTGAAGAGTCAGAGTCTACACAGTACATGTACAAGCCTACATGTTTGGCCTGGTCAGAAAATCATACAATAGATCCTTTTTACAGGAATTTTAAGCTGCCAAACAAGTATGTTCATTTACCGAGATGGAACTAGATATAGATTCCGTGTAGAACCTGATTTGACTGCTTGTTTAGCTGTCTGAAGATGCAGATACAGTTTGATTTGGTACATGTATAGCTGAATCATGGCTAATATATTAAGCAAGAAAATCAGCTTCTCAGAATTCAAGACATGTTTAGCCTGTTAAGTCTCCGAGATTATGCCTGACAGAGATTTTACCAAGATTGTATCAGGATGTAATGTTTGCTGCTTTTGTCACTTGTGTGCATTTTTGTAGAAACTGTTAATATTTGAATATACCAGCTTTTAAGCTGTTTACTTTTATTGCCTTATGGAAGTCTCAAATAATATTAATGACTGGCAAATAAGATTATATTATTTTCAGTTTTATATAAAATACACTTGAGAGATTTTATGAACCAGGATTGACTTGGAGTATGTGTCTTACCTGCAAAAAGGATCTTAAATGTTAGAAATGTTATATAAAAAAAACACTTTACTCCATAGATACACCTTTATTGCATGGGCAAACAGTGTAGATCCAGATCAGCCAGTACATCTGTGCCATCTAATCAGGATCTACAATCGGTTTGCTGTTTTTAGGTGATTTCTGTCCAAAATGCAACCATAATTTATTTGCAGATCCAGATTAGACATATATATGGAGAAAAGTATTAAGTTTGCAATATATGTCTAAAATGAAAAAGGATCTAAAAAGTTTTCTGGATGCATTTGGAATGCTTCTCTAAGTGTATTTGGAATATTGTAGACCCAGGTCAGACAGTGTGTATTCATAGGCTTATGAGGGTCTACATTGTTCACATAATCATTTAGTAGCCCCATTTCATCACGGTACATCACATGTAGCTTCTCAATGATTTTGTCTTGTTTTTTGAGCTTAAGAATATTCTTAGAACAACTTTAATTGCGCTATTTCAATAATTAGAAAATGTGGAATTTAATCGTTCTTTTGTTTTTCACTGATCAACTTTCAGTTAGTTCATAAAATGTCAAAAGACACAAATTTTAAGCACAGTTGAATTAAATTCAATATTTCCATTGTTGTCTGCTACTGGTAAATTTCATGTTTTTAAAATTTCATCCAATTTACATAATCTGTAAAGTTAAAGTTTCATAATTTTCTGGAACAGCTTAAGCTAATCGCATTAGTTACAGAACAAATATTAACCTAAGTTCCTCCATATATTTGCCTTTATGGCATGGGCAAACAGTGAAGATCCAGATCAGCTGGCACATACCTGTCTTATAATCAGGATCTGCACTGTTCGAAGTGTTTTCAAATTTACTAGCAAAGCATTATTTTCAAGTATTATTAATCAATCTTGTTGTATTAATTTACTGGCTAAATGAGTATCAAGTTAATGTCATAGGAGTTCATTTGCTCGCATTAATTAAAAACTAAAGTTACCTTTCCATTATGATGTCATATGGTCATGTGAACAGTTTAAATTTGACTATATACCTGTGGGATTGACAACTAAGCTATTGTTCAGTGACTCCACTAGTGGCATGGCATACCGAACCATTCAGTGCCCAAGGTTATAAAACTGAGCATAGAAACGAGTCTCAAATCTCAAGCATCTGATTGGCTGAAATGGTGACTGGTCGCCATTTCAGCCAATCAGATGCTTGAGATTTGAGACTGGTTTCCAATCTTAGCTTTATAACCTTCAGCCAAGGTTTTATGAAGTATTTCTTGCATACCGGATAAGTATTTCCGCGTGATTTATCAGGGAAAGAAAATCTTATCTTTTCCCTAGGGAAAAGATAACGTTCACGTGGTTCACGAGTGACGTCACGTCTTCAAGTATCTGACGTTATTTATTCAAGTTAGTGACGTCATTTAGAAAATAAGGTTTACGCTAACGTCATTATTTTAGCGTAAGGAAACAAAAGTTGGATTGTATACATTTACACAAATGTTTTGAACAATAAAAGGTTGCAAGAAAAAGTATCTTGCATGGGACATTTGGTAAAGATAGAAAAATCTGTCACCTCGGGTGAACTGTTTTGGCGGGAACAAGGCTCTGCCGAGTTCCCGCAAAACAGTTCCCCCTCGGTGACAGATTTTTCCATCTTCACCTCACACTCATGCAAGATACTTATAGTGCTCCATCTCCACCAGCTTCTGCAAGAATAGTCACCCAATTTATACATTCACACTATAATTATTAAAAAGATCTTTTTACAAAAACTTGTAATTGAAGAACTTGTTCATATATCATTTCCTACTTCAAATTTGAATCACCAAGTAAATATTTGTTAACTAACATATGCAAATACTTCAGTATTATTTAATAGATGAACAATATAATATGTTTAAGTGAAAAAGCTGATCTATCTAAACATCAAGTTAAATGTAGGGCCTAGTTATGCTTTGAATTTACTTAAGTTTAACTTTCTTTAACTGAACATTTTCAAAAGTGCAGTTTGTTTCTTTACTAACAATACGCCTTTTTTCAGAATGAATGTAAACGATCTCGTCATACAAAATACAACAAAAATGTGATACAATAGGTTCACAATAATATGAGAGAAGTTCATGTTTTGTGTGATTTTGCAGCAACAGACTTAATTTTACCGTATATTGAGTGCTCCTCCCCTTCCATCTTTTCTGGCTGCAGATGCTTACTTTGTCACAAAAAAGACTATCATTGCATTATCATATTGCTGCAAATCTAACATTTTCATCCTTTTCTGAAAGAAATGATCCTCGTGAACTTTAACTAAAAGAATGTTTTTATGGTATAGATAAATAGATGCAAGATTTCTTAGAGGAAATGTTTTGAATATTTGTGATTAAATTTAACCCTTTACTCTATATACACCTTTTATCACATAGGTACCAGTGTTACTACGATCCAAATCAGCCAGCACATCAATGCTATACGAGCTGGATCTCAACTGTTCACTTTTTGGTCAGAAATATCATGTTGTTCTGTTGCGCACAGTTTAGATGCTGATCAGACAGCAGTATGGAATTAAGGGTGAAGTAAAATACAAGTTGGAAATTTTCACACAAAATTCTTTGCAAAGCAATTAAAATTTAATCTAAGATTTAAACTATCATGGCAGAGCTGTTTTGCATCATTTTAATAGTAATTATTAATTGTTTGTTGCTCTGTTACTTTTACTCCATATATACGTCTTTTTACGCATGTGGGACCAGTGTAGATCCAGATCAGCCAGCACAACCGTGCCGTCTGATCAGGATCTGCACTGGTCACATTTTGGTCAGAGACAGCCTAACAAATAAAAAAGCTAACAGTTTAGATCCTGATCAGATGGCATGGAGGTGCCAGCTGATCTGGATCTAAACTGTTCGCCCTCGAAATAAAGACGTATCTGTGGCGGAAAGGGTTAACATGAAGCACGAATCTAAATAAGGACAGTTTTATGTGTTGTGTTATAAGTTTTGCAGCATATTTATTATTACATGCAATAATATCTGTTTGGTGACCTTGTATCACAGTGATTTTAGGTTATATAAAATTCCTTTATTAAGTACATGACTGTCAGAATACTGTCATGTTATAGTTATAACTATAACCCTGTAACGGTCATCTTGAAAGTGCTTAACTTAGTCATTATCTGTCAATGAGATTTAAAAGGAAGTCACACGCTTCCTACTGTTAATTTAAATGAGAACCTGCGCTTGCTGTAGTGAATTTGAAAGGGGACCCGTTAGACAATTTAAGTCTCTCGCTAAAGTACTAATTATTCTGACTGTTATTTGAAGCTCAAATCACCTGCCTATTGCAGCGGTTAACAGGTGACCTGTGGTCAATCAATACTGACCATCACCATTAAATATTGACCATTTGTAGCCTCTTGAAGTTTAAGTGCTAATAATTCTTGCAAATAGAAGTTGACTTAAACTGTCATGTAACAGCTGCTTCTGTTTTTTTTCCTTTTTAACCCTTTCCTTTATTGATACACCTTTATTGCTAGCGCTGTTCGCTTCTGGATCTACACTGGTCGCACATGCATAAAAATGCGTATCTATACAGGAAAGGGTTAATATAAAAATGATACAGTATTATGTTAATTTACCTGATTCATAAAAGTAATGTTACTTACCATTCTTTGAATTTCAACAAGACTTGGTGTTTTTATTGTCAGTAACACAGTTTAGGTTTTTGGGAATCACACAAAAATAAGAATCACAAGTGTTGCAAGATAATTCAATCAGTAATCTAATGATTATATTCATAATGTACTAAAATAAATAGTACTTAGGAAACTCATAAATTGGTTTGAGGTCATTGAATGTCAATTCAAAATGATGACAAAATGTTTAACAGCAGTATTTAATTTTCAAATTTCTTCAATTGGCATTACTATAATAGAAAATGGGTTAGAAAATAAAATATATAATAATTTTATATGCCAAGAACTAGGACATCATTATACTTGCTAACTTCTCATTGTATTTCTTTTCTGTGACTTTATTTGCATTTCCATTACATAGCCCATATAATTTATTTAAGGATATTTGCTTTTTTAATGCTTGTAAGTTGTTTGAAAAGTGATTTATTTAATTTCAGGTTGATTTATTCTTGTTGACAGAAACTACCAATCAAAGCATTTTAAAGAGTTTGGATTGATATATTTTGTGGTTTAGAATAAAACAGTCTGTTGTAAATTCATTGCAATAAAAATTTAAATCAAGATTTAAGTACTCAGATGTTTGTAGTCTCCAGTTTATAAAAAAATTAAAGCAGTGTTTTTAGCACAGAGTTATAGAAGTTGAAAGAAAAAAATTCTTGTTTAAAATTCTTTCTTTTAATATAAAATGTCTTGGCATGTTACACCAGCAGGAATTTTGGAGGGAAACAAGTGATGCAACAGATCAAAGGGCAAAGTTTCTTGAATGAGTCTGCATTTCAATTGAGGAACAATGGATTCTATGCAGACTGGTTTTAAATTTATGCACAAGGGACAGTGTTTCCTTTTATAGTAAAGTGAAGTCTGCAAACCCATCTGTTAATCACAGACTGGGACCTGTTGTCTTCACATTTAAATGGATGCACATTCCACAGCTGAAAATGATCAGAGTCTTTGAGATGCTTTGATGTTTCAGGCACCTGCTTTCTTTGATTAAAAATTCTACAATTACAATGGTCAAAGGACTTATTATTAAATAGATTTTCATGAACTTTATTATAGAAATTTCCAAATTTAGTATTATGAACAGATGATGGTGTAATGAATATTGATTACAGTGAGGCAGCATCTGTTGATTCATAAATACCTGATTATAAATCACATGAAATAATATGAACCTTTTACTCCATGGGATATGGCTATACCTATCCATGGGGAAACAGTGTAGATCCAGATCAGTCAGCACATCTCTGCCATCTGATCTGGATCTACACTGTTAGAACATGCAATAAAACTGCATTAATGGCATAAAGGGGTATTATGAAGCATTTCAGATTACGCTTGAAAGTCATTTATATTACAGTGTAAATTGTATTCTAAATGTTCATATATCCCCCTGTTCACAGTTCTGTTCATTTCAGCAAAGTTGTGATATCCAGACTGGAGTGTTAATTTTCCAGATATTGGAAGGTCAATCCAGCTGGAAGTTTCATGGATTCCCTACATGTAATTGCAGAAAAGGTGTTTAATTGATTTTCTCATTTTGTTTGAAAATTTATAAAATATACATTTATGAATTCCTCTATTGTTATAATTTATTTCATATATATAACAAGACATTAAAACAAAACATAAGTGTCCTGTAAAATTTCAATTTTTTAAGGTCAACTTCCAGTTTTGAAGAATAAAAAAAATCCAGTGTTGTTATATTGAAATTATCACATATAGGTTTCAGACCGCAAAATACTTCCACATGAGTATTATTTCAACGAAAGCTCATTTCATTATTTTGCAAAAACATATTTCTAAGTGAAGCATGGATGAGATTAGTGTACTGTTGTGTTCATTCTTCACAGTATTGATTACACCATTCTTTTTCACAGAGTTGTGGGTAATACAGTAACTGTCACATCCAAAAAGGAAGAAACCTTCCAGCTGTCAAAGAAACTCTTAAAATGACAGTCCATGATTTTTGTTACCTAAAAGTCACCATCACAATTGACGTTAAGTTTCCATGGTAATATATCCAATAGTTGCTTTCCTTTACTTTGGAGAATTTGCCTCTTCAGTAACATCTTTTGAATTTCAAACCGTTCCAATAAATTAACTATATACAATGCCTGAATGAGCATTTAACTTTCTCCCGATAATTGTGGAAAATTGTCCACCTCTGCCGTACTGGCCATTCTTATTGTATTCCGTGCAGTGTGCAAATGAACATCGTAATTCTCTTTTATACTCTGCTTAATATTATATTTGGAAACAAGAAAAGAGAAAAAGGAATACTTGTTCAGATAATAGGAGATATTTTCAACACTTTATTTTAAGCTAGGATCAGTATTTAGAAACAATTAAAATAGTCAATAAAACTTATTTATGGATGTCTTAATTTGGACCAGGATCGAAATAGAGATATTGGAATGAGCTGACCTGGTTTACATTAAATACAGATTTGTGTGCCAAATCAGGTGAGAAAATTATGATAAAAGGTAGACAAATTAATAGACAGATTTGATAATGTAGGTAGATTATTTAATATATTTATATATACATTTAGTGAATCAGAAATATGCTTCTATCAAACTGTTCTGTATTAAGTGTACACATTTTACAACTTGGTTGTTACATAATATTTTTATTAGTCGTAGTAAAAAAGCAGTGATAGTAATATAGTAATATTGTTTTTTAGTTGTATATTGTTTCATTTAAACATTGATGACAGTTACTTTTATGATGCAAGTCACATTTACAGAGTGAGTAAACTGTATTATGATTAACACTTTACTGCACCATTCTGCTAATTTTTTATCAATGAAACAATTATTTAATAATGCATTTTAATGATGGAAAGGGGGAGGGAATAAAAATGATATATACTTGTTTTAATTTATGATATAAAAATCAACACAATAATGGTTATAACAAATTTGCTAAAATAGTACTTTGGATTTTTGAGACTGGGTATGTGAGGATATGTTACTAAGCTTGTCATGGCACAAGCATTGGATATGAAACCCTTACCAAAAGTATATCTTCACACACCCTTTCCAGAATCAAATTATTTTTTTATTAAAATAAATAGCCTTTTCCAGGTAAACGAAAATTAGAAATAATTATTTTGGAGAAAATTGGTTTTTGTGGAGAATTTTCATCATGGAAATGGAAAAAGGTTACCTATTATGCATGAAGATCTATGTCTTTTATAGAAGGTAAAGAGCCCTGTATTTCTGACCAAGTAATAGAAGTGTATATCCTAATTAGATCTGGATCTGCACTGTTCACATGTGAGATTAAACCTCTTATTAAGAAGTAATTGTTAACCAGTGTGTGCGCCTTGTAAATGATGCATTCTAAATTTAAATCACAAATAGCTTAAAAGTTATAAAAAATAATGTGTTATTATTAAAAAAAAGATAAACATATTGTATTAGTCCTCAGACTTGGGCACCTATGATGCTTATATGAAATTTTCTGCATATGTATATTTTAAACCACTTCCAATGCTGCCTTTTCTCATTCCATTTCCTCAAATGTAATATGTTTTTTCCCATTATACTTACAAGTTCTTTTGAATGTATTTCTGTTGCTTTTAAACATTATTTTTTGCTGACAAATTGAATCTGTTATTAATTTTATAGTCAAATTTATAATATTTAATTTCACAAACTTATCTCAGTTTGACAGTACACATGCTGCTAGAAATGCTAATTTTGCTTTTTTAGCTTTTTTAGTTTCTGTGATGCTTTAAATAAAATTTTCCCTGTATGTATATATACATTAAAGTAATTACAGATCTATCAGTAAGTAAAGATAGTGTTAATTTAAATGTAATGCTACCATCAGCCGAGTCTTAAATTTCTATTTATATGTTAATTGGTATGATTAAAGCACCAGGAAATGCAGAGGGTGGAAAATTAAGGTAAATCATTTCTGAAGTAGATCATTAATTCTTCAAGGTCTTCATAAAATTATGTAGGGGAAAATAAATGTACACTGTTCCAGAAATGCACAAATAAACAGAGAAACACTAGAAGGGTTGCACACAAGTTTGTCATAATTACATTGAATTAAAGAAGAACTTAAACAGTCTTACTAAAACAACCCTCAAATCACACAGATGCAGACACTTTGCAAGACACTTCATTCTGTTCAACCACTGATGTTGCCAGAAAATTGGTTTTGCATTGAAGCTCCAGTTGTTACCGAACTTGGTGTTCCCGCCTATTGTGGGCCAGTGACAGTCACAGCTTTGTCTATATATTTGTTAGCTTGATAATCAGGGTGGCTATACCATGTGACTTTTTGGATGTCGTGCACACACAAAATTACTCTCTTCAGATAGGTTTTTGCCTATTTCTGGACCGATTTTGATCAGATAAAGAGCTCCGTACTCCTGTTAAAAAGCATTTTCATCGACATTTTAACTCCATTATCCGTCGGCTGCCGTTTTCTGAAACATTCAAAGACAATATTTGTTTGAAAGTGTGAGTTCGTCATTGTCAATACAATTGCACAACAGATTATTTTGGTTAACACTATTGCAGGAGTTGCTGTCCTTGCGTTTAGTGAAGTATAATAACTAAATATTGTTACATCCAAAAAAAAGTTAAAAGGGTTGTGCCCCTTTGATAATAATGACAGTGTATGTGGGCAGAATAATTCTGTTATTTTTAGATGTCTTGGCTAATTTTTATTGGCTGTCTACAGGAGGCTATAGTTCATGATATTTCACTATCTGTATTTTGTCAAGTCCAGCTTATATTGACCATGACCGTTGTCTGTTATGTATTTTATAAAGGAAAAGTCATATGACACTCGTGTCAGTGAAGTCACGTTACGGTCATTATGATGTTATGCACAATGCATGGGAATAATTTTTGTTTGGCATAGACATGAAGTATATTTCAGGAGATGCACAGTTTTAATAGGAAATACCATTAAATGAGTTTCCAAGAACTTGGCAGTCACAAGAGTTACACACAAAGGCCAATATTTTAATTTGAATATGACTCTCCTGAAAATTAGTTGCACAGGTAAACAATCTATGTTTTCCAGCAATTTTAGACCTGGATATTGCTGGTTAAAAGTCCTTTTTGTATATTGGCACTTTGGTTCAATGCTTGGGGATGCCTGCCCCATTCCTGTTAATTTGGGGGAAAGTAGCATGGTATTATGGGAGTTTCTGATGTAAAGAATTATTTTTGGGAAAACTGCCCGATTTAAATGAAAGTTGAAAGCCCACGATGGCACCTTTATTTGGCTAAGAAGGAAAGAAGCCTTGTATTTTAACCCTTTCCTCCATTTAATATACACCTTTATTGCGATGGCATACAGTGTAGATCCAGCCAGCACATTCTTGCCATCTGAACAGGATCTATACTGTTCACTTTTAGATCCATTAGGTTATGTCTGAGCAAGATGTGACCAGCCCAGATCCAGATCAGATGGCATGGATGTGCTAGCTGATCTAGATCTACTCTGGTCGCACATACATAAAAGCATGTATATATGGAGTACAGGATTAATTAACACTGATGCTTCAAGTTAATGATCAAGTCTCATTTAGTCTATTGATTTTATAAATGGTTTGAATTCTTTAAGTAAACGTTAGTATCTCTGTAGAAATCACAGTGATTTCAATTATCTATAATGAAGTGTAGTCGGAAGCCGCATGTTTAACAGGATGTGACTTATTAGATAATTCTGCATCCAAACTTAATCTCTGCGATAAAATGAATATTTATGATACAAACTACTGTTCATAAACAACACTTAACATTTCACTAGTGGAAAGCGTATTCTGAGAATTAAAAAAGCCACTTTTTATTGCTTATTAACTTAATTATGTGCTATAAATCTAATGTGCTCACATCTTAATACCATCATGAAACTTTTTAATTTTATGTTGTTGTTTTTATTACTGCAAACTGCCCTTTTCTATTGCAGAATGTTTTTGTCCAGCTGATATCAAGTTTCATGAGATGTTTTTACTTAATTCATTTAAAATTATTGTATAGTAACTTCTCACTAGGTTATACATTAATTTTATGAATGAAAAATGTTGTTTTAAGTGCTTTTTAGTCATTTTGCACAAGTTTATTGTCATTTTAAGGATGACAACAGTGTAAAGAATAAAGTTGTCATACAGACATTTTGGCATTTGTTAAGTTTTAAGACATTGGTGTATGACAATGTATATTTGGTCAAAAAGTTAGCAAACAGTCCAGTTTAGATCGTTACACATCTGTGTCATCTGAGTTTGGGATCTTCAATGCCCGCCTCTTGGTCAGAAATAGCCTAATGAATCTTAATGCGAACACTTTAGATCTGGATCAAGCAGTACAGATGTGCCAGCTGATCTGAATCAAAACTGATTGCCCATGCTATAAAAGTCGTATCTGTGGAGGAAAGGGTTAATAAATTTGCATGAAGGAAAGTTTTGCTAACAGTTTGAGGTGGTTGCACTGTTACACTTGCATAACTGCAAGCTTTGGTTTTCTGGCGTTTAACATCTGACAGATGACAGATATATTCCTGTCATGTAAATGGAAAACAGTTTCATAAAAAACCATGTCACCTTGAGAAAATATACTGAACTTAACATGAATCTAACAATTTTAGTTCACTGAGCCTATTTTCATTTTAATGTAATCAGTTGTATTTAAACATTTCTCAACAGTTAATAAAAAACTAACATGAGTCAATAAAAACGATTCTGTTTTGATTCTTCTCTTTCATTAATAAGGAAAGGATCTGCTTTTGTTTTTTTACAGAAGAGTCAGAAGCAGACTTACTGACAGTCAAAAGTTTATGACAGGGGAACTTATACAAAGGAAGAGGTTGCATTTATTTATACATCTTTCTTTTAAAATTACCTCCCTTTTAACTTTTAATTTGCCACAGTCACATGAAGTTTTGATGAGAGGGTTTTTTTTGATTGCGCTGCTGAGCAAAAGAAGTTCAAACTTCTGCAAATTAACATGGGGAATCCCTATTACATTATTGATGCCAGTTAATGCAAAAATCTAGAGGAAGTAGATTGTCAAAATGTTTATGTTGGAAGTTGTTGATTCAGTATATTTCACAAGTTGTTTGCATGGTGACTTTTAAACTATAGTGTAGAAAAAAGAAAAGTTTATTGCCTTTCTGTTTCTTCCTTTAACCCTTTCCTACATATATACGCATTTTTACGCATGTGCGACCAGTGTAGATCCAGATCAGCCAGCACATCATGCAGGATCTGCACTTGTCGCATTTTGGTCAGAAATAACCTAACAAATAAAAAAGCGAACAGTTTAGATCCTGATCAGACGGCACAGCTGTGCCGACTGATCTGGATCTAAACTGTTTGCCCTTAGCAATTTAGGTGTATTTATGGAGGAAAGGGTTATATTTTCTTCATTATTTTTCAGATTGCAGACCACACAGCCCAGACAGCAAGCTTTTGAATGACCTTCAATAATCTTTGTCGGGGAGAATTTTAAGTAAGTAGGCCTTTAACTTATATGTGAATTTTAACCTGGAATAGAGATGGTACCTCATCCTGAATCATCTATTTTCTGGTCCCAGCAGCTGCAGGGCTGGGGGGAGTAGTAAGGGCTTGAGCATGGGATACTGAGCCATACTTAACATGTAGGAAGCCTATTTTAAAACCTTGCTTGCAATTCTATTTGGAGTCACTGTGGTCAATGTCACTGATGCCGAAAATAGAAATTCCTTGTCATAAAAAAATAAGTTGACTCTGGATTCAGCTGTCATTACCACTCTTCAATGGTTTGTATGTAACATGTGTTGAGACCCGAGGTCACTAAAACAATGCATTGTCCTTTAAGAATGTTTGGAGCAGTCCTTACCAAACTTACATGGTGCATCCATGCTCTATGAACACATTTCTTGTAAGTTATTTTATGTTTATAAAATGACCATAGTTATGGTGTTTTATTTGTACTGTGCTATAACATAATTGTAGTTTAATTTGCTGTCAACATTTAAATTGACAGAAAATGTTGTGTATGAACATAATTTGGGCAATGCTCACTATTTTTGACAATGTAATAATGCCTTGCTTAGCTACTGCTCACAAAATCTATTGCTCACAAAAGAATGATAGTACAGGAAAAGCAAGACTGTTATAAAGCTGAACACTTATGTGATAGACAGATTAGTTATGCACAGTAATTAAATTAATATTTATTGCAGATCTATATCATGTGTACTTGAAATTCTTTGATACTTAAGAGCTGATGGATTTGTACAGTGTTCAGTTATTATTCAGCTTAGACATTGTAACTTACTAATTCATCTGTTTTCAGTCAGTATTCAGTAAAACTTTACTCCGTATATACATATTCTATTGCATGTGGGAACAATGTAGATCCAGATTAGCTGGCATATCTGTGCCATCTGATCAGAATCTGCACAGACAACCATATAAATCAAAAAGTGAGCAGTAGTTCCTGATCAAATGGCATTGATGGGCTGGCTGTTTTGGATCTACTTTGTTAGCACATAACTGTAACATTTTAGTTGAGGTTCAGATTTAGCTTTAAGCCAAAATTCAGGAGTTGAAGAAGTTAATACTTGATCACATTACTTAAGCCTTCATATATTAAAGGTTCAAAAATGAACTCAGATATGCATGTTGCTTTTCTGTTGAATTAAGACCTATAACCAGCAGTTTAAGGTATGTTCGTTTTACATTATATTTCGTAATCTTAAAGTTATTTTATGCCTCCAGTCCCAACCATTGCACCATATCCAGAAATGAAATCTATCTTGCCTCAGTCTACACTAGAAGAGCACCACTGGCTTACATTTGTCCCTTGTTCAGTTTTGGCAGCATTAACCTATGAGTATGCATTTATCTTTGGGTCTACATGAGTAACTGTATTCTGGTTGTAGGCAGAATGATTTGGGTCTACAGTCCAGTCAGTGTATTAAACATCTACATGGGTGAAAGTTTTCCGGATTATGCCGGATTTCCGGATCTGTGATGGCTGCCGAGGCTATTTTTCCAAATCGCGTAAATCCGTTGAGAAAATTTGGGGGGGGGGGGGGGGTGTGCATTCTTTCAACAGTCGGTCTATGACGATTAACGGTAAGGACTTCCAAATATAGCAATGACGCTATTTTGAACGTCCAATCGTAACCATCCTATCTGTTCTTCTTCCAATCGTAATCGGGCTCCTATTTGGCGGGCTTTTGACGTCATCGACTTTTCTCGTCGACCCGGATATTTAAAAATTCTCGCCGGCTACTTTTCCCGCAAATACAAAAAGAAAACATTAATTTTATGGAGTTGATATCTTTGGTGTTCACTTTCCTCATACGTTAGATACGATACTGCATTTGCTCGATCTATACATGTATATCCTTCAGCTCTGGTGAAGAATATTTGTTTACATCCGGTGAAAATCCAAGTCGCTATTTTAAACAAAACTTTTGCTTTACACGCACGTGGCTGTAGCATTAGCTCGCTGAATGATGTCATTATTCTTATCCCTCTAGGGAGAATAACAACATGTGTGCGGGTGAAGGTCGTTTAGATATGTGCGCATCAATAGAGTGTAAAAAAATACACAGAAGATGCTCGAATGATTTTTTATTACGCAGAGTAAAACGTTTGTAATTATCATGCAACTGAAATGGCCTTGTGTCGGTAGACGGATACTGATAGTCCTACGTTTGTTTTCTTTACTTTTTATGCCGCGAGAAAATTTAATGCATCTAATACACATGTATCTGAATACACAAAATCAAAAATGAAAGTAGGTCTACATCAATATGCTGTCCAATTACGTCCTTTGGAACTAAAACGCGAAAAAATAATGTACATACTTTTTATTTGAGATATTTATTTTAAAAAAGCAGAAAAAACAAGTACGTCAATTTTATAATTATTGAAAATATTCATGAAGTTTTATATATTTTTTGTTGATGGCGAATTTTCACTGAATTGAGAGGCAAAGTTGATCAAGCTTAATGACGATAAATAATCAACCCATGCCTCCAGATGTCTAAATTTTTGTTTCAAAATGGCTTAAATGCACTTAAGAAATGGCTTCCCAAGGGTATATAAATTGCTATCTTCCAGGAGCTACGGGGGGCTTCGCCCCCCTTGTCCCCCCACCAGGGCTTTGCCCTAGACCTATCGGGGGCCCTAGCGGTCCCCTGGACCCCCAGCAAAATTTTCAGGATTTCAGTTTTTTTTCAACTTTTACCCATGCATCTAGGCAGATCAGGATTTACACAAGCCAGCATATCCAGCTGGTCTGGGATTACATTGGTTTCTGGTCACTTAAACCTGTAGATTGAGGTCCCATTCATGTAGAGCTTGGTCTACAATGGTCTCTGTTGACTTGACATGGAGGATCTGGATTTACAATGATATCTGTGTACTAACAGAACATGTAGACTTTGGTCTACTCTAGTATGTGTGTTAACCATGCATGTAGAGCTGGGTCTATACAAGTATATGTTTTCTAATCATGCATGTAGAGCTGGGTCTATACTAGTATATGTTAACTGACCTGCATGTAGAGCTGGGTCTACACAATATATGTTTACATACTATGCATTTAGAGTGGTTCTACACTAGTGTATGGGCACTTATCATGTCTGTTGAGCTGGGCCTACACAAGTATATTTTTACTAATTATGTATGTAGGGTGAGTCTACACCAGTATATTTACCATGCATGAAAAGCTGGGTCTACACTTGTATTTTTGTACTTACATGCATATAGGTCAGGGTTACACTAGTACATGTTTACTTATCATGAATGTTTGCTGGGTCTATACTAGTATATGTTTACTAATCATGCATGTTAAACTAAGTCTACACCATATATGGGAATTTATTATGCATGTAAAGCATGGTCAACACTAGTATATGTAAACTAACTATGAATGTAGAGCTAAGTCTATGGCTTTTTATTGTGTACTTACCATACAAAGAGTGTTGGATCTGCACTAGTGTATTTGCACTAACCATGCATAAAGATCTGGGTTTATGTTATATTAACCATGCATATAAATTTGGGTCTACACTATTATTTGTGTTCTAACCATGCATGTAGAGCTGGGCTACACTTTCATGTGTACTTAAACTGCATGTAGAGCTATGCTACACTTTTATATGTATACTTACCACACATGTAGAGCAGGGTCTACACTAGTATTTGTGTACTAAACATGCATGTTGAGTTGGGTCTATATTTGTCTCAGTGTATTGAGCTTGATGAGGACTGTCAACATTATTCAACAGAAAGGTATAATCTGCGATTTACTGACAATTTAGTGATGAGAGCCTGCAATTACAATGGAGGCAAGCTGTTAATTTTCTGATCTAGATCAGGATGTTACAGCCATGATTTATAGTCATAATAAGAATGCTTTCACAAGTGTGTAATTTAGGCAGTTCATCAAGTCCCTATACTGTACTTTTTGGTGTGTGTGCTTTTTTACTGATCTGTAAAATATTTGAGATGGCACAAGTAAAGGATCAGTAACCACAATAGCAAGAAACAAAATGCAGTCTGATATTTCTGCTTCTTGCAAGACCTACATGCTGACAATTGATTGCAAGCACACTACCAGCATTCTGTTCATTGACAAATACATTTTAAGGGCCCACTACACTCCTCCCCTGCACGTCAATAAAAGGAAAATTATAAAAATCTCAATAACGGCAAAATGCCCTTCAATGAAACTTTGCACAAACAATGAAGGTGCAGGAGAGGAGTGTAGTGGGCCCCTCAACCCTTTACTCCTTATATACGCCAGCGACCAGTGCAGATACAAATCAGCTGGAACATGCTGTCTACTCTGAATCTGCACTGGTCACATCTTGGTTAGAAGTAACCTAATTAGTATAAAAGAGAGTAGATCCTGATCAGATGTTCACCCATGCCTTAAGGTGTATACATGAAGGATACATGGTGATTTGAATAATGGGCGAACAGTATTATATCCAGAACTGCTAGCATATTTGTGCCCTATGATTAGATCTGCACTGTTTGCTTTTCATTCATTAGGTTATTTCTGAAGGATGTGCCAGCTGATCTGGATCTACATGTGATAAAACAAATAAGTATGGAGTAAAGGTTTAATGACTTAAGTGGCATAGGGGTCCAGTCTGGTTAAGGTATTTATCTTTATTAGTGATAATTCTTAGATTCATTTGTCAACATTAGGTTTTTCAAATCATTATGAACTTTGCATAATGTGATGATCATAGTACATTTATGCTTTATATTTAAATTGAGGTTTTTCAGTCTTTTAAATTGCTTCAAACCACTCGCCCTAACAAATATCTGGTTTCTTTCTGTCCTATTTTTATTGTAATGAAATTAATGCCTGATTGTTGTCACTTTTTAAAAAGTGTTCAGTTCGAAAGATTAAACTATTTTATTTTAAAATTCTACACCTGTATCACATTAACAGGAAATAGTCAGTTTTATATTACAAAATTATGTCCCAGTTAGTGTTCGTCAGAACAGATGATCAGTGAAAATCAATGTAAAAGATCAAGGCTATAATGCAGTAGACTACTATTTTATAGAGGTCATAACTACAATTTTATACCATGCACTTTTATTACCAATGTTTTCTAAATATGCGGAAACATACCATAATGAATCAATGAATGTTAAGGCAAATACGTCTGATTAGACGATTAATCTGGTTTAATGTTCTTAATAATAATTATACTCTTAAATTAATACCGTGAAATAATATCGTGACATAATAATCTAGATTATATGGTGTGATCATCCTTGCATGACTGCACATAATTTATTATGTCGGAATATGTTTTATAGCCGATCATGTGTATAATTGATAGAAGTATTCCATTTGTATTCTACAGTGCAGTTGGGAATTATATCATTGCGTAAACCACAGATATTTTAGGAAACAGGTATGGTTATTTTGGTCTTTCAAGAGGAAATGTAAACATTAACAATCTTGACCTTAAGGGTTGGTGGGGTTTAAGATTGAAATATAGTTTGTTATATTGTTCTTCTTCAGTCTGAGAAAAGTAAACCAAACAGTGACATATTTATTGTATGATTTACTCAAGCATGGTTTACTTACCTGTATGATAATCCTCGCTGCATGCTTCATAGTGTGTGTTGGTGTTTTAGAAATATTGTGATGGTCTAGGATATCCTTAAATATTAATTTGAGAGATATTAAAATGATTAAAATTGTTGGAAACAATAGTTTCTATATAGAGGTTGAGGATTTGTAAAACTTATAATGAGGATTAGTATCAATGATGAACCAAGGTTAGTGGTTTACAATATCATAATTATTATTGAGATTTAATTCACTTGACACTCATATTTTTAAGCATTTTAATTGATTTCAAATACTAGCATTTTATTTGATTTTAAATGCTCATTACCAATTCTGTTGCATTTACAACCACTGTAGACCCAACTCATATACACAGCGAGAAAATGTCAACAATGTCCACTATTTTAAGTCAAGCAATTTCCTGCAGAATGTGTGAGCAGACTTAGTATTACGCAATTACTACATTACTAAAAGGTTTTTGTTCAGAAAGACTTAGTTTTAAATATTCAAAATGCATCTGTATTTCTAGTATTTCATCTTGTGGCTGCAGCAGCCTTCCACAACTTTTTATCTTTAAGGTTACACATCTATGCATAAGAAACCTTTGGACTTTCAAGGTTTGTGGCATTGTCATTGTAGAGAATGATGCTATGAAGAAGGTTATTGGAGCCATTTTCAAAGAAGCCATTCATGCAATTTTACACTTACAACACTTATAATTTCTTTATTCCTTTCCTCAATATAGATCCATACGCATTTTTACCCATGTGCCATTTGATCAGGATCTGCTACTGTCGGTAGCATTTGGGTCAGAATTAACCTAACAAATCAAAAAGCAAACAGTTTAGATCATGATCAGGGGGCACAGATGTGCAGGCTGATCTGGATCTTAACTCTTCACCCTCTCAATTAAGGTGTATCTATGGAGGACAGGGTTAAATTAACTCTAAGCCTTCCTTTTTACTAATTGTATTGTTCAGATATCAATAGTTTGGTTATAACTTACCAAAATATTCATTTTTTTCTTTCCAAATTACTTTTTGATCAGTCTTGTCAAATTATTGTTTGGGACATATCTAAAGTATTTATGAATAAAAAATGTTTGACATTTCTATATTAAATAATTTTATTTTTTAAATTCAACATACAATTGAAAAGTATCATATATTGTGTTCTGATCACAGAAAATACTATGTTGTTGGTGGTGATTTAAATAAGAGATTATATATTAAGACTTTGCACTAAGACTGTTAACAGACGACTTATATCCAGCGATTTTTTTTTTTTTTTTTTTTTTTTTTGGGCGTTCACCTTTTCGGCGTGTAAGCGTGGTGCTGTGCTTTTGGATAGGAGACCGCCATATTGCAGGCTCAGCACCTCCGACTTCGGATCTCCTTGCGGGTCCTCCTATACCGACACCCGCCGAATCGGTCATAATGCTAACCCTTAAACCCTGAGCGCCAAGGAGGGAAGCCATTACTACCATTTTTAAAGTCTTTGGTATGACCCGGCTGGGGATCGAACCCACGACCTCCCAGTCCGGAAGCGGACGCTCTACCTACTGAGCTATCCGGGCTGGTATATCCAGTGATCAAATGTAACAGTCGATTGAATACGTTCTGTAATTTCAAGACTATAAACCCATAACTTAACATTATTTTGACTTTTTGGTATCATATCAGTATCACAAATTCATTTTTGTCATTCTTTTGCAATCTGTCAGTTTAGATTGTTGTCTTACTGATTCAGCAGTGTTTGAGAGGAACCGGTTAGATCATACTAAGTGCAAACTAGGCTGACGAAAAATAAGGGGAAAACATGATTTTATGCTTTACTCAATGGGATATGGCTGTTATCCCATTGGTGAACAGTGTAGGTCCAGGTTAGCCAGCACATCCAGTGCCGTCTGATGAGGATATGTGCTGAATGCTTTTGATATTGACCAAGATGCGACCTGACTATACATCCAAATTAGATAGTACTGATGTGCTGGTTGATCTGGATCTTTGCTTATCACACACATGATGAAACCTGTACAAATGGAATAAAGTTAAGGTTTTGTTTAGTGTTCTCCTCAACGAAACTTTAGATAAACAGTGAATTAATATACATGGGGTAATATTGTTTATATTTCAAGGAGCAACTTTTGTCCAGTACTCCTGTTTGGAAGGGGACTTTATCGTTTAGGTTTAGTATTGGCTACTAAAAAACTCTTAATAGTCCGTTTGCTAAACTGCTACAATTTTAGTATTGAGCTAAAAATATATTTTATATAATAGAAACCACAAATTTAATAATAATTTTTTTTTAACCAAAACACATGTATTCATATGACCAGGACTACAATTAATTTATAGCAAAAAAATGTTCTGTATAAAAATGGCCCAACATATAGAAAATGTCCAACATATACTAATTCGACATTATTTGCCTATATCTGAAAAGTACAACTGAAAACTTTATTACGTCATTCGGCTTTTTAGCTTTTGAAAGCTTTTATTGTAATTGGTATGCTGATAATTTATTGTCACATATTGATGAATGCGTTTTACTGACGCAAGTCCACCTACCCGTAAAATACATTCTCATTTTCTAGCATTGGAAGAGAAATGTATTGTTAACACGCAATTATGACATGAGATTGGAGTTGTATCGTAATAATGGAAAATAAGAAAGATAAGACTGTGTAATGATAACTCAACAGGACTTGTACAGAGAACGCCCAATCGTCTATTCATGATCATTTCAATATATTGATTGATTAAGACTTTATTAAGGGAAGCATAATCAGACATGTCAAGTAAATAAAAGTACCCTGCAGATGTTGAAGTAGTGTAAAGTGTACCCTGCTAGTAATGGGGCAGAGCTAAGGCTTTTGTCCAGCACTCCTCTGTCTATAGCAATGGGGTGGGGGGAAGGCTTTCGAGCACTCCTCTGTCTTTAGCAATGGGGTGTGGGGGGGGGGGGGGGGGCTTTTGTTCAGCACTTGTCTTTAGCAAGGGGGCAGCTTTGTCCAGCACTACAGTTTTGAGCAAACCAGTTCTCTTAAGCCTGTAGGTTTTTTTCTAGTTGAAAAAGAAGATGCATTTATCTTCACAACAATAAAGTAATTATTTTAATCAAAATACTTGGATGTGCAACATGGTTTTCCTCACATCAGAATTCTTTGAATGGAGAATGTTTTTACACATTTTCTTATTTTTCAAAAAATGAATTGCTACATTATAGAGAACATAAAAATCACACTCATTTTAGGTTATATAAAACAAACTGGTTCTGGTAATTTATTATGAAGAGCGCCAAAAGCATGTTCAAAAACAATTTACAGGACTGCCTTAGTCAGATCCTTCATGTACACAAATCTCTTATTTTTATGGTACATGTACAAACTGAGTATTTATTAGTCATATCATTTTACTATTTTATTTAAAAAAATGTCATCAGTCATTTGTTTGGTTTATGAATGTTAAGTGCTCAGTTCCTTTTCATGACACAAGTTCTTTTAACCTAGTAAATCAAAAAGTGAATCTGGACTTCTGTTTACATACATTTATGTAATCAGATACTTTGAAATAATATGTTTTTATATATCAGTGCATGGTGTTGTGGTTTAAGGTTTTAATAAAGCTGCGTGGGCTGAAAGATTTGAAGTGTTCAAACTGTTGTACTTGTGCCAAAGGAATTATTTTGACCTTCATTGGATTTATAAATATAGACGATTCATAGAATGGTATGATTATTTTTACATGTATCAAGCGGATGTTGATAATTTTAATTTGTAAAACCTTAACCATTGAATTTGTTTAACTATTTTGTATTTCTTTGAGTTTTATGGGCCAGTCCATTCATTAATCATAGGGTTGTTCATTGATATAACAGGGAACAGTGTAAATCCTAAGCTGCAAACTGGCAATCCAGGCTGATCATGGTTAACATGTCTTTAACCTTTACTCCATAGACACACCTTAATTGCATGGGCAAACAGTTTAGATCCAGCCGGCGCATCTGTATTACGAATTATATAAGGGTAAAACTAACAGCTAAATAATTTTTAAAATACTTGGTGGGTTATTTGTTAGGTTAGTTGTTAGGTTATTTGTTATTAAAATTTTGTTAGGTTATTTCTGACCAAAATGTTTCCAGTGCAGATCAGACGGCACAGATGTTATACGCCAGCAGTGTAAATCCAGATCAGCAGGCACTCATTGATTCATTAGGTTTATTGACCAAAAAGTGAACTACGTAGTGTAATCAGGTGGCACTAACATGCCTGGGCTAACCTGGATGAGACTACACGGTTCGCACATGAGATAAAACCCCTATGATGTAATACGAAGTATAAAAGGGTAAAACTAACTAACAGCTAAATAATTTTTAAAATACTTGGTGAGTTAAACTTCTATAAAAGACTTCCATATATTGTTCCATAGTTTAAAGGTTTCTTTGCTGTAGACAGTGATCAATATAATTGATAAGGATTTCAAAAAAAGACTAGTAGGTTTTTCCAGTATCACCTGGGTTCATAAAGAATGTTTTGAAGGTGATACTGTAAAATTTTAGAGGAGTTAATAAGGGTAAGCCAATTACTTTGAATTTTGTAAACTTTTCATTGCAGAAATATTAAGTGACATTTTTTGCTTTAATTCAAACGATTAAAAAAATTTAACAAAATTCAGTTGGGACTCGGTGTGTTATGCAGTGTTTGCAATAAGCTGGCTTTGCTTTGAATTTTATCTGACTGTTCTGTGAGTTTAGTGGGGTTTCGTACACATAATTGTTGTGTGAGTATCTGGTTTACACTGAACAATAATAACCCTTTACTCTATACATACACCTTTAATCACCTGGGCAAACAATGTTGATCCAGATCAGCCAGCATATCCGTGCCATCTAATCAGGATTGAACTGTTCTTAGAGGCATTAGGTTGTTTCTGACCAAGATGCGAACATTGAGATCTAATCAGATGGCACAGATGTGCCAGCTAATCAGGATCTACACTGTTTGCCCATGCAGTAAATGTGTATCTATGGAGTAAAGGGTTAATGTAAAATTCTCTTTATTTCTGTTTGAACTTTACACCTTAAAGTAAATTGCAGCTTATCAGTAGTAGACTTCTTTTCATTCAATGTTAAAATTTAAATGGACTGGTCTCAAGATAAGTTAAATTACGTACTTACGTAGAAATCAATCTGTTCATTTCTCAGGGATCATTAAGTCATGTGACACGGAGAAAGTAACGATTTTATCTAATTTTGGAAGTAAATGTGAGATAATTCATTTCTGGAACCGTGTGGCAGCTTTTAGCATCTTGTAACAAGAGTGGTGCATACGACGCTCTTTTTGGTAGCAGATTTTGTGACAAATTTAGATTTATTGCCGTTTAAAGAGGAATTTTTACAACTTGCCCAAATGTATGTTATTATTCTACTTTGATTTCTTTATCATTTTATAAACAAAGTTTGCAATTGTTTGATGACTTTTAACAATATTTAATTAAATACAGACACCATTCAGCAGATATAATGTGAAAATACAAGGTAGCAAACATGCAAATACAGCATTAAACTCTAATTTACTTACAATTGTAACATACTTTTAATCTTTAATTTTGTTTTTGTTTGTAAAAGGTGAATTATTTAAAGGTGCAGAACTGTTCATTAAAACAATTTGAAAGCTGCTGGATAAAAAAGTTTTGAAGAAGTTGCTTTACATATATTGTACAGTAACTTTTTTCAAAGGCTCATCCAGGCAGCCTTTTTGTGCTTTATTTACATAAAAATATCATACTTTTGAATAGATTCAGGATTAATATGTTGCCGTCTGCTGTGCTGTAATTTCATGTATTTAATCCATGCTGTCTGATCAGGATCTGCACAGGTCCTGTTTTGGTCAGAAATAACCTAACAAATCAAAAGCGAACAGTGCAGATCCTGATCAGACAGCACGGATGTGCCAGCTGATCTGGATCTACACTGTTCGCCCATGCAATAAAGGTGCATCTATGGAGGAAAGGATTAAGTTATACTAATTAATGTAGGATTGATAATGCCAAGAAATGAATAATAACCAAAAATCTCTTGCAGTTTTGACCAAATTTTGGATGAAAATCTAGAAATTATAAAAATGACTTAAAACGGGAAAATGCAAACCTAATCATATTCAGAGAAAATTCCATTAGAGTAATTCAGTAGGAATTGTGAGTGAAAGGTTCTTGACAACATTCAACTTTTCTGACTCAAGAAATCCCTGCAAAGTTAAAAGAAGTGACAATAGTCTGGTTTTAATTGCCAAGAAACCACAGTGAACATGCTAGAAACCTGTGAGGTTTGCTGTTCCCTAAGACTGATTAGTTGGCATGACATATGTATCAGCTTGAGTTTAATCAGTGCTGAAACACTGACATTTATATACTGGCAGTGAGCACTCAACAAAATGCAAGTTTCAGTTGTGGCCCTGAGTGCCGACCCTATTCAGTTTGTGTTTCTGGGCTAGTGTAGACCCTAATTGATTTGTGTGTCCGGGCAGTGTTCAGTCACAAGAAAACATCTCTTAGAGATATTATGTATAGACTAATAATGGTGATGCCCTTGGTTAAAGATTTAAGTATTATGGTTGTTCTGTTTATAACCTAAAAGAACCTTTATGGCGAAGGTTTACACAATTCTTTATTAAATTTTGGTGCTTACTTTAGATTTTGTATTAGGATTTAATTAGATGGCAACGAGTAGTAAAATTGGTACTCGATTACTCGAATAAACTTCGGATCGAGTACTAGAAAAACTATTACCGATTTTGGAAGATGCCGAATCCATTTTAAGTTTTGGTTCGTATTCTGCAAGTTACTCTGTGTTTGTGAACCACATACTCCATATAAATTAGGATAGGTGAAAAAGAAAATGATGTTTTATTTTTTAAAATTCTGTTTTGTTATATTTATTTTATTTTTAAAAGAACTCATTAAAAGTAACCAAGTTACAGCAGACATTCGATAAAAAAAATGTATATGTACATTATATGGTGGTCAGAATAATATCTTGTCCTTAAATAATCAAATCAATAATTCTAACTTAGCACACATCAATACTGAAACCCGATCATCTTTTGTTGGGTGTCGTCTTTCTGCCTTTTTGGGGTTGTATTAGTTTTATGTTTCATCCTAAGATAGGAGTTCCAGCATATCAGGCGATGTTTACTTTTTAAGTATCTTTAATGCACATCAAGGCTATTTTACTTTTTATTTCATTAATATTCATAGATTGGTTCGTGTCAAGGACACATAAACCTATCAACAATTTTAGTGGACAGTCCAGAACTTCTCTTTCTTGTTGAAATAATTGGCAAGTAAGGACACATTAACCTATCAACAATTTTAGTGGACAGCCCTGAACTTCTCTTTAGTTTAAATAATTGGCAAACAATAGATCTATGCTATCAAATCATTGCTTACTGCCATAAGTGACAAGTGCAAATTGGGACCCTGACTTGACATTTTGAAACCTCGCACCAATTTCAAAGTGTTAATTGCGCCAACTGTGGGGATTAAATGTATCACATATTATGCCTAATTAGCGCATGCATTCTTTAACACCGTATATCATAGGAATTTACCACAAAACAAATGGATTTCATTTTTGTTAAAAAATATCTGAGTACTCAAGTAGTAGATTTAGTATTTGATACATCTGTACATAATATAAAATGACAAAAACTGTTCCTTTGTACCATTTAAAAAGGTCAAACAGGAAGTGATTTTGATGCACTCTGAGCAGACAATATGGCTGAAGGCTGTGACTGAGTCCAAAAATGTCCCTCGACTTCTGTTGACCAGAATTTTCATCAGACTTGCTTTGTCATCTAGGGTAAAGAAATCATGTAAAATGTCACATTTAAATGAAAAAGGTAAAACTTGGGCAGAATTTTATGTTGGTGATAAATTGATAATATTTTAGACAGTTATCTAGAATAAAAACTTCAGGTTGCTAAATTAAATACTAATCAAAGGACTGAAAGTACTAATATCACGCATTGCATGTGAATGTAATGCTAGCGAACACACAATATTAGATAGAGAAGTAGTTTTATTTTTATTCATAAACATTTAACAACAAACAAAACCAAATTATTTCAACAGTATTGAACACTGAAAGCACAAAGATAATTTCGCTGGTAAATTAAATTTGGTAAATTTCTGTGATTGTATAGGGTGGAAAGTTATACTTGGCACAAAAAGGTGGAAGTACTGGATTTCTGTCATATTGCAGAAATGTAGAATGTACTCTTGTCAGATCTGAAGGTTTTTGTTTGAACAATACTGAATCTTCATCATTGCATAAAAATGCACCAAGTAGAATACAAGAGTTTGGATAAAATAGAAAAAATACTGAACATTACATCATTCAAATTTACAGCGATGACTACATACTGGCCCCTAGGGTTAGTGAACGTTTCCAGCATCAAAAGCATTGTTACAGTAATATATTGCAATTAGCTTAGCACAATGTAAAAAAGTCCTTGTCAACTTAATAAAAATATTTCAATTTTGTAACTTTCTCATAGCATGATGATATAGTCAAGTTTGAAACTTGGACATTTGGGATATGAAAACTTTGGTCAGTGAAAAAACTCTAAAGACATTTGAGACCACATTTTTCCATACAGTTTTCAAACAAAATTATCAAAAATTGAAAACCTTGTACAGAGTCAAAAGACTTGGACACCAAGGCTATAAAACTGAGCATGGAAACCAGTCTCAAATCTCGAGCACATGATAGGCTGAAATGGTGACCAGTTGCCATTTCAGCCAATCAGATGCTTGAGATTTGAGACTGGTTTCCAATCTCAGTTTTATAACCTTCAGCCCATTACAGGTCGTGAAACCAAACCTTTCTATCAATAAAGAGGAAACCTTTTTCATTTGATGATTGTCAAACAAATTGTTTGACATGTGAGCCAGGTTTAAAGAACTAGGTCTGTAGGTCACATATTAGTAGTGTTGGGAAATCGGTTGCAAATCATAATCGATCATCGGTTGGAATCGGTTGCCCTTTCCGATGCGATTTCACGATTATAATCGGTTTCATAATTTACACAGTGTTAGGTTTACAAATAGTCTTAGATCAGTCATGTCAGTAGCATACATAATTACTGGATACTAATAATTTTCAACTTTCTGACCAAAAACAAAATCAAAATAATTGCTGCCCAAAAAGGTTTGTGCAACTGAACTGAACGCCTCTAGATCCGCCACATGAATTCTTAAATGCAAAAATGTTGCGTTTTTCTATGAATAATATACTGATTTTAAGGCTGAAGACACAAGATAAGAGGTCTAGTTTATGAAATACATATTTATTCGAAGAATTTTTACCATCGTCATATAGCTACGCAACTCAGAACCTCGACAAAATCGGCGCCATTTTGCGTTTTTGCTTGTTGCCTGTATTTTTGTATTATTTGCAACAAATTCTGCAAAGGCCTTTCGTTAGGTCTAGGTTTTTTTTCTGTGCGATGGAAGTTCTTCGTTAATCTTGTAGAATCTAAAGTGCTTCTGATTAATTTTTTTGCCTTGGTTCTCGTAAATCTCTCGGATCGCCATTTTAATTTTCAATTTTTCAAAGTGATTTCCCTTTATGGACGGTGTAAAAGACTGAACCCGTACCTTTATATTTTGTCTCTTACACTGCGCATGTCTCAACTGTTAATCGATTATGAGAGAACGACATCGATCATCGACATCGAGAAGCATTAACACGTCGCTAATCGATGTTTTCCGATCATCAGCACATCACTACATATTAGCACATTTTCATTAGTGCTCAACACTAAGGGTCTTTCAGTTACGCTTCTTCAATAATCAGGTGAACCAGTGAGGCCCTGGCCTACCATGCCTTCTGTTCAGAAAGTTCTTTTCAATTCACATATTAAATTAAACTGAAAAGTCTTAACCCTTTCCTCCATAGATACACTTCAATTGCGAGTGCGAACAGTTTAGATCCAGATCAGCTGGCACATCTATGCCGTCTGATCAGGATCTTAACTGTTCGCTTTTTTGATTTGTTAGGTTATCTTTGACCAAAATGCGACCAATGCAGATCCTGATCAGACGGCATGGATGTGCAGGTTGATCTGGATCTGCACTGGTCGCACATGTGTAAAAACGCGTATAATTATATGGAGGAAAGTCTTAATTGAATTTCGTCTTGAAGTGAATGTTCTGTGCGGGCAGCAACTTCTATTCAAAAGTTTTTTATGTTTTATCTGCTGACTTAAGTGATTACTGCTATTTGAAGAAACATTTGTATAAGAATGTTACATTGTATGTTACAGGATTGTTAGTTCAGATAAATCTACAATAGTGGCTCAGGTACACGAACAGCCAGGGGTCGGATCCGGGACGGATACTCCACCAACCAAAAAAATGGGCCGGAAAAAAATACAGATCTCGCGTATTGCAGATGAGAGAAATAGACAAGTATGTTCATGTAATTTTATTCATAAAGTAGCCTCTACAACCATGTCTTTGAATTGTCATAAGATATAAACTGGTTGATTCACTATTCATTCAAGGGACCATTATATGTGACTTTTCCATTTGAAAATTCTTTAAAATGATGCAGTTTTCCCCAAAAAGTTACTTTGCATCAGGGTTTTTCTTTTCTCTGTTTAAGGAAAAATTGTGTTATTTTCCCCCAAATTAATGGCATCGACCCCTTTCTCTGGTGGTGAAAAAAAAGGTTCTTCCTTCAGTCTGATCAGGTCCATTAGTTGGAAGGATGCTTTACAAAAAATAACTGAATAGCAAACAATGTAGAAACTGATCAGACAGCACAGGCAGATCTATACAGAATATGCAAAAGGATGTAAAATCAGGAAACAGGAATGAAGGCATTTGAGAAACATTTATAAAAAAATAAAATATTGGCATGCATTCCAACTCCCCCAAATACCAGCTTCTGTCTGTTGGCATTTGTCGTATTGCACTTAAAAATATGACTGACATTTTATGAAATTTGTTAAAATATCTGTACAGATAGTGGTATTATAAAAAAGCAACAAACAAACAGATTGTAGTGAATGAAAGTAAGTAGCAATTATTCAGTGCAGATCCCTATTGGGCTGATTGCTACACAAACATACCTTCATCCTCGCACAGCATCACAGTGGCTGCTGATTGCTACCCTACCTGATGTACAACGAACTGGATGGCTTATGCTTAGAGAAAGGCAATTCTATTACCCTTTACTCCTTATCTTTGGCCGTATTTACACATGTGTGACCAGTGTAGATCAAAATCAGATGGGACATCCGTGCCATCTGATCAGGATCTGCACTGTCTGCTTTTTTGTAAGAATTAACCTAATAAATAAAAAAAAACGAACTGTGCAAAATCTGATCAGATGGCACAGATGT
Source organism: Corbicula japonica (assembly GCA_038501625.1). Classification (NCBI taxonomy): domain Eukaryota; kingdom Metazoa; phylum Mollusca; class Bivalvia; order Venerida; family Cyrenidae; genus Corbicula; species Corbicula japonica. Next base: position 6,332,234 of record JAZAYU010000033.1, on the reverse strand, counting down.
GATGGCTGATCTGGATCTACACTGTTTGCGTTTGCAATAAAAGGCTTATTTATGGAGGAAAACCTATCTGCTCGCTGACTGCATGCTCAGGGCAATTATGTTGGTAAGTTGATGAGGTAATATATGAAATGTATCAAAACAAGATCACTGTTGATGTGTTTTGCTGCTGTTGGACAACAAAACTTGGTCGTTAACAAGGACAAGAAAAGAGCATTGTTCTTTCATAAGTTCTGGCTGAGAGGGATAGCCTTGGTAAGTAAGAAATGTTAATTTTGGAAGAGGATAGGCTGTAAAATGTTTATAACAATTCAGCTTTGGAAAAATACAGTGAAATAGTCTAGTGAAAACACTTAACTGAGCTCTGTGAACTGTTTTAAACATGAATTATTCGGTCTGTCCCTATTAGTCAACAAAGACAGAAATTTTGTTTCAACAGCAGTCTGGCTTAAACACACAGAGCATTTTTCAGGAAGAGATGCCTGCAATAGTGGTCAACATTAAGATTGGTTCAGTTTGACTCGGTACAATATGCAGACTTTGAATGAGATAACACCAAACCGTTTGGAACTAAATTTTTTATTTGATATTATGAATAAGCCATGACTTCAGGCTGATGTCGGCGAGTCCCAGGCAGTTACTAGCCACTTGGTTTTGTAGGTTTGAACAATACTTGGCACTTAAGTTACCTTATGAAGTCCCCATCCAGCTGGCTTGGTCTTGTCAGGTTACACATCAGTTTAGAACATGATCATTTAACCCTTAGCCCCATGGATATTAATCCAGATAAACCTGCACAAACATGCTTCCTGATCTGGATCTACATTGGTTGGTTTTCAAATAACAAATGATAATAATGAACCTCAAAGCAATCGATATAGATACTGATAAGATGTGCTGCTGGATCTGGATGTACACTGGTCCTCCACAGGATATATTAAGCCAAGATGTGCTGCTGGATCTGGATGTACACTGGTCCTGTAAAGGATATATTAAGCCAAGATGTGCTGCTGGATCTGGATGTACACTGGTCCTGTAAAGGATATATTAAGCCAAGATGTGCTGCTGGATCTGGATGTACACTGGTCCTGTAAAGGATATATTAAGCCAAGATTTGCTGCTGGATCTGGATGTACACTGGTCCTGTAAAGGATATATTAAGCCAAGATGTGCTGCTGGATCTGGATGTACACTGGTCCTCCACAGGATATATTAAGCCAAGATGTGCTGCTGGATCTGGATGTACACTGGTCCTGTAAAGGATATATTAAGCCAAGATGTGCTGCTGGATCTGGATGTACACTGGTCCTGCAAAGGATATATTAAGCCAAGATGTGCTGCTGGATCTGGATGTACACTGGTCCTGCAAAGGATATATTAAGCCAAGATTTGCTGCTGGATCTGGATGTACACTGGTCCTCCACAGGATATATTAAGCCAAGATGTGCTGCTGGATCTGGATGTACACTGGTCCTCCACAGGATATATTAAGCCATTATCCCATGAAGAAAAGGGTCAACTGAATCTTGTTCTTATGCTTTTAGGGCTCTGTTTCTTAAAAAATTCTTTTATATTTAGTTTTAACATTAGATACTGTCCAAAGGGAAAAGTTATGAGATGTGAATGAACAAGCTGCTAATTAAGTCTGGAACTCACAGATTTATTTGACAAAAAATTGCAGTAAAAACGACAATGTGAGGAAAGATTTCCTGGTAAAAATAAGGAAAATTTCATTAAAAATGTACAAATCAAGCCCATTGATTACCATTCTAAGCACTGCCTTGAGTCTGATCTGGCTCTACAGTGTTTGCAGTTTCTTTAAATCACCTCAATTAACAGTTATTAGACTGGCACAGATTGAAGGAAAGGTGATTTTAGTACTGCTTTTTACTCCATGGGATATGAGTGTTAATTACATGGGCTTATTGTAACCCAGCTATGGTTGAATTAGTACCGCACTTGTTATATCTTGCCATAGAGCTAGCTTTTATGGCGACGTGGTAGAGCGTTGGACTGGCATGTGAGGGGCCTCAGGTTTAATCCTTGGTTCAGGTGCGGAATTTTCAGAACCATTGTTATATATGGCACCCAATGGGGGACCTGCCAAGTATGTTTAAATATCTTGAGATGAATCTACAAGTTAATCTCTATACTCAATGGAAATAGGATGAATTCCAATCTGGAGGGGCTGTATATAACCTGGCTATGGTTGAGTTAGTACTGCACTTGTACCATTAAGGCTAGCTTTAATGGCCACATGGTAGAGGGGCCCTGGGTTTAATCCTTGGTTCAGGCGCGGATTTTTCAGAACCCTTGTTACATTATCAGGCAGCACATCAGGATCTACACTGTTCAGTTTTTTATTCATAAGGTTATTTTACCAAGGAACAACCAGTGTAGATTCTCATAAGTTGGCATAGATATGAAGGCTGATCTGGATCTACAATGGTCCCACACACTATAAAATCTATATATTTGAAGTAAAGGGTTTTATTCCACGAGTTCTAAGCTTGTTCAGACTTACAGATTATCCTGCATCTGAACTGCAACATGCAGCTAATGTATTATATTATTATATAATATCTGATTGTTACAATGCAAACACTGCACAACATGTCAGCTGCAGTATATGTGGGTGTCATTCTCAGTGAATCGTGATTGTCAGACAATATTACAGTATTTTCATCCATTACTACTGCTCAGGAGGGTAATTACAAAAAAACTCTGGTATGTTATTTATTTCTCAGGCTGTATTAACATTGACTTTAAATATAGATAGGCTGTGATTACTGGTTTGTTAAATAGAGTCCCCAGTTAACTGAGCAATTAATCCTAGCTATTATTATGAAATATGGAGTCATTCCATAAACTTAAATATTCTTTGAAACCATATTTAAAAGATTGTGTAAAAGATGCCCATCATCAGGCTGTTGTTAGAGTTATAGAGAGATGTACAATCTCAAACCATCTTGAGTCAAGGAACCCAAGTGAAATCTCAGGTAGAAAGAATGTCACAGAATATATTCCTGGCTTTGAAAGATCAGCTGTTGGCTGCATAGTACTAGAGAAGGGAATGCTTTGCTTTTAAAATTATAATAATTCAGATTGTATTAATCCTTTCCTCCATTATATTTACACATCTTAACCCTTTCCTCCTTAGATACACCTTTATTGCATATGTGATCAGTGTAGATCCAGATCAGCCAGCACATCTATGCCGTCTTATCAGGATCTGCACTGCTCACATTTTAGTCAGAAATAACCTAACAAATAAACAAGTGAACAGTGCAGTTCCTGATCAGATGGCACAGATGTGCCGGCTGATCTGGATCTACACTGTTTGTACATGCAATAAAGGTGTATCTAAGGGGGAAAGGGTTAAGATGATAATGCAAGATATATCTTTTTTGTATTTTGGGCATCTTAACTAACTAGAAAAAGGGAAAAAAATTATTCAGCTGCAAAAAATGTGGTTTAAGTCAATTACATAATACATAATAGGCAATTTCAAAAGGTATGCAAACTGCTGGTTTGATGGTAACCACCATCATGCTCTGTGGCAAGAAATTGTCAAATGAATCCGGCTTGGTTTCATCCTCTTAAGTGATCTTGACTATTTAATTTCAAAGAATAAGTCAAGCTTCCACTGGGAACAAGATCATAAAGCTGTGACAGGATACCAGTCTTTAATCATATGAAATGTAGACCTTTTCATTTAACCCATTACGTCATATCTACACCTTTTATTGCATGTGCAAACAGTGTAGATCCAGATAAGGCAGCACATTCACTCTGTCTGATCAGAATCTATATTGTTAAAATAACTTATAAAATCTGCTGATATTGTTTATAATGTAGAATGTTGTGAAGCTCTGGTTATAAAGCAGTTTTATGACCGTGGTGACAATATGGCAGAAGCTGTCATGTTACTTATTTTCTTCGTATTGATTTCTGAGAACTTAGCATCAATTGAATTCATTGCATGAAATGATAGCCAAGACCTGGAAAAGCAATAAAACCCAGTAAATGTGTGCAAAGAAATCAGTTTATGATACAAGAAAAACGGCTAATGAAGCAGAATTAAGATCTGGCCTAGGCTTGGGAGCTGTCTGTCAAATGACACAATTGATGGTAATGGAAGCCGTCTTACTTTAAATGCGTAATTCCCTCATGAAAATTTTTCTCTTGTACGGTGTGTATATCTTGGTTTCCGTACACGACAACTTGTCCTAAGTCTTTGGACAGATCTAGTACTGATTATATGTATTTTGCACGATTTTGAGGTGAAAATGGAAAAATCTGTGGGGGGGTGGGGGCTGAATCTGAGGTGACAGATTTTTTAAATCTTAATAAATGATTCATGCAAGATACTTTTTCTTGCATATCTTTGATTTTGTATATTATTTTGTAAATTTAATGTTCTAAATCCTGTTTCCATACTCTGAAATGTTGACATTCACAAACCTTATTTTCTAAATGACGTCAGTTACTTGAATACATGATGTCAAAAATTTGTTGACGTGACATCAGTCATGTTAGCAAGCAAATGGAGTTTTTTTCCTTAGGAAAAGATATAATTTTCCTTCTGGTTTAAAACACTTATCCAGAATGAAAAAAAAGGGCACCAGGTGGAATATTCTAGTCATTACTTGCTGATCAATGTAAAACTAAGAATATGTGATAGAGTTGTTGATCTTATTTTCCAGGTGACCTTCACAAAAAGGAAGTTTGGCTTGATGAAGAAAGCCTATGAACTGAGTGTGCTATGTGATTGTGAGATAGCACTTATTATATTCAACAGTGCTAACAAACTATTCCAGTACGCAAGCACCGATATGGATAAAGTGCTTCTCAAATATACCGAGTACAACGAGCCACATGAAAGCCGAACTAACAAAGACATTATTGATGTAAGTAACCTGATTTTGATTTGAAGTTGTCCAAAACTATCCTAACAATGATGAGTGACATGTGCCCAAGGTTATAGCCCTTATTGAGTAGAAGAACCCTATTGATTTTGGGGTCAGTAGGTCAAAGGTCAAGGTCACAGTGACCCGAAGAGTGAAAACCGTTTCAGCTCAATAACTCAAGTACCTTTTGACCCAGAGCCTTCAAACTTCATAGGATGACAGCCCTTATTGAGTAGAAGAACCCTATTGGTTTTGGGGTCAGTAGATCAAAGGTCAAGGTCACAGTGACCCGAAGAGTGAAAACCGTTTCCGCTCAATAATTTGAGTACCCTTTGACCCAGAGCCTTCAAACTTCATAGGGTGATAGCCCTTATTGAGTAGAAGAACCCTACTGATTTTGGGGTCAGTAGGTCAAAGGTCAAGGTCACAGGGGCCCGAAGAGTGAAAACCGTTTCCGCTCAATAATTCGAGTACCCTTTGACCCAGAGCCTTCAAACTTCATAGGATGACAGCCCTTATTGAGTAGAAGAACCCTATTGATTTTGAAATCAGTAGGTCAAAGGTCAAGGTCACAGGGGCCCGAAGAGTGAAAACCGTTTCTGCTCCATAACTTGAGTACCCTTTGACCCAGGTACTTCAAACTTCATAGGTTGATAGCCATTATTGAGTAGAAGAACCCTATTGATTTTGGGGTCAGTAGGTCAATGGTCAAGGTCACAGGGGCCTTAAGAGTGAAAACCATTTCCGCTCAATAACTGGAGTACCGTTTGACCCACAGCCTTCAAAATTCATAGAGTGATAGCCCTTTTTGATTAGAAGAACCCTATTGATTTTGGGGTCAGTAGGTCAAAGGTCAAGGTCACAGGGGCCTGAAGAGTGAAAACCGTTTCCACTCAATAATAGGAGTTCTATTTTACCCAGACCATTCAAACTTCATACGATGGATGTCCTTATTGAGTAGAGGACTCCTATTGATTTTGGGGTCAGTAGGTCAAATGTCAAGGTCACAGGGGCCCCGAAGAGTAAAAACTGTATCCGGTCAATTACTGGAGTACCAGTTGACCCAGAGCATAGGGTAATAGCCCTTATTGAGTAGAAGAACCCTATTGATTATGGGATCAGTAGGTCAAAGGTCAAGGTCACAGGGGTCTGGGCGCAGGGGGGTGGGGGGGGGGGGGGGGCAGCGCAGGGGGGAGACATGCGTTTTTCACAAAAAAACATCTAGTTCCATTTGTAAATAAGTTCTAAGCTGGCTATTTCTAAAAAACAATTTTGAATTTAGTACAAGAAGCATGGTACAGAGAATCAACCCACTGTGGTCAACAACAAAAGCATTGATGTCACATCATCTTGGGTGTCAATATTATTCAATATTATTTCAAGAAAAAAGTTATTCTTAATTTTTTCTTAAAGATTGTCCTTTTCATTGTTCATTTTTCTGAGAATTATACTTCATTAATGACAGATATTCTAAGAAACGTGACATTAAAAATGAAAAACTCTTAGATTCTTAAAGCAAAAATTGAGTTTCAAAGAATACAAAGAGTTTGTAGATTTGTTCAAACTTGTTTTATTATGACTTTAGTATATGGGCTGTATAACAGGTAATGTAAACAAATTGGACTGAATTAAACTGTTACTTCAAAAGACCTGTTAAGTTAGATTGATAGCTTCTTGGCTCCTGTTTAAAATGTGAAGCAATAAAAATATCAGACTGAAAACAAATGAAACATGTTTTTGCATTCAATGTTTCAAGTACATTATCATTACACATTGAACACTATTTTTACTGTTGTGTTTATGAACTCATGAGAATGTTAGTGTTTGATGTTAAATAGTTGAGATCAAGCCACACTAAAAAGGGTCAAAAGTTAGCTGTATTCAGGTGGTAGAACTTGTTCAAGTTGAGTTCTTAAGAAAAGCTAGGTAGAAGGCAAATCTTCTATGGCTTGGTTTACTTTGGTTTAATAATGCATTTAGATGGCATGCATAAGCTCAGACCTTAAATTCTGTAACTGAATTTCACAGATTTCATGGGGGATTTCATATGACACACACTAATTAACCCTTTATTCCATGTTAACCCATTTTATTAAATGTGCGACCAGTATAGATCCAGATCAGCTGGCACATCCATGCCATCTGATCAGGACTTGCACAGTGAGCTTTCTGATTTATAAGTACAGCAATGGTTTTCAGTACCATCTGAATTTTATTTCACACATAATCAATAGGCATTATTAACATTACTATTGATTAACATTACTATTGATTATAATGAATTAGTGGAGAGGAAATCATATAATTTCATGAGAATCTGTTGCACCCTGTTAATTATTTTGATCAGTGTTTCATTATGTCATATAATTTCGATTGGTAAAGCTGTATAGTCAGATGTTTTACTGGTGTTTACAATTTAAACTAGACTAACCATTTGTCTGATAATAAGTTTGCTTTGTCTTTTCATTTATATTTTATACATCATAACAAACTTTTTATTGTTGCCAGTCTATTTTCTATCATATTGCATTGAGAGATGTCTGTATGATGTTCAGAAAGAGATGTAGACTGGCTCCAGATAATTAGTTGGAAAATTATTGAAAACAAAATACTTCATTGCCTGGAATCCAGGCTAAGTTTATACTAGCCCTTATTTCTGTGCCAGTGGACTATGTGATTTTCATCACTGCAGCTTAGACTTTGTGAATTTGTCTTGAAATTATGCTTACCATTTGAGACTTGTTCTCAATTGCAGCAGTCGCTATTTGAGTCGCTATATCTGAGATGCTTGCTATTTGTGTTCTCTCATTTTCAGAGCATCTCAGATGTACTTTATTTTGGTCAAACTGGTGCTGTCAGTTTCAACCAGTCTGTTGCAGTTACAGTTTCAATCATTCAGGTGCTCACAATTTCAGTCTGTCAGGTGCTCACATTTTTAGTCTGTCAGGTGCTCACAGTTTCAGTCTGTCAGGTGCTCACAGTTTCATTCTATCAGGTGCTCACAGTTTCAGTCTGTCAGGTGCTCACAGTTTCAGTCTGTCAGGTGCTCACAGTTTCAGTCTATCAGGTGCTCACAGTTTCAGTCTGTCAGGTGCTCACAGTTTCAGTCTATCAGGTGCTCACAGTTTCAGTCTATCAGGTGCTCACAGTTTCAGTCTTTCAGGTGCTCACAGTTTCAGAGTATCAGGTGCTCACAGTTTCAGTCTGTCAGGTTCTCACAGCTTTAGTCTGTCAGGTGCTCACAGTTTCAGTCTGTCAGGTGCTCACAGTTTCAGTCTATCAGGTGCTCACAGTTTCAGTCTGTCAGGTTCTCACAGCTTAAGTGTGTCAGGTGCTCACAGTTTCAGTCTGTCAGGTTCTCACAGCTTTAGTGTGTCAGATTCTCACAGTTTCAGTCTATCAGGTGCTCACAGTTTCAGTCTGTCAGGTGCTCACAGTTTCAGTCTATCAGGTGCTCACAGTTTCAGTCTGTCAGGTTCTCACAGCTTTAGTGTGTCAGGTGCTCAAAGTTTCAGTCTGTCAGGTTCTCACAGCTTTAGTGTGTCAGATTCTCACAGTTTCAGTCTGTCAGGTGCTTACAGTTTCAGTCTGTCAGGTGCTCACAGTTTCAGTCTGTCAGGTGCTCACAGTTTCAGTCTATCAGGTGCTCACAGTTTCAGTCTATCAGGTGCTCACAGTTTCAGATATCGGGTGCTCACAGTTTCAGTCTGTCAGGTGCTCACAGTTTCTGTCTGTCAGGTACTCACAGTTTCAGTCAGTCAGGAGCTCACAGTTTCAGTCTATCAGGTGCTCACAGTTTCAGTCTGTCAGGTTCTCACAGTTTCAGTCTATCGGGTGCTCACAGTTTCAGTCTGTCAGGAGCTCACAGTTTCAGTCAGGTGCTCACAGTGTCAGTCTGTCGGGTGCTCACAGTTTCAGTCTATCAGGTGCTCACAGTTTCAGTCTGTCAGGCGCTCACATTTTTAGTCTGTCAGATGCGCACAGTTTCAGTCTGTCAGGTGCTCACAGTTCCAGTCTGTCAGGTGCTCACAGTTTCAGTCTATCAGGTGCTCACAGTTTCAGTCTGTCAGGTGCTCACAGTTTTAGTCTGTCAGGTGCTCACAGTTTCATTCTGTCAGGTGCTCACAGTTTCAGTCTGTCAGGTGCTCACAGTTTCAGTCTGTCAGGTGCTCACAGTTTCATTCTGTCAGGTGCTCACAGTTTCATTCTGTTAGGTGCTTAGTTTTAGTCTGTCAGGTACTCACAGTTTCAGCTGGACAGATGTACTTTATCTTGTTGATAATAATTTTAAACAATCTGCTGAATAGTTCTTTGAAAAAATTTCAATCAACTTCAGCCAGCTTTAAAGCAATTTTCTCCTATAATATAAAGCCTGATCTATAATAATTTAGCAAGTGTGATTCTCATAAAAAACAAACTTAAATGGCATTTTAACACATTTCTTGTTAAGTGTTAGAATTTGTCAAGAAAGTAAAAGAAAATTCTGTGAAAATGAAATTACAGGTGCTAATGTAGTCACAGATTATGTATTGTAACTCTGAGAAATTAGTTTTCTTTTACTGCAAATATATTATTATAAAAATTTTATTGTTCTGAACTTGATAAAAATAACTACCTATTATGAGGAAGAGAAAAGATCTTTGGTTTTCAAATTCAGGACCAACAAAATCTTACGACTTCTTTTTAAAAACTGCTCAGCCACTGTCATTTCTGAACAAGTATTGAGAATTTTCAAGATAGGCCACACTTTTTTTATTTTTAGTCTTACGAGAATTTTCTTGAAAAAAAATGAGTACGGTAGGTTTAAAAAAAAAAAAAAAGATAAACATTTGTAAAAGTTTTCTTTTATTTAGATGACCTCTTGCTACTGACAAAACAATATATTACAGGTTAAAAATTTGTAAATAGGTTTATTTTAACATTTTTATGCTACAATTGTGTGATTGAAAAAAAATTAACTTATTAACATAAGATTATAAGCACAAATTCACATTCATACATCCTAAATGACTTCAACTGGCATTATTGCTGTCGATCTCAGTCTTGTCTGCCGAAAATGCGCCATCGTGAGAACCAGATATAGTTTTTAAAACGTTTTCATCGGGGATGTAGCGACTCAAAGTTGAACCAATGGTTTCATCATTTCTTGCTTTCTAGAATACCTTTTTCGGCCTTGGAATTGAGCCCTAAAACGTTGCTTCAAAAACTTGTACTGCGCCATTGGGGTGGCCATGATTAAAGTGAACTGTTTACATAAATAGGTTTTTAAATAATCGACTTTTAATTGTGTAAAATAAACCAGTCAGCACAATTTGGAAAGCTTCCGATTCCATCGTTTGATTCGTACTCATTCACTTTCGCTTTTTGTTTAGGTTTTAGTACCAAATGGGTACAGTCGGAATAAAAAAAAAACGGAAATCAAGATTTTATATTTTTTTCAATTTTAGAAAAAATATGGTCTGGATTTTTTGTAAGACAATAAATATAAAAGGTCTGGCCTTATAAACAAAAAAAAGAAACAAATTGTGTTGCAGTATACCCAACCTGCATCTTTACCGAGAGCTAATCTTGTGACAAAAATACTGTTTCTGAAAGTGTCCCAAAACTTAGGATGCAGACAAATATTACAGACAGTTTTGTAAAAATCTTTATTTTCTTTTACCTCTGTTAAAAGTTGTCCTGAACTGATTGAAGATGATTTGGTTAAACACAAGTTACTGTGACATCATGAAGCCAGGTACTTGTGCGAGATGTCAGAGATATCGGTCATTCATATGGCTTTTCAATAGATTTTTATTCGGATGAAAGGAAGGTGTCATCTTTTATAATTCTAGAAATGTTAGATATAAAAAAGGTCTCTACATATATGGAAGAAATAATTTTCCAAGACAGAGAATCTAGGTCGAGGTAATAATCCTTTCTTGAAGTAAACACAACATAGAATTTTTCCCTAGTGGAATAAGAATCTTAATTGCTTGTCTCCGGTTTCACTCTTTGAAGAGTATATTGTAAGTAATTATAAGCATTTAAAACAGAGGGATACTGTTTATATTGCCTAGTAATAAGGGACAAAGATGTAAGCATTGAAAGTTTTGCTCGTTTTTCTGTAAAATACATAAATCTGTTTCCAAAGAGAACAAGGTACTAATTGTTAATAAATGCTTTCTTCATGTACTTTTTTTCTCTTTTTTACCAACTGACTCATTCACAATTTTGGCACAGACGCCTGAATGTCAGGTTTTCCTTGCCAAATTGCTTATGTAATGGTTCATTTGAAAAGCAGAAGTGCAGAGAACTAAGGCTGCATTTTAAATCAGGTTTTAAAAACCATAACCAATATTTTAAGTTAATAATTCAGGGTTTTCTTGATTATGAATGATATAAACAACAATGAGCAAGATAAGGTTTATTGGTTTGGGATAGGTAATTATAAAATGTTGGAAAATCGTAAAGTAAATATTTTCCAGTCAGCACCTTCTTTAACAATTTTAAGTGCAGAGCACAGCATTAAAGGTGCCTGGTCACACATCAGGATGAAAATATTTTGTTTTTTTAAATATTGAAATTTTTAATATAAACTGTAGAAGACAATTAGACAAAGTTAACGTGCTGTAATATTCTTACACAATTAACATTTGTGTGAATACATTTAATGCCAAAGTGGAGTGTGAATGCAGTAAAATTCACTCACAACAGATACTTAAATGTACAGATTTGTCCAATCTTTAGGCAAAATTCCCTCCTTTTCAGTAATTTGTAGGCATTGTATAATGGTACAGTTAATATTAATGAGAACTGAGGCACAATCTCACTAAAGTCAGATCTAACAAACTGTTCCTTTTACTTTTGAAATTTTGTAGGCGACAATCTGATTGGTTCAAAGGGTTAGTGATAAAAGCATGTTTTAGTTACTTGTCGTCAGATCCTGATAGCTTAGCGGTTTTCAGGAGATGATTTTAATCAGATTGATTGAGGCATTGAAGTATTGCAGCTTGAAATGTGAATAGGCTTGTAACATTTGCAACCAGTGTAGACCCAGATCAGACTGCATATCCTCATAATCTGAGCAGGTTCTACACTGTTCACTATTCTTACATTAAATCCAGCTAATAAATTTCTGTAAAATACCAATATGAAAGATGTATGGATTTGTTCTGAATGATAAAAAGGTGTTCCATAACGAATATGAAAAAAAACTGTAATTTATGTAGAGTCTATGTAATTATTCATTGTTCTCTGGTAACACATCGGGAATTTAATGACCTTGAGCAGAAAAAAAAATCAAGTTTCGACTTAATTACACTGAAGTACACTGAAGTGTCAAAAGTGCTGACGTCAGCAAAATAAGGGAAATCATTGTTTAGCATTGCTTGCACTTAAACAAATCTCACGAACTGATAAGGTATGTCAGTACTCCAGGTCAACTGGTAATCAATCAGCCCGTGATAAATTTAATATTAAATCATTATAGCTAATTGAATTTCAGACAAACTTATTTATCAACAGTCTGAATGTTTTCACTGAGATTTTTGTTTAGAACATATGGATTGTAAAAGTTTGTCCTACAAATTTCCATCCATCCTTAATCCTTTCCTCCATATATATGCATTTTTACGCATGTGCGACCAGTGTAGATCCAGATCAGCCCACACATCCGTGCAGTCTGATCAGGATCTGCACTTTTCGCATTTTGTTAAGAAATAACCTAACAAATCAAAAAGCAAACAGTGCAGATCCAGATTAGACTGTTCACGCAATAAAATGTGTGTCTGTGGAGGAAAGGGTTAACTCTTTATCAATATGGCTTATATCCCATGAGCAAACAGTATAGATCCAGATCAGCCTGCACATCCGTATCACATTCTACACTTTTCACTTCTTTTTCGAAAGCAATCTAATAAATCTCGATGTGCAGATCAGATGGCACGGATTTGAATACTGATCTGGATCTATACTGATTTCACATGGGATATGTCATATCATTGGAGTTAAGGCTTAAATCCCTAGTGGAACATTCTTAAGGTTATAATCTGAAAAATCACCATACATGAAAGTTTGTTGTTATTTTAGGCAATGGCTTTATGCTAAGACATGGTTAAACTCAGATCTGTCACCTGGAGTTAAATAATTACATTCATTTTCTTTGCTTAAAGAAACTTCCAGCTATTGTGCTTGTAAGACATAAACAATGCATTTCTGTATCTCACAGATATCTAAAGTCATGAGCTATTGTGATGGTTGAACAGATTACGATAAGACCTTGTAATGGACTAACTTGATCTTAAAGTCAATCCCTTTTCTCATTCTTATTAAATCATGTCGTGATTTGAAGATCAGCATTCATTGATCACCAAAATCCCAAATTTATTAAAAGACCAACCTACAATGATAAAAATGTGGACATTTCTGTACTTTTTCTCCATGAAATAGCTGTTATCCCATAGGCAATCAGTGAAGATCCAGATAAACTGGTACATCCTTGGTGTCTTATTAGGATCAGCACTGTTCACGTTGAGATGCATTAGTTTATTTCTGACCAAGAAGAGACCAGTGTACACCCAGATCAGATGGCACATATGTGCCAGCTAATCTGGAACTATACTGGTCCCAAGGTTATAAAACTGAGCATGGAAACCAGTCTCAAATCTCAAGCATCTGATTGGCTGAAATGGCGACTGGTCGTCATTTCAGCCAATCAGATGCTTGAGATTTGAGACTGGTTTCCAATCTCAGCTTTATAACCTCCAGCCCAGGTCACTCATGTGATGGAACCCATATATATGGAGTAAAGTGTTAACATAGTTAAATATGTTAGATTAAATTAGTTAGATATGAGTTGAAGAAAATGAAGTACATTGATTTGTTCCTGGTGGTCTAGGATGTCTTGCAGACAATATTCTCCCAATCTTCCAGGAAATACCAGTGCTTGAGATTGTCTGTTCACTTTCTGAATTACTGCATGCATTGTGAACATACAGGATTTTGTCACATGTCCAGCTTTAAAAAAAACTGCTATAAAATTGTTTGAAGTTTTGATATTTTGGAAGGCTTTGTCATTTCAGATAAACTTTAATTACACAAATCTCTTTAAATACATTTTCATTTTAACTTTTTCATTCTTCAACAACAACAAATTTCCTTCATACCAGTTCGTTCTTCATAACCAAGCTGCAGATATGATCGATATTATACACTTTCTGATTTGTGCTGGAGCCAACACTGACCATTATTATGTGCCTGAACCATCACTATCCAAGATGTGCTGCAATGGTTCGTCTGTTAAAGTAATTCAAATTAAGCATAAAAAAATCATAGACACTAAATTTGGTTTTACCAACTGGTTTGGAAACACTTCACTTATGAACACTAAAATAATGTATTTTCACATGTGGCTTTTCCTAAAACTCATCTGTTTTCTTTGAATTACAGAAGAGATAGCATTTCTACTGTCATTTCTTGGCTGTGTTTATAAATTTGCACCCACAACAATGTCCCACCTATTTGACTGTGTAAGTAATGAGTGCAGCATTCAGATCTTTGTTATTGACAGTTTAGACGGGATATAAATTAAGCCTTGGCCGTCATTCTTCTGAAAAGGAAAATGAAGATGAATTAAATAACTTCAAAAACTAAGGTAAAAGCCTTCTTGTAGTGTTATGGCATTAATGGAAAAAAAGCCAATTTGAACATTGAAATCTTATCTAGAAAAGCTCATTCCAGAATGCATTATGAAAATTGTTTTCTCCTTATTACATCAACTAATGGCTTGGATTTTATGCAGTGTATAAATAATGGGACATTTGATAATGTACATGCATGTTTTATGGTAAAAGGACATGTTTCCGTTGCTATAAGATAAATGTTCTTGCATCAAAGAATAACATATTTACACTCATCTTGCACTTTACTGTGAATTAAGACTCTCTTCAGACTGTGAAAAGTTATGTTAGGAGCAAAGCTACAAATAAAAGCCATTCACAGACTATTTACGCACAATGTTTTTGTCTTGTGCAATCAACAAGCATACATATTTTGCCACAAGTTGCTGTGAATAATAGTGCAACCATTAGCTTGTGACTGTTTGAACATTTTAACATTATATCACAAATTCTTCTCAGTATTTTGGCAAGAATTGAGGAGTTTATAAATAAAAAATTAACCAATAATTTATTAATTTTATCATAATATGAAAAACATTTAGAATTTGAAAGTCTTTGGGCTTCACACACTTAAAACAACTGTGTTAGCTTCCACCTACAGGATCACTGCAGGGTAAGTCCCAAAGTCAGGAGTATGCTGGGACATACAGAGATAACTGCATCTCACATAGGGGTAACATGGGGGTAACTTAGGACCTGCATCAATCAATGCTTCCCCCCAGGAGCAATACGGGACCTACAGGGATCAATGAGCCCACCACTGGGATAATCTGGGACCCAGTTTACGCATCCCCTGACACAGACAAATAATGAAAGGTTTGGGCCCAGTCTACACACCCACCCTTGGGAAAGCATCATCCATGCCTAAGGTTATAAAACTGAGCATCAGATGCTTGAGATTTGAGACTGGTTTCCAATCTCAGCTTTAAAACCTTCAGGCCAGAAATTTTTTTTTCCATATTATTGGCGACTTGGATCTACTTGGTTAAAATTAAAGGCACCGTGACCTATGTCCAAATATATAATGGTCCACCTTACTTGAAATAAACAATAACAGTATTCCTAAACTGAAAGAATCTTAAGCATTTTGTACAGCAAAGTATCAAAGCATTACAGGTATACATTATGCTGTAGTTAATAGATTATAGTAGAGCATGGGAGAACCAAGATATTATTGTTGTTACCTATATTTCATGATGCATCTATGATACTGGCATAGACTCCAGGAATAGTCGGAGAATATGTGCCAAGTCTATTTCTGCTTCTAACACATACCCAAAATAACTGCACAATGACTCAGAAATAGATTCTGTTTGCATGCAGAGATTGATACTGATAGGGAGGATGCTTAGCTCTTCTTTGGATGAAGTTAGGCGGGTGATACAGTTAGGCAATTGACAGTAATTTTCATTCCTGTGTTAAAGTTTGACAGATTGCATGGAATCAGCCAGATATTACAAGACATTTAACATGCCACCTACAACCTTCTCTGGAATACTGGTATGTAATACTTCTGCAAGTGCTAATGACTGTTTATGTCACATTTTTGTGCCTATGTCACATTTTTGACCATACAGATGGACCAATATCAGCTTGGGCATATATCCTCCCAATCTGATCTTGCCTTACAAATTTTGCTATACTTTAAGTTAATATCTGAAGAATACTTCTAATTCCCCTGGGATAATTCCACTAGCACCCTGGAAATTGACTGGTGATAGAAATCAACTATTGATGTAAAAGCTTACATTGCCTTTTTTAGACTGTAGGACATGCACTCGCCAACAGTCTTTACCTAGAAATGGAAAAGACATATCCTATAAAAAAGTTTGGTGACACGCAGGTTTTAACTTTGGTACATTTGTCTATCTTAGCCTGCAGTTTGTAGCTGAAATATGAAACAGTAAAGAAGTTGCATTTGTTTAAACCCTACACTCCATGCAGAGGTTTTATCGCATTCACAACCATTACAGATCCAGATAAGCCTGAACATGTCTATGGTCTGATCAGGATCTACACTAGTAGCTTTCAGATTCACAAGATTTAGTGTGATCTTGAAGATTAGCAACAAGTGTAGATCCTATTCAGACTGTATGGATGTGCAGGCTCATCAAGATCTACACTAGTCACAAATGGAATACAAGCCATTCCCATATAGTAAAGGTTTTAAAACGAGGCAGTCACCACGGGAAAAGGTACCTTCGGGTCATTTTTGTGTCATTTTTGTTGTTACTATATTTAAAAAGAACTTTCGAATTTCTATTATTTTCTTATAGCAAAACAGTGATTTTGTTACACATTTTGACAATAAAATGGAATTTTTACCGCGTACTGCATAATAATTAATGTCGTCTGCTCAACTTTATGACGTCGTTTCAAGGATTGACGTCAACTGCCCGAATGTACCTTTTCCCGTGGCGTGCCTCAAACATTTAAGTGTTACAGTAAAGCTAAAATATGCCATCTGTGCTTGTTTTACTGCCACTTAGACTGCAGTATATGACTATAATGACAAGTTTTGACAGAGTTATGAGATCTGACCTGCAAGTCATTACTGACCTGGTGTCAGTGACCAGGTTGTTAGCCTGGTAAATGATAAATCATCAGCTGTATGTCATAATAATCCAGTTAATGCATGTTGACAGTCACTACATGAATGCACTAGGGTCATTGTCCGCCAGTATTGTTTACTTTTTGATTGTCATTATTAAGACAAATAAGAGATTTTGATTGTTTGATGGTGATCATCATTCGGTCATTTAGTAATCAAAACGTTGGGCATGAGAAGTTGATGACTGCTTTTCTGATGTATGTTTTGTTTATTGTACCTTGCTGCCAGTGTCCCTGATGTATGTTTTGTTTATTGTACCTTGCTGCCAGTGCCCCTTATGTTTGTTCCCATAGATCAACTGTTTAAAGAGTGCAGGTGTTCCCATTAATCAAGTGTTTACAGAGTGCAGGTGTTCCAGTTGATCAAGTGTTTACAGAGTGCAGGTGTTCTCATAGATTGTGTTCACAGAATGTAGGTGTTATCATAGATCAAGTGTTCACAGAGTGTAGGTGTTATCATAGATCAAGTGTTCATAGAGTGCATGACTCCCTCTGGATCAAGTGTTCATAGAGTGCATGTGTTCCTCTAGATCAAGGTATCATAGAGTACATGTGTTCCCATAGATCAAGTGTTCACAGAGTGCATATGTTCCCATTGATCAAGTGTTCACAGGGTGCAGGTGTTTCCATAGATCAAGTGTTCAAAGAATCCATGTGTTTTCTTATACCGTATAATGGGTTATTTTCGCGATCGAAAATTTTCGCGATTTTGCCATAATATAAATTTTAGCGGTTGTAATTTTAGCGAATTTGCATCCGCAGTAATTAATTTTGGCGTGCTTTACTGTTGCAATGCATTCATATTGCTATATTTCTTGTAATCCGGTACCAGCAAATGTACCTGTAAAAACAAATTATTATTAGAAGAAGTGTTTGCTAATAGGTGAAAGCTGTGCATTTGACAGTGGTATTTTATCAAACTGTTATAAACCAAATTGCCCGCAGCATAATTGACATCCGTTTTAATAACAACTAGTGTTTATGTTTTTTATCAACGGAATTATAACCGTAACCACTGCAAATATAGACGTAATGAAGCGATAATTGACCTTTAGCCCGCTGGGGCGAATATGAAGCATTTTCAAATATCTTATTAAGTAACGCTCATCAGCATTGTTTGTAAAGCATAGTATATGCAGCAAATTTTGAAAGAATTAAATAATCCCCACGCTTGTCATCAATACCAATATTTTCGACTCCTGAACATTTAACTGTATCGGTACATATCTACTCTGCCCGAAGCGTTTACTTATTAATTTGTTCACTATGAGATCTACTCGATTAACCCAGAACATAAAGAAATAGCAATGTCAGTCTTGCAATATAGTGCACTTTGCGAAAATAAAGTCTGGAATTTTTGGCGTTTGTTATTTTCGCGAATTCACGACTGTCTCGAAAATAGTGAAAATATTATGCTCGCGAAAAAAAACCATTATAGGGTATCAGGTGTTCACAAAATGCAGGTGTTCCCATAAAGCAGGTGTTCACAGAGTGCAGGCATTCTTGTAGATCAGGTGTTCATAGAGAGCAGGTGTTCCCATAGATCAAGTGTTCAAAGAATGCAGGTGTTTGCATAGATTAGGTATTAACAGAGTAAAGGTTTTCCAATAAATCTGGTGTTCACAGAATGCTGATGTTCCCATAGATCAAGTGTTCACAGAGTACAGGTGTTCTCATTGATAAAGTGTTTACAGAGTGTAGGTGTTCCCATAAATCAAATGTTCTCAGTGTAAGTGTTTTAATAGATCAAGTGTTCACAGAGTACAGGTGTTCCCATAAGTCAAGTGTTCACAGTGTAAGTGTTTTAATAGATCAAGTGTTCACAGAGTACAGGTGTTCCCATAAGTCAAGTGTTCACAGTGTAAGTGTTTTAATAGATCAAGTGTTCACAGAGTGCAGGTGTTCCCATAAATCAAGTGTTCACAGTGTAAGTGTTTTAATAGATCAAGTATTCACAGAGTATACGTGTTCCCATAGATCAAATGTTCATTGAATGCAGGTGTTCCCATAGATCAAGTGTTCACAGTGTGCAGGTGTTCCCATAGATCAAGCGTTCACAGTGTGCAGGTGTTTCCATAGATCAAGTGTTCATAGAGTGCTGGTGTTCCCATAGATCAAGTGTTCATAGAGTGCAGGTTTTCCCATAGATCAAGTGTTCACAGTGTGCAGGTGTTCCCATAGATCATGCGTTCACAGTGTGCAGTTGTTTCCATAGATCAAGCGTTCATAGAGTGCAGGTGTTCCCATAGATCAAGTGTTCACAGGATGCAGGTGTTCCCATAGCAGGGGTTTTCCTAGCCTTTCTGAGGGTCCGGAAAATGGACCCTTTCCCAAAGCAAACGGACCCTTTCCCAATCCGAAATTTCTTCCATTTTTCCCAATCGAATCCACAAATAATTTTCAAAACATAAGATATCCAATATATCGCACTTGGTCCGTGGATTCCAATTTTTTGTACATTTACAATGTATATGTTTGTTCATTCTTCGTGGTGGTAAAAAAGATCAAAATTATTCAATCAACGTTGGCGACAAATTCACGAAACGCACTCTTTTTTTGTGTCATATTACGTCATTATCGGCGACGGCTGTTTATTACATTTTGTGTTCAGGGATTTAAGAGGCGATGTACATGTTCACAAACGGATACAATTTAACATCAAATGATGAAAATAAATGAAAGATGTTTTTTTAACAATTATGTTGCTTCTGATTTGACATGAAACCCCCTTTGTGACGAACAATGCGAAAAACACCAAGCTGATAACGGTACTGGCAGAATTTCGTTCACGAGACAAACCGCAAATTAGCGACAATAAATGCAAGTTGCTAACCATAATAGACATGAGCAGGAGCGTCAAAACAGTTTGTTGTTTTGACATTACCTGCTCATTGACATATCAAGATGGTAAACGACGGACGACGACGAACTAACATCGTCGACCATGACCGACTAACAGATTGTCGATCAGTTGAAAGTACCGAAAACAATAATATGGCACCGTTGGAAATTGATGATGGCGATCTTTGTTTGAACATTAATTAATTTCTTTTAATTAAAAATAAATCTTAATAAATAAAACAGTTGTTTTAAAACATTTGTCCAGCACGGAACATACTCTGATTTACCCGTAGATTTCATGGCGTGTTAATAACGCAACACCGCGATATACATGCATCTGACAGCAGAAACAAATAAATTCTCATTGTTTTAGCGCGATTATTTACTTACATCGCGCTCCGTTTATATCGCGGTTGGTGGGCTTGGACCCCAATGTCCGCGATATAATGGAGTTGCAGTGTATGCATTGAGGGCCAGGCCTCCTTAGATGATGCCACCCTGGAGGAACTATGCAATGCGTTCAAGCACAGAAAACAAAGAAAAAAAGTCATTTGTTGACTTCAACAAATTAAAATTATTCCATACCTTGAGTTTTTTTTCTGGAAAAAAGCCTGTATATAGGTTTTAAACACTAAACCACCCTGAGTGAATAAAAAGTTAACTGATCCTTCCTTGTAAAAGTTTTAAAAAAGGGGGAAAATGCATAAAACAATGATTTCAAAATTCCCAAAACTTGTATTTTGTCGATAAAAATTCCCAATTGAGACGATTCACGCGCTAAAATTTTCCCAATTCTGGCCAGGGTCCTTTTCCCGAAATGGCCAGGAAAACCCCTGCATAGATCAAGTGTTCACAGTGTGCAGGTGTTTCCATGGATCAAGTGTTCATAGAGTGCAGGTGTTCCCATAGATCATGTGTTCATAGAGTGCAGGTGTTCCCATAGATCAAGTGTTCACAGTGTGCAGGTGTTCCCATAGATCAAGCGTTCACAGTGTGCAGGTGTTTCCATAGATCAAGTGTTCATAGAGTGCAGGTGTTCCCATAGATCAAGTGTTCACAGTGTGTAGGTGTTCCCATAGATCAAGTATTCACATACCGAGTGAAGGTCTTCCCATAGATCAAGTGTTCACAGAGTGCAGATGTTCCCATAGATCAAGTGTTAACACACAGAGTGCAGGTGTTCACATAGATCAAGTGTTCACATACAGAGTGCAGGTGTTCCCCTTGATAAACTGTTCACACACAGAGTGTAGGTGTTTCCATAGATCAAGTATTCACATACAGAGTGCAGGTGTTCCCATAGATCAAGGGTTCACACAAAGAGTGTAGGTGTTCCCATCGATCAAGGGTTCACACAGTACAGATGTTCCCATAGATCAAGTGTTCACACACAGAGTGTAGGTGTTCCCATAGATCAAGTGTTCACACATGTGTAGGTGTGACCTAGATCAAGTATTCACATACAGAGTGCAGGTGTTCCCATAGATAAAGGGTTCACACAGTTCAGATGTTCCTATAGATCAAGTGTTCACACACAGAGTGTAGGTGTTCTCATAGATCAAGGTTTCACACAGTACAGGTGTTCCCAAAGATCAAGTGTTCACACACAGAGTGCAGGTGTTCCCATAAATCAAGTATTCACACACAGAGTGCAGGTGTTCCCATAGATCAAGTATTCACACACAGAGTGTGGGTGTTCCCATAGATCAAGTGTTCACACACAAGAGTGCAGGTGTTCCCATAGATCAAGTATTCACACACAGAGTGCAGGTGTTCCTATAGATCAAGTTTTCACAGAGGATTCATGATATGGGTAACAGGTGTTCCTATAGATGAGGTGTTCAGAGTACAGGTGTTCCTGTAGATTTAGTGTTCATAGGATACATGATATGAGGTGCAGGTGTTCCTATAGATGAGGTGTTCAGAGTGCAGGTGTTCCTGTAGATTTAGTGTTCATAGGATACATGATGTGAGGTGCAGGTGTTCCTATAGATGAGGTGTTCAGAGTGCAGGTGTCCCTGTATATTTGGTGTTCATAGGATACATGATATGAGATGCATGAGTTCCTATAGATGAGGTTTTAACAGAGCAGTGCAGATGTTCCTTTAGATAAAGTGTTAATAGGATACATGATGCGGGTTGCAGATGTTCTTATAGATGAGATGTTCACAAGGTGCAGGTGTTCCTTTTATTAAGTGATCATAGTGTACAGAATACAGAGTCCTTGTATAAAGAACAAGAGATTACTCTTGCATTGAATATGCTAATCTTGGAAATTTGTTGTTACTGCTGCTTTATGTAGGCTACTGTTAAGTACATGGGATAATTCCTTGTTGTGGAGTAAAATTCATAACATAACGTCAAACGTTTTATGGCGCGTTAACGCTAACATGATGTTTTGGAGACATCATTGACGTAACTCCCATGTATTGTTTTGTTATATAGAGTCAAATTAAAGGTCTAACCTTAAAGATGCATTCTTAGTTGTATCTTACACAACCGAGTACATCCACCACACTCCTGCTTTAAGAAGTATTTGGAATGACTGCTGCTTCAAGAACAAATGCACTTGGAATAAAAGGCAAATGCAGGTGCTGCACTGATTAAGGCTACTGTTGAGTACAGGTCCTGTACTGAGTATGGCTACTGTTATGTGCAGCTCCTGTACTGAGTACAGCTATTGTTCACTACAGGTCCTGTACTGAGTAAGGCAACTGCTGAGTACAGGTCCTGTACTGAGTAAGGCAACTGCTGAGTGCAGACCCTGTACTGAGTAAGGCTACTGTTGAGTGCAGGCCCTGTACTGAGTAAGGCTACTGTTGAGTACAGGTCCTGTACTGAGTAAGGCTACTGTTGAGTACTGGTCTTGTACTGAGTAAGGCTACTGTTGAGTGTAGGTCCTGTTCTGAGTAAGGCTACTGTTGAGTAGAGGTTCTATTGAGTGCAGGTCCTATACTGAGTAAGGCCACTGTTGATTGCAGGTTCTGTACTGAGTAAGGCTACTGTTGAGTACTGGTCTTGTACTGAGTAAGGCTACTGTTGAGTGCAGGTCCTGTACTGAGTAAGGCTACTGTTGAGTACTGGTCTTGTACTGAGTAAGGCTACTGTTGAGTGTAGGTCCTGTTCTGAGTAAGGCTACTGTTGAGTAGAGGTCCTATTGAGTGCAGGTCCTATACTGAGTAAGGCCACTGTTGATTGCAGGTTCTGTACTGAGTAAGGCTACTGTTGAGTGAAGGTCCTGTACTGAGTAAGGCTACTGTTGAGTGCAGGTGCTGTACTGAGTAAGGCAACTGTTGAGTGCAGGTGCTGTACTGAGTAAGGCAACTGTTGAGTGCAGGTCTTTTACTGAGTAAGGCTACTGTTAAGTACAGGTGCTGTACTGAGTAAGGCAACTGTTGAGTGTAGGTCCTGTACTGAGTAAGGCTACTGTTGAGTACAGGTCTTGTACTGAGTAATTCTACTGTTGAGTACAGGTGCTGTACTGAGTAAGGCTACTGTTGAGTGTAGGTCCTGTACTGAGTAAGGCTACTGTTTAGTACAGGTCTTGTACTGAGTAAGACTACTGTTGAGTGCAGGTCCTGTACTGAGTAAGGCTACTGTTGAGTGAAGGTCCTGTACTGAGTAAGGCTAATGTTGATTACAGGTCCTGCACTGAGTAAGGTTACTGTTGAGTGCAGGTTATGTATTTAGTAAGGCTACTGTTTAGTACAGGTCTTGTACTGGGTAAGGCAACTGTTGAGTGCAGGTCCTGTACTGAGTAAGGCTAATGTTGAGTACAGGTGCTGTACTGAGTAAGGCTACTGTTGAGTGCAGGTCCTGTAATAAGTTAGGCTACTGTTGAGTGCAGGTCCTGTACTGAGTAAGGCTACTGTTGAGTGAAGGACCTGTACTGAGTAAGGCTACTGTTGAGTACAGGTCTGTACTGAGTAAGGCTACTGTTGAGTGAAGGTCCTGTACTGAGTAAGGCTACTGTTGAGTGCAGGTCTTGAACTGAGTAAGGCTACTGTTGAGTACAGGTCCTGTGGCGAGTAAGGCTACTGTTGAGTGTAGGTCCTGTACTGAGTAAGGCTACTGTTGAGTACAGGTCTTGTACTGAGTAATTCTACTGTTGAGTACAGGTACTGTACTGAGTAAGCCTACTGTTGAGTACTGGTCTTGTACTGAGTAAGGCTACTGTTGAGTACAGGTCCTGTGGCGAGTAAGGCTACTGTTGAGTGTAGGTCCTGTACTGAGTAAGGCTACTGTTGAGTACAGGTCTTGTACTGAGTAATTCTACTGTTGAGTACAGGTGCTGTACTGAGTAAGGCTACTGTTGAGTGCAGGTCCTGTAATAAGTTAGGCTACTGTTGAGTGCAGGTCCTGTACTGAGTAAGGCTACTGTTGAGTGAAGGACCTGTACTGAGTAAGGCTACTGTTGAGAACAGTTCTTGTACTGAGTAAGGCTACTGTTGAGTGAAGGTCCTGTACTGAGTAAGGCTACTGTTGAGTGCAGGTCTTGAACTGAGTAAGGCTACTGTTGAGTACAGGTCCTGTGGCGAGTAAGGCTACTGTTGAGTGTAGGTCCTGTACTGAGTAAGGCTACTGTTGAGTACAGGTCTTGTACTGAGTAATTCTACTGTTGAGTACAGGTACTGTACTGAGTAAGCCTACTGTTGAGTACAGGTCCTGTACTGGGTAAGGCTACTGTTGTTTGAAGGACCTGTACTGAGTTAGGCTACTGTTGAGTACAGGTGCTGTACTGAGTATGGCTACTGTTGAGTAGAGGTCCTGTACTGAGTAAGGCTACTTTTGAGTGTAGGTCCATTACTGAGTAAGGCTACTTCTCAGTACAGGTCTTTAACTGAGTAAGGCTACTGTTGAGTACAGGTGCTGTACTGAGTAAGGCTACTGTTGAGTAGAGGTCCTGTACTGAGTAAGGCTACTGTTGAGTGCAGGTCCTGTACTGAGTAAGGCTACTGTTGAGTGAAGGACCTGTACTGAGTAAGGCTACTGTTGAGTGTAGGTCCTGTACTGAGTAAGGCTACTGTTGAGTGTAGGTCCTGTACTGAGTAAGGCTACTGTTGAGTGTAGGTCCTGTACTGAGTAAGGCTACTGTTGAGTGTAGGTCCTGTACTGAGTAAGGCTACTGTTGAGTACAGGTCCTGTACTGAGTAAGGCTACTGTTGAGTGTAGGTCCTGTACTGAGTAAGGCTACTGTTGAGTGTAGGTCCTGTACTGAGTAAGGCTACTGTTGAGTGTAGGTCCTGTACTGAGTAAGGCTACTGTTGAGTACAGGTCTTTTACTTAGTAAGGCTACTGTTGAGTACAGGTGCTGTACAGAGTAAGGCTACTGTTGAGTACATGTCTTGTACTGAGTAAGGCTACTGTTGAGTGCAAGTCCTGTACTGAGTAAGACTACTGTTGAGTGCAAGTCCTGTACTGAGTAAGACTACCGTTGAGTGAAGGTCCTGTACTGAGTAAGGCTACTGTTGAGTGCAGGTCCTGTACTGAGTAAGGCTATTGTTGAGTACAGGTCCTGTACTGAGTAAGACTACTGTTGAGTACAGGTCCAGTACTGAGTAAGGCTACTGTTGAGTGCAGGTCCTGTACTGAGTAAGGCTACTGTTGAGGACAGGTGCTGTACTGAGTAAGGCTACTGTTGAGTACAGGTCCTGTACTGAGAGAGGCTACTGTTGAGTGCAGGTCCTGTACTGAGTAAGGCTACTGTTGAGTACAGGACTTGTACTAAGTAAGGCTACTGTTGAGTACAGGTCCTGTACTGAGCAAGGCTTCTGTTTAGTATAGGTCCTGTACTGAGTAATGCTACTGTTGAGTGCAAGTCGTGTACTGAGTAAGGCTACTGTTGAGTACAGGTCTTGTACTGAGTAAGACTACTGTTGAGTACAGGTCCTGCACTGAGTAAGACTACTGTTGAGTACAGGTCTTGTACTAAGTATGGCTACTGTTGAGTACAGGTCTTGTACTGAGTACAGATGAAGACTGCTGTAAAATTGACAGTTTACTTTGATTTTCTTTGTCTTGTTTACTTTTTAAGACAAGATATGACTACTGTAAGGTGACAGTTGGTTAAATGAAGTTATGGTTCACACACAGAACAATAGTAAAGTGATAATGTCAATATAACTTTAGTAGAGACTTTCCTCTCTATTTATCATTTCTGCTGGGCTGTCAAGTGCTTGAGGATGTGTATACTTGAGGTGAAGATGTTTGAAGGACATTTCAAGAGCACCATATCATTCCTTATCTGGCTGGATGGGCAGCCAGCATAATTACCCATTGTTTTGACAGTACAAACAAGAGGCTACCATTGGATGCTCAATTGTTTATATCATCTGAAGCAAAGAAGAGCTTTGGAGTGAATCAGGGTTAGGATTTGGTAACATGGGTGCAAGTTATAACCTCAATGGCTGTCAACAAAATTTAGACTTGCACAAACAACCTTACTTACATTTACACCTGCATGTTCATTGGCAGTGATTCAGTACTGAGTTACTTGCAAACAGGGCCCAAGATCATACAACTTATTTTGAGACCAGTCTCAAATCTCAAGCATCTGACTAGTCACCATTTCAGACAATCATCTGCTTGAGATTTGAGACTGGTCTTTTGGTTTAGTTTTATAATCTTGGGCCCAGTACTATTATTTCAACATATGCCTTTAACATATCAATCACAATTGGTGACTGCTTCCTTGGCAGAAATGGGTGTACATGTTTTTAGGTTGATTAAAAAATTGCAGAAAATCCTCGTTACTGGCAGATTTGAACCTGCGTTCTCTAAATCAGTAATCAAACGCTCCTTCCAAGGACAGTAACGGTCTGCTGAAGACCATGGTTTCTCAGAACTAAGAACTTTGGATAAAGAATATTTTCCCAATATTTGTCTTCAACTTAGCTGAAGAATAACTGACTTGTACCTGAACATGTTTGTTTATTGTTTTGAAATATTGCAGAGTTTATTGACTGTTAACATTTGACTTACAATTTATAGACCATCATGTATGATTTACAGTATTGAGACAACTCTAAATTATCTTAGTGTTTTTGTCACTGATAAGCACCAAATAATTTTAGTACTGTTTCTAGACAAATATAATTGTAAATGGTACTTATACTTAAACGTTAACTCCATAATGTTATATGGGTTTTATCGCACGAGTGCCTAGTGGAGCTCCAGATCAGCTGGCACATCTGTGCTCTATAACCTGGATCTGTGATTCTTGGTCAGAAATAACCTAATGAATAATAATAATTTAGATCCTGATCAGATGGCACAGATGAGCTGGTTGATCTAATCTTCGCTGTTTGATATGCAATAAAACATGTATATATGGATTAAAGGGTAAATGCTTTGGGCCAGAAGCTACTGTGTTTATGATGACTTGAACACTAATTGTGTATTCATAGAAGATTTTTTGACATTGGGTAATGTGACATATTGAAACTGATATGACTATCAAAACTAAATGATGCAAATAATATGGCATAATTTTTATTATCTTAAAGTTTGCTTGACATCTAATGTATAGGTGTTAATTGATTTACAAAAACTGACTGGTGTCTAATATACATATTTTTGCACAAATTAATACATTATAATTTCTTCATAAACAGTTTGCAAAATTCGTTCAGATTTGAAAATGAGACGTTTCTAGAAGTTACTGCGCAGAAACTATGATTTCATGTTTTACATCACTAGACTTAGAATAAACCATGTTTACCATAAACCAGGTTCCATATTTCTAACACTTTCCTCCATAAATACGCATTTTTACGCATGTGCAACCAGTGTAGATCCAGATCAGCCGGCATATCCTTGCCGTCTGATCAGGATCTGCACTGGTCGCATTTGGTCAGAAATAACCTAATGAATCAAAAAGCAAACAGTTTAGATCCTGATCAGATGGCACGGATGTGCCGGCTGATCTGGATCTAGACTGTTTGTCCATGCAATGAAGGTGTATCTATCGAGGAATCGGTAAAATAAAAGATTTGGTTGTAAAATTCATTCCCTTCTCATTATGCCCGATAATAATAATCATATTGATGTAAGAAATCCTTGCAATATCTTTAGCATCTGACACAATCATAACATAGTTACATCTTGTGAAGATTCGGTAGTTGAAGAAACCTGCTAGCTTCAGAGGTATAGAATTCCACTCGACCGCTCGCCATGGCGATTAAATGATCCGTTGGGTCGAGCAAAGCGGCCGAAACACTCAATCGGCCGGGCGGTAAATTTTTCAGCAAAGCACATGTGTTTTCTTCGAAAAATGAAATATTTTCACTTTGTCTACAAAATACAATTCGATTTCCGGAATTTTGGTCAATTTCCGGTGTATTCGGAATGTTTCTGATGTAAAGGTAACAGCAGTGATTTATTTGTATCCTCATTGGGTTTCCCAAATCAAAACGAGGCTGCAAGTGCACATACATGTATTTTCCCGCTGTATGTCAAAAATTATGTTGAAACAAATGAAGATAACGGTTTTTACACAAGGTACGGGTGATGATGAAAAGCGAGAGAGCGAGCGAGACAGTAAGAAAGAGATAGAACGAAAAGAAAAACGAAAATTGCAACAGAAAGAGTATTTTATTTAATTGTAAAGGCGAGTGTACTTTCTGTAAGGGCGAGTGCACTTACTCATTCACTCGACCTGCAGGACGAGTGGGTCAAAGAAAATTTCTACACCTCTGTCAGAGCAATTATTCCTAAAATCTGAAATAAATAATTAGTGGTAAACACAGCTTTGCCGTGCTTCCTATTTAAATCATTCTACACTATGCCTGATTTTTTTATGAAATGTAGCTGTAATAATTTTTATTTGTTGTAAATGAAGCATTATTCAGATACCATTTGGTAAACACAGCTTTACAGAAAGAGTATTTTATTTAAAATGTAAGGGCGAGTGTACTTTCTGTAAGGGCAAGTGCACTTACTCATTCACTCGACCTGCAGGGCGAGTGGGTCAAAGAAAATTTCTACACCTCTGAGCTTTCTGAAATCAGGGCCCTAGATTATATAACTGTGATTGAAGACCAGTCTCAAATATCAACCAGATTCTTGAAATTTGATACCGGTTTCCAGTTTTAATTTTATGATCATGGGGTCTGATTCTTAAAGCTCAAGCATGATTGGCTGAAATGAGGACAATAATAAAATATTGGGCCCTGATCATTATTTCTGTTAAAAAAGATTCTCAGTATGTTCTTGTTTAAAGCTGTAATTACAGGAATGTCAAATTGTATACAGAGGTGACATGCCCCCATTTTAATGTATGTAAGTATTTAGTACAAAAATGCCTCCAGACAGAACAGACACAAGGGATGTTAGATATATAATGGCTTACTTCAATTTTAACTAAAATGTTTAAGGTAAAGGTCACATTTGACAGAGTTATGTCCTTTTTTGTACTTATATATCTTGTCATAAAAACATAACGTGGGTTATAACTAAATTGCAATTTCTTATTTTTCTTCATCAACTTCAAAATTATATTGCTAATGTCAACAGGGTCTTGATGACGCCAAATTTATTTAGTTAAGGTCACATTTGACTTGGATTTTGTCACAAAAACCTTTACCTTATATGCAAAAGTTTGCAGAAATTTTCAAAATAGCAGTATAACGGAAGTTGCATTGTGACTGTTTTTAACATAAATAAGGCATCAACTTAAACTTAACCATATCTTGAATAAATGCATACTGCTGCTTTTAATGGTAACACATGTACATCACCAAATTGATACAAGTTCCATTTCCAAGTAAATTATTGTCCTTAGGCTAAGAAATAGAATCCAGCATTTTATCTTTTTAGTCTAATATAGATTTAGATGGACAGCAGACATTTTCTGCCATGAGGCATAATAATGAACAGAGATTTTATTGAAAATGTCCTTGAAAGTCAGTGTCATGTAATCGTAAAATTGATTACTGTATAGTTACTAAATTGAACAGCTTTTCTTGCGAACATTATGACTTTAATCATGATGAATTCCATATTGTACAAGTATGCAAGGATGTATTTTTTTATTAATGCGACAGAAATTAACAAAACTCATAATTGAAATTTTGTTCAAAGTTTTAAGGTAGGCTACAAGTTAACCGGATTCGGCTATATATAAATTTAGGAACAGCAACTCTGTATATGTCTTGTCAGCAAAATTTGCCAGATCGTTACATCTTGGCAGGTTTTGTGTGACAATGGCTTGAAGATGTGATTAATTGGCACATCACTAATCAGAATAAAGCTCAATTGAAGTGACATTGAATGGGGGAATTTACGATATGATTCAGTTTGTTTCCTTCATAAGTAAATTATCATATTTGACAACAATTGACAATCTGTTCATAAAATCAAGTGCACTAGAGGTTTGGGTGTATTTTGTAATTGTGTGCATCATGCTCAGTGTGGACTAAGTTATAAAGAGTATTACAGGAAAAAGATGAGTTGTTTTAAAACAACATGACTAAGCTTGCAATATAATATTTAGTATTAGCCAGGTTGTGATGCAAAGCCGGATGTTTGGTTTGATGTGTGATATTTGACTAAATTGGCACAGTCCTCTCTCTTAGCTTGGTTAGAGTTTTGTACAATCTTCACTTTACATCATCAAAAATATCTCTGAACAACCAACAACATTGCTTTAATCACTTTGGAGTTTCAGCCTTTTAATTGCAGAGTTTAGACCAGCTAAGCACTGTCTATTCACTAAATTGGAAATCATTTATCATGCTTTAATTTGTAGAAAATATTATCATCAGGGTTTAATATCTCAGCTGAGTTCTGCAATCTAGTCACTTAGGAGTTACAGCCCTTTGGAGTTATAATGGCCATTTTTAGTTGCAAATATTTCATGCAATATGTAGCAGTATATGAAGTAAGAAGTGACTGCTGTGTATCTTTTTAATCATCCTTACTCTCTCTCTCTCTCTCTCTCTCTCTCTCTCTCTCTCTCTCTCTCTCTCTCTCTCTCTCTCTCTCTCTCTATTTGCATTCCAACATTTATGATTCATTTTTTGCTTTTTGCACCCAGATGGTGCTTCTTGTTTAAATGTTTTATTGTATTTATTAAGGTATGTATCACATCTGTGTGAACAATTATACAAGCCAATCATGTGAATAAAATTCATTATGAATTAAACACTACACTTCTAAATATTCACCTTTCTTGTCTTAATATTGGGAAGAACTTGTTAGACAGCTTTGTAAAAGGTTGTTGGAACAATTACATTGATGACAGACCATAATTTGATGGCAATCTTTTTAATGGCAACTTGTTTATATTTATAATTCCTTTACTCCATAGATGCACCTTTATTGAGAGGGTAAACAATGCTGATCCAGATCAGCCAGCACATCAGTGCCATTTAATCAGGATCTAATGTGTTTGCTTTTTTTGTGTCGCCTGCGATATCAGGTAGACACATAGGGATCCTATTGTCGGTGCCGTCGTCCGGTAGTCCCCCAACTTTAACCTGAAACTTAATGTTGCCTATAACTTTGAAAGTACTTGTCCTATTCACTTCATACTTGGAATATATCATCAGCATGAACAATGCCATCTGTGCCATCTTAACTTTGGAAGTTAACTTTTAACTTCATACTTGGAATATATCATCAGCATGAACAATGCCATCTGTGACGAAAAGAATGATAACTCCAGTTTCGATATTTTTTGAGTTATGCCCCTTTCAAATGCAACTTTAACCTGAAACTTAATGTTGCCTATAACTTTGAAAGTACTTGTCCTATTCACTTCACACTTAGAATATATCATCAGCATGAATAATGCCATCTGTGATGACAAGAATGATAACTCCAGTTTCAATATGTTTTGAGTTATGCCCCTTTCAAATGCAACTTTAACATGAAACTTAATGTTGCCTATAACTTTGGAAGTACTTGTCCTGTTCAGTTCATACTTGGAATACATTATCAGCATGAACAACAACATTGGTAACAACAAGAATCATAACTCCTGTTTGATTATATTTTGAGTTATGCCTCTTTCAAATGCAACTTTAACATGAAACTTAATGTTGACTTTAACTTTGAAAGTAATTGTCCTATTCACTTAATATTCAAAATAAATCATCTTCATGAACAGCGTCATTATGAAGAACAAGAATGATAACTCCTGTTTGACTATTTTATGAGTTGTGTCCCTTTAATATGCAACTTTAACATGAAACTTAATGTTGCCTATAACTTTTTAAGTAATTGTCCTATTCACTCTTCGAATATATAATATCTTCATGAACAACAACAACATCTGTTACAACAAGAATCATAACTGCTGTTTGACTATTTTTTTCAAATGCAAATTTCACATGAAACTTAATGTTGCGTATAATTTGAAAGTACTTGTCCTGTTCATTTAATACTTAGATTGTATCATCAACATGAACAGTGCCATCAACGACAACAAAAAATATAACTCCTGTTTGAATATTTTATGAGTTATATCCCTTTCAAATGCAACTTTAACATGAAACTAAGTGTTGCCTGTAAAATGGAAAGTACTTGTTCAATTCACTTAATACTTTGAATACCTCATCTGCGTGTACAAACCAATTTTTGAAGATGATAACTCAGGTTTCACCATTATTTTAGTTATTCCCCTTTTAAATGCAATTTAGATGACACATGTGTTCTGTGGTGTGGTATTGAAATCAACTTAAATAAAATATTTTTATTATTTTTGCATGCAGGCGACACATGTGTTCCGCGGAACACAACATTCTAGTTTATTCATTAAGGTTATTTCTAACCAAGATCGGACAAGTGTAGATTCTGATCAGATGGCACAAATGTGCTGGCTGATCTGGATCTACACTGGTCCCACATGCTGAAAAATGTGTATAATTATATGGAGGAAAGGGTAAAAGAGTTTCCCAATCTACCTTGTTGCAAGGAATTCTTTGTAATCTTTTCTGTTGAAATTGGAATAAATTAGTTGTAAAGTTCCTTAACCGAAACTCCGAAATTTAATTGAACTTGGGCTGTGATTAAAAAAAATAGGATACTGCCTCCTGAAAACCGTGCTTCTGTTAATTGTTATAATTACTGTATGGCTTCTTGCAGATGTGCTGCTGGTACGTTCAATATCTAACCAATTAAGGTAATTAACTTGATTCCGTAGCAGATCAATACATTATTGATGTTAGATCTAGTACATTGTTTATCACACAGGACTTTATTGGATTTTCCCCTAATTGTCTTGACTCTGGTTACAGTGGTTCGCTTTAAAATGTAATTTACGGAGTTGTGACGCATTTACTTAAGTGTCGCATACTTCAGGCGTATGAATATTACATGATACTTTCAAAGTTTCAAGTTTCTGTTTATTTCATGTTAAAGCTTCTAAATCCAATCTAAATAACTAGGGGGATCTGCTATTTCAGTTGTCTTAAATGACAATGTTAGATGATGGTTAATAATGATCTATTGTTTACAGGTTGTTTTTTTTAATTCAGACCAGGTTTGTAACTGATCGTCCTTCCATATACGACAGTTGTAGTAGGACGGTTGTATTTAGTGTTTGGAATAGAACCCTACAAATTACTGTACAATGCTTTAAAATTGCTGGTTCTTTTATTCACGTTCTCTTAAATGGAAGGATTCACATTTTTTAATTCATGCAATAACCCCATTTCTTGGCAGCAATTCTAAATTTTCATTGGAAGTCACAGTGGCCAGAAAGTTGGAAATTAAAAGTTGAAAGTACCTTAGACCTAAACAAAGGTCCCCCATTCTGGAAATCCAATGCATCCAACCCTGCTGTGTACCTCAGTCATTCTCCTATTAATGCTATGTTCTGATACCATAGAAACTGAGGATAATTTTTTCTAATAAGAGAGTTGACAATCATCATGAATATTGTATTGTTCTAGTTCCATCTTGCACCTGTCCTGTCATTTTGATATTGATTCCCACTAAGATGAACAATAGAACACTGTTCTGCCATTAGAAACTTCACACATGACAAAGTACTTACACAAATATATAGTTGTTTTATAACTTTGTTGTTGTCATTTCAAGTTCCATGATGCATATCATATGGCATGCAGACTGAACCATTGAGATCCAGTGTTGCAGTACCTTATTACAATAAAATCTTTTGTTGTTGACTATCATTCTGCAACAGTGAAATTACTCTTGTATATCTTGTATGTTGACTCTTGTATACTGATATATATTTTATACTCTTAATGTATGTGTATCTGAACAGTGGATAAAATATAATATGTTGTAATTGTTTCAATGAGGCCCAGTTTGTCCCTTTACTCTGTGCGATGCAGTTTCTCAATTAAATAAATTATAAACATTTACCTTGTCCATTAGCCACAACCTTATAAATTACTAACCTTTTTTTTATAAAGGTTTAGAAATTAAAGATACTTCAGATCATTTCCAATATATCTGTCTTATTAGCATTTCCAATATATCTGTCTTATAAGCAACAGGATATCTCCATGGTCTATTGCGGAAGTTATCCCTGTTTGTATGGTATAGTAACTTAAAATAAAATTTTCACATGGTAAATTTGTGGTTAACAGGCAACGTTCTGTTCCGGATAGGCTATTTATAAACCATCATTACAGTCATCAGAGGACAGCACTAAGCACCAGAAACGGGGACATTGTCTAGCCAGGATTGCCATACATTGTAACAGAACATGCCATATAAGTTCTCAGTTGAGAAACTTCCTGATTATACATTTACACACATTATACAGATTTATACATTTAAAACAAATACATACACACATCCTTTAGTATCATGCTGTCCCCTTTGAGATATATACTAAAAGAAATTAGAAACGCAACTTCTTTAAACACAAAATATGTTTCGTGATAAACGAAGTTGCGTTTTTAATTTCTTTTACTATATTATATGTACTTGAAGAAATTAGAAACGCAACTTCCTTAAACTTGAAATGTATTTCTTGTTTAAAGAAATTGCGTTTCTAATTTCTTA
Organism: Corbicula japonica; assembly: GCA_038501625.1. Classification (NCBI taxonomy): domain Eukaryota; kingdom Metazoa; phylum Mollusca; class Bivalvia; order Venerida; family Cyrenidae; genus Corbicula; species Corbicula japonica. Next base: position 6,297,235 of record JAZAYU010000033.1, on the reverse strand, counting down.
ATTAATTTTGTAAAGATCATTGGAAAAACACTGGTACATAACCAGCAAATAAATTGATATATTGGTCTCTGGTCCGAATCCTAACAAACATGTCAATGTTATGAAAATACACATTTTTGGAATTCATTTGTAAGAATTCTTTTGAAATTGTTTTATCACATCTGGTTTTAGAATACAGTTTTTTTCTACAATTTTATTTGTGACAATATGCAACCGTATAGGTTATTAAATTGCAACGTCTTTACGGACTGCGCAGGGCTTCCAAACTATGACCTTTTAGACATGGTTATACACATTCATATCGATTTGGAAGTAGATCGTAAAGTTTACGAAATATACTGACTAATGGGTCAAATGCAAGAGTGCCAGGTCAATATTGTTGGACAATAACTTATGTTATACTATTGTTATGTTATTATCTATATGTGTATTTATTGCTGTCTTTAAGACCTGATGGGTAGCTATTTCTAAACAGTAACAGGACCCACCAAGGAAACACCCAGACCCCACATTAGTTACACAATCGTCACTGTTTTTCTTAAACATTAGGTGTACTCCACTGGTAATGTTCTCCTTGTTTTTTTTATAGGCCCTGAACAAGAAGGAACACAAAGGATGTGACAGTCCGGACCCTGAATGTGACCCCTACATGAACTCCATGAGCCTGGAAGAAAAGTATAACAGAATGAATGATGATTACCAGAGAGTATTGCAGCAAAATCAAATGAGGGTAAGTACTGAATAGTAAAAATCCTTAATCAATACATTCAAGTTTTTCACATGAGTGACCAGTGTAGATCCAGATCAGTCATCCATGCCTTCTGATGAGGTTCTGCAATGTTCACTTTTTGATTAATTAGGTTATTTCTGACCAAGAAGCAAACAGTTTAGATCCTAATCAGATATCATCATGATCTACACTTTTCACACATGCCATAACACTTGTATATTATGAAAAAATGAAATAAAGCCGAAGCAGATGAATTAAGGTCAATAAAAATAGCCTCTCTTCTTCAGTAATAATTAAAAACACAATTTTTCGTTTGAAGAAAATTAAGGCTATGATTTCAGTTAATGTAAAAAACTAACACTTTGTCTAAAGCAACGAGGGTAAATTCAGTTTTGTGTAACATTTATTAGTTGTTCTAACTACACGTTTTTGCTCAAAAATTTTGTCAGAATGTCTGAAAATGTATAGATTCACACAAACTGGGTAATAAATTGATTTTATTGCAATACACCTACATTTGGTTAATTGTAAAATTTTAAGTGCATTCGGTTTTTAAGTGTACAAATATTTCTGCTCGAAAACTTGCCTAAATTATACAAGAGATCTTACTTATTTTAAGTGCATTTGCTAAAATAATGTATATTTATACACTTAATGGGAGTGTACATGAAAGCCCTGATAAAACAAAAATAACAGTAATATTATGTACATTAAAATCAGAAGTACAAAATTAGAGCTCTTAGAGTTAAATCTTTTACCAGCTTTAATTGTTAAATTTGGATCCAAGTACTCTGCCGTGTTGATGCTAAGCGAAACTAAGTTATTAAAATCTTTGTGATTAATAGCTACAATTAGTGTTAAGGTAATTACAGTGATGTTTTACGGTTTCTGATCCAGAAAATGAATTATGAATGAAGAGGTTTTTTATTAATGAATATAATACACATTTTGGCAGTGTTAAAGATGGCAAAAACATAAACATAATTAATCATGTAGAATTACTAATAATACCTACTTTCATTTTTTATTGAGTTCAGTATAAAAGGGGGGGATTATAGGAAATCTAACAAGAAATTTACATTAGGACTGTGTCTAAAATGGACAATTTCAATAATATTATTAAAAATAATTATAATAATAATAATAATAATAATAATCCAGATCCTGATCATCTGGTAGTGTAGATCCAGATCAGCTGGCACATCCATGCACTGTTCACTTTTAGATTTTTTCAGTTTATAATTACTGACCAAGATGCAGATCCAGATGAGCTGGCACAAATGAGCTAGCTGATCTGGATCTACACTGGTCAAACATGGATAAAAATATATGAAGTAAAGGGTTAAAATAAACTGAAATGGACAAAATGACTGTCCCTTAAGTCCTATGTGTTGGTTTTATTTACGAAAACATCCTTTTCTGGATTAAATAACTGAAATTGTAGGACATATTTTCTGCTGAATCAAAAAAGTGAACAATAATAAATAGTTGTATTGTATATGAGTACATGCCCCTTCAATTTACCTCCGACACAAAGAAGCCGTCATTTGTCTAAGATGACAACTATCTTCCTGTTTATGTTATGTTAACTTGATGAATGAAACAAGGTTTTAATGCATTCGTGAAATATGACAGTCAATTAATTTCATTGGATTGGCGAGACATTCTTTTTTGTGTCTCCTTGAACTAAAACCAGTCTACAAACTTCATGAGCTCAATGTTTTATCCACTTTGTATTGTTTTGTTTTAGTTCTGCCAAATTTTGAATGATTAAATTTGCATTGCAGGTAAACCCTCTCCTCCATAGACACACATTGATTGCATTGGCGAACAGTGTAGATCCAGATCAGCCGGCACATCCGTGCCGTCTGATCAGGATCTGCACTGTTCGCTTTTTGATTTATCAGATTATTTTTGAATGCAACCAGTGCAGATCCTGACCAGACGGCTGGGATGTGCTGGCTGATCTGGATCTACACTGATAGCACATGCGTAAAAAGGCGAATATATGGAGGAAAGGGTTAAATAAATTAGAGATGGCGTGATTACACAAATATTGTAAAAACATATCTATAGACATAAGTTATGGCCCTCATAACATAAGCCGCAAAATTTATTTGATGGACTCTCCTTCCTTTGAATTGTCTGCTTGTTGATTATAGGTATGTTTTGCAGACATTTGCTGTAACACTGTGCATTTGTCTTATTAAAGGTCTTAGTAACACAAACACTAAATAACCCTTTACTCTGTCATATGATATACCCGTTTTAGTGTGTGTAAACCAGTGTAGATCCAGATCAGCTGACAAATCCTTACCATCTCTTCTGGATCTGCAATGGTCGCATCTTGGTCAAATTACCTAATGAATCTAAAAGCAAACAGTGTAGATCCTCACAGAAGGCATGGATGTGCTGGCTGATCTGGATCTACACTGTTTGCCTATGCCATAAAGTTGTATATATGGAGGAAAGGGTTAAGGAAAGTTCTTATTCTATACAAATTTATGACCGTTGACCTGTTATCTTGACATGTCAAACACAATAAACAAGGTCTATTTCATTGTCCCACCTCACAGATGTTAAAAGAAATGCTCCAGTTTGGCCACATAGTCATTATCAATATATATGGTGACATTATGAAAATAATACCATGACATCACAAGCACCTAAACGAGCAGCAGTAATCAAAAAACAAGTTTTTCATTCCATCAAAGATTTATAAAACAAAACATTGAGAAATGAGGAATACAAACTGTATTGTGTTCCATGTAGGAAAAAAATTGTGTAAATGTACTGTCGATAGTACTATTTTGTACATAACAAAAGTTTTCGTAAGTGTCTGATTTAAGGTGTTAAAATAAAGCATGAGATAGGATGATAATGATATAAGATAATATATCTTTGCTGTTATCCTAAAAAGAGGTGATTCTAAAACATGGTATGAAAAATTTGTGCAAATCTGTTTTTCGTCTGTTTATTATTTCGTGCACTCAGGTATGGATAACATTTTCTCAATTAAAACTCTTAGCCAATTTATTAATGATGAATTAGCGGAATATAACTCGAATGATTCATTAAACACCATATTTCTGAGAATGAAAATATTTGTGAGTGTTTGATGTTGCAGGACTTGGTGACACATAGTTTGTTACATCATGACAACAGCTGTACTCCATGAGGGCACATTACATAACCACATGTCTTAATGTTTTCATAAATCTTTCAAATATCAAGAATTTCTCAACATGTTTAATTACCAAGAGGTTACATCCTCATCATGATTTATTAATTGCATGGCTGTGTTTCAGATTAAATAAAAAAACATGTGCTTTCCCCCCTCCCCCCAAACCGTCAACTAGCACTGTCCATAATCATCAGGCAATCAGATGCTAGAGATTTGAGATAGGTCTCCAGCTTTGGTTTATGATCTTGGGCCCAGTCCTCAGTTGTTGGTGCATTTTGTATATTGCATACATTTTATAATTAAGTTTCAACATCAGCTTGATGTTTTGATTAAAGTATGCAGATTTTGAGATATGATAGTAGATGATATGGTACATGGAAATTAACGCACATCTCAACTGTTTGAATTTTATGTAAGTAAACATACTGCCTTCCGTAACTACCTATTAAAATTCATTATGCAAAAAAACATTTAAGTCAGTAATGTCAGTGATATATGATTTGACTTTACCTTTTTTTTAAATCAGTACAACATAATATCTATTAAAATTTCTGTTTTCCAATACAAAATTTATTTTAATGTTTTTGTTAATGTTATCGGATTGGATTCTTTTTAGTCACCGATGTCACCATACCCACACAGCGGAGGTTTGTCGCCAAGTATGCCAATGCATAACTCCCCGTACATGAACCACACTCTCCAAAGCCCTATGGGACAGCACAGTCCAGCTATTGGTAGTCCAGGCTTGCTACAACCCCCTGTGGGAAATCAGAATCTCAGTCCTAGGCCAAACTCAACTGGTAAGTAACAGAGCTCTGTGGAACATCACAGTCCAGTCATAACTAGTTGAGGCTTGCTACAATGCCTGTGAGGCATTAGATTCTCTGGCTTAGGCCAAGCTAAACTGGTAAGGGACAGAGCCCTGTGGAACATCACATCCTTATCATTGGTAGTCTAAGCTAGCTACAACCTCAGTGGACCATATTAAGATTTTCTGGCTAAGGCTGAACTAAACTGCTAAGAGACAGAGCCCTGTGGAACATCAGTAGTTGAGCCTTGTCAGTGGGTCCAAAAAATTTCAGTCCCTGTGCTAGAAAATGCATATTATTTATTTACAACTCTTAATTGGTTGAAAAACTAGGTAAAAAGACATCAAACACTAAACAGTTGACACTACTGTTGTATTGTTTTATTGCAGGAAACATGGTTGACATGAGTCACTCACCGACGCCCAATGGGTATCACAGAGCATCACCATGTTCCTCTCCAGGTGTCATGGTGAACAAAGGAATGGGTCGCCAGTCACCTTCTTTACATGGGCGAGGCCCACCTGGTCATCCTGGACCGCCTCGTCTTATGGTCCCAGATGGCAGAAATAACATGATAAGTCCGGAGGTGAGGTTTTACGAAAAGGTTTACAGTTATGACACTATTGTGGGCAGCCATTTGGGGATATCAACAATTTGTTTGATTGACTGGCCAAGGGCAAGCTTGAGATTTAGTCCTTGTCCCTAGTCTCAGTTTTATAAATACAGATCAGGACCATTTGAATATACAATTTACCCCAATAACAGTTATTTAACCATGTCAAGATGTTTTAAATTTTTATATTTTCTGATAGCGCATTCAGTTGTATTCCGATTTATATTTGGGATTCAACAAGTTGAAGAAATAAATTAATGAAGTTTCACTAAAACTGAATAATAAAAGATGAATTAATGAACAAATTATTTTAAATGTAAGATATGCAGTTAAACTGGTGATTTACAATAAAGAATTACATGTAGTAAACAATGTAATTCTGAAGCATTAAATTCATTAATACTATTATTGAAATGCTTTTCCGGCTGACATGATGCAATAAGACTGATTCATCAGAATGCATAAGGAAACTGTTCAGACCTATATCAAGTAGTCTATGTACATAGAGACGCTTAACATGGCAACATGGTCCTTGTGTTATGAGTAATACAGCACTAAGTCAGTAATATGTGAATGCTTTATGTTGTGGCAGTTAAGGGCTTACCACACTCCTCCCAAACACGTTCATCGGTAAAAAGAAAATTATCAAAATCTTAATAACGGCATAATGTCTTTAAATGGAACTTTTCAAAAATGAATGTTACTAATGTATCTTTATTTTGCATATGGTAAGACACGTTAGAACAGTAAAGAAAAATAGCGAGATCTAAAAATTCCCTAAACTTCTATTTACATAAATTCACAAAAACTAAACAACCCAAAACATCATACTTTTCTAACGTGTCTTAATGTACACAAAATAAAGATATATTAGTAACATTCATTTGTGCAAAGTTTCATTGAACGGCATTTTGCGGTTATTTAGATTTTGATAATTTTCATTTTATAGAGGAACGTGCTTGGGAGGAGTGTCACTGTGGTAAGCCCTTAAGTACATATAATTGCTACATTCTCTTATAATATACAGAAATGGATGGGTTAAGTTGTCCTGTTAGATCAATGTTAAAGATGAAGTCCAACAAATGGTTTCCTGGAAAACCTTATTGAAGCCACCTTCTGTGTCAGTTAACTTGATAGGATGTGATTTCATGGATTATATACCAACTTTCTGCTGTTTGTTAAGGATTTGTGGTCCATTGTAACTTGTTTATATAGTGAACACTACTGCTCTTTAAGAAACAAAGAGTTTAGCAGAAAAGTGTATGGTCTGTTGACCAGCCTGCTGTGTCCCTGGAACCATTCTTCTTGCATACAGGATCAGTATTTCCTGTACCAATGCCTGGCTCCCCGTACATCTCCCATGTCAGGAACTACTGAGTCAATAACTTTGAAGTAACTGAGAAAATTATTCAACATACATGTAAATTATTTTGCAAACAAAATAGTTGAATGTCAACCATAAATTACCAGCTCTCCATGTAGTAATGCCTTAACCCTAAACTCCATGAATATGGCTGTTAATTTGTGCCATCTAACTAGGATCTACACTGTTCCCTATTTGATTAACCCTTTCTTCCATAAACACACCTTCATCCATGCCGTCTGATCAGGATCTAAACTGTTCGCTTTTTTATTCATTAGGTTATTTCTGACCAAAATGCGACCAGTGCAGATCCTGATCAGATGTGCCGGCTGATCTGGATCTACACTGGTTGCACATGCGTAAAAAAGCGTATATATGGAGGAAAGGGTTAATTAGGTTATTATTGTCGAAGAAGAGAACAGTGTAGATCCTGGTCATGATCAGACAGCTCTGCTCACATGTGATAAAATCCATATAGATGAAGTGGTCAGCAACCTGAACAATGTTTGAGACTGACTTGTGGTTTATGACTGGTTTGCGGATTGGAGTTGTATTTTTCTGTATTTGTTGTGAATATAAACCAATGTTCACAAATACAGACAAGTTGTGACATATTTGGCTTGAAGCGTTGCTATATATAACTTACAGCTATCAAAAATAGCACAACATAATAAAAGAATTTAATAATGGAGTATGTTAGCGGATCAAACACCTCTGCATTAATTGTTTAACATATCGTGTCATTGTTTTTGCAGTTAATCATACTTGTCATTTGCAGTTTTGAAATATGATAAAGACTGATGATGTATGTACAGTTCATTGATATTCTTCAATCATGTTTAACTTAATTATTTAAATTTAATTAGCAGCAAGTCGGTGTTTCCAATTAGCATTAATCACTTTGATAAATGATTGTTTCCTGGGTTGCAACGATCACTCACCTCAATATAATGGTGTGCTTTATGAGCAAACTGAAATCAGTAAATTGCTTGTATGCTTACCAGCTGTACTATTTAGCCAGTTTAATCTAGCTTATACATGTACATGCCTTTATGTCATGGACAAACAGTGTAGATCCAGATCAGCTGGCACATCCATGCCATCTAAGAAAGGATCTGCTCTGTTCGCTTTTGAATCTTTAGGTTATTTCTGACCAAGATGCGACCAGTGCAGATCCTGAGCAGACAGCACAGATTTGTCAGCTGATCTGGATGTATGTTGGTCGCACATGCTTAAAAACACGTTTATATGGAGTAAAGGGTTTAAGGACATGTTTAGTGTTTATGGAAATGATTGCAATATTTTGCAAATTGTTATTATATACTTGGTCAAATGTAAGAGTAAGTTCATTCATTTTAAATAAAATGTTGAGCATGTCTTTCACAGCAGCAACCTATCAAGAGACTTCACCCAGTTATTCACCTCAGTAAATATTATTGTTGCATCTAAGAACCATGACCCCTCATCAAAGGTCATGGTCACAGGTTTTAAAGATCAAATTTTGTGAACATTAAAAATGTTCACTTATATAAAGTGGAGTATCCCTTCTATGAATTGTAGCTCTTGACTTGTAAAATCATTTAAAACAATTGATTGTTTGGAGCATAGAATTGCAACTTATTAAGGGACCAATACCAAACTCCGAAATATAACAAATGCATGAAAGCTAAATGATGAAGAGTGTCACATTTGCCGGTCTAGCAGATCTGATAACATCACAGTTTGAAGGTATGGACCGTGCAAACAGCAAAATATTGCAACTCTGCTGTACATGTGTATACAGGTTTAGTTGCATCTGCAAACAGTGCAGATCCTGAATGGACAGCATGGATGTACAAGCCAGCCTGGATGTACACTCCTAGCACATGCAATAAAATGCATATCTATGGAGTAAAGTGTTAAATTTTGACCAGTATGTGCGTGCTTCTCAGATTACCACAGCATCATAAGCCACGTTGATAAATTGTATTGAATGAAAATTGTGCAACTTGTTGATTTGTATTGACTGCTTTATCTTTGATTAGATCCGCACATCTGTCACTTCGTATAAACAAGTAAAGTTTCACATATCTGAAATATAAATCATAAATAATAATTGTTTTCAGTTACCATGACAAATGTTTGGCATTTGTTGTCAATAGGAAAATGATACTTCACAAGTGGAGATGTGTCTAGATCTGCACAGATTTAACATGATCCTAAGATCTACTGATACTGTCTGTCCTGGAATTTGATCTAGTCCATTAATCCTTTACTCCAAATATACCACTTTTATCACATGTGGAAACAGTGTAGATCCAGATCACTTCCATGCCATCTGAACAAAATCTACACTGTTTGCTTTTAGATTCATTAAGTCCTCTCTGACCATGAAGTGAACAGTGTAGATCCTGATCAGACATTTTGGTTATAGTCATTGCCGCTTGAATGCAAGATTTGTTTCTGGAATCTGTATAATTAACCTTTAACCTTGTATTAATTACATAGGTTTCATCACATGTGCAGCCGGTGTACATCTAGATCAGCTGGAACTCATGGCGTATGTATAGAGTACAAGGTTAGGGTAACAGCATGGCTCTGTATGTTTCAGATGCAGCACTCGCCAGGTGTACCTGCGGTGTCTATATCAACTCCCAGTATCTCACAGGGGACTGGATATCATTCTCCCATACCTTCATATCATAACAGTAAGTTTATTCCTTGTACAATTTAGTCTTACCCCACCCACTTACCTCATAGAACATAAAGATGAATTGCTATATCATAAAAATGATGTTTTATCTCTACAGAAACAAATGCATTTTAATGACAATATTTACATGTAATTAAAGATGTATTTATTTGCTTATTCATAATAGTCCAGATATATGTCACTGGTCTTAAACTGTGGCTGTACAGTAACTATTTCTTGCACTGGTGCTCAAGTCATGTTACACCCCCATGCTAGACGAGTCACATTATTGTGTCATATTTGCAAACTTCCACAATAAAAAATATGAGTTGGGAAATATAACCACTAAACTGGTAAACATAAATGTGCAAGAAAAAGAGCATCAAGCTGATATGCTCTGTTGAATGGGAGATCCGACCCTCAGAAAACAGGTTTTGTGTGGTAATTTGACTGTTGCTGCCAAAAACAATTCCCTAGGTATGGATCTTGCACAGGTAAATGAACTAAAATTCTTGGGTTGAAATTAAAATCCAGTATGCATGCAGGTATTTGAATCAATTGATAACCTGTATATGTGAGTGATGTAAGCTGATATTTACCGTGCTGGTGTCAAATCATAAAGCAGCTAATGATGTTTTTTTTTGTTTTCTTTTGTCTTCTAGCCTTTTCAGTATATTAGATTTACAGTTAAATGTCACCAGTTCTTTATTCTCTTTGTTAGATGATTAGATTTCAGATTGCATTTGAAGAATATAATGTTTCTTGTCACATTACAATAATCATGGCAATTATTGTTCCACAATCTGCTGTCAATGTTGCCATGTCTCCATACTATATACTGCTAAGTATTGACTTTTATCAATATGATGATACAGTGAAAATCTTGAGCATGGAAACCTAGCACTAAGTGCTGCTTTGCTCTCAGTTATCAAAGGAAAATCTTGAGCATGGAAGCCTTGCACTGGGTGCTGCTATGCTCTCAGTTATCAAATGAAAATCTTGAGCATGGAAACCTGGCACTGGGTGCTTCCTTTTTCTCAGTTATCAAAGGAGAATCTCGAGCATGGAAACCTGGCACTGGGTGCTTCCTTTTTCTCAGTTATCAAAGGAGAATCTCGAGTATGGAAACCTGGCACTGGGTGCTTCCTTTTTCTCAGTTATCAAAGAAGAATCTCGAGCATGGAAACCTGGCACTGGGTGCTTCCTTTTTCTCAGTTATCAAAGGAGAATCTCGAGCATGGAAACCTGGCACTGGGTGCTTCCTTTTTCTCAGTTATCAAAGGAGAATCTCGAGTATGGAAACCTGGCACTGTGTGCTTCCTTTTTCTCAGTTATCAAAGGAGAATCTCGAGCATGGAAACCTGGCACTGTGTGCTGCTTTTCTCGCAGTTATCGAAAGGAAATCTTGAGCATGGAAACCTAGCACTAGGTGCTTCTTTGCTCTCAGTTGTTAAAGAAAAATCTCAAGCATGAAAACCTAGCACTAGGTGCTGCTTTGCTCTCAGTTGTTAAAGAAAAATCTCAAGCATGAAAACCTAGCACTAGGTGCTGCTTTGCTCTTAGTTACCACAGGAAACATTGACGATGACCAAGGTAGATTTTTGCACCGTGGCCATGATAAATGTTAGAATACAGAATACCTGTTTATTGACAGTCATGTCAAATATTATGCTTTTACAAATGATAAACATAATGGGAATTATTATCAATCACAATTCTTTTTTCTCCATAACAGGTCCATAGAGAATTTTACTTTTCAGTTAAATGTTAAATACAGCACATAAAGCACCCGCCCTTTCAAAAAATTTAAGGTCCCCCCACTGGGGCATTTGAAAGGAATTTTATTGTTTTTATTTTTCAGTAAATGAAATTAATAATTGAATTTGAGTCTATAAAAACACTAGTTTATTTTACCAGCTACTAATTGCAAGATACAATTGTAAATTACACTGTTTTTCTGATACATCTAGTAACAGCAGGTAGTAAAAAAATGCTTTGTTTTAAATTACAGGTTTGTAAAAGAACGTAAATGGAGAAACAATAATTATTGGATATGAAAATGGCAGTTAGCAATTACATGAACTATAAGCTAATCATAATATTATCAAAGCTGGAGGTTATAAACCTGAGTTTGGAAACCAGTCTCAAATCTCAAGCATCTGATTGGCTGAAATCGTGACCAGTTGCCATTTCAGCCAATCAGATGCTTGAGATTTGAGACTGGTTTCCATGCTCAGTTTTATAACCTTGGGCACAAGTCTAATTACCCATTTACAGTTACATGTAGAAATCTTCATTAAAATGTAATTTACCTGTGTATCTGTTAAACAATGAAGATCCAGCAGATTCATGGAAACCTACCCACTTAGATCCTAGACATCAAAATTTTACTGTATGTAGTGTAGACCCCGGTGGACAGGCTCAGATCAGTGGTGACTCATTGTCCCGGTCTGTATTGGTAACAAGTGCGGGTTAAAAAGGGTGCAAGCAACATCTGAAGTTATGAAATATTACTGCTCAAATGGTTTGGGAGATAATGCAGATAATGCAGAACTATGAAAAAAGTTTGAAAAGGCAAATTGTTTTAGAAAGAATTGCTATTCGCCCTCAGTCAAATGGTTAAATGTTTGAATTTAAGATCATTTAAGGATTGTGAAGTCATGAGAACTGGGATCATGTATGATGAGCTAGTACAAGGGAGGTAATCTATTTTTGTAATGTACTTTAAACCTGTCTTCAGGTTATAACTGCTACTTTCTTAAAAAATGTAGCAGTTTAAAACATGTCTGGGATGTATATACTGCTAACCACAAAATAACAAAGGTTTTTACTATTAATTGTGTCTCGCCCACATGGTTGATTAGGAGCAGGGAAGCGGGCGCATACAAGAGTGTTGAAAGAACTTCATGCCCAACTCTTTTTGCTTTTCTAATTATTGCACATGTGTATGTATATATACCCGTAAAAAAGATTGGCAAATAAAATATGTTTAAACTAAGTGGATTAGGAGACATTTTGATGTTGTTTTTCTGTCTGTCTGGAGGTCTGTCACAAATCATTTTCTTGCTTGTTCTAAACTTCCGGCAGAATTTCAGTCAAACTGTACATGAAGTACCTAGTAACCAACATGCACATATCCACAGCATTTTATGTTTTGTTTATTTTTGCATGAGTTGCAGCCATTTCATGGAGGCATAGAAATCTTTATGATGCTGAATTCTAACTGCTACTGATCAAATTCCCAAAACATTACAACATTTTAATGCACTATATTCTAACATCAGTGAACAACATAGTCAATCATTTAATAAATTGAAATCTTGTGTTTTAGAGAGATACCGGATAGGTGCTGGAGACATATGTTTTTTTAAAACAAAAACAAAATCTACATCTGCATAAACCATACTGTAAAGGTTTTTGTTGATTTCAGATGACTACAGTATGAATTCAGGGGACAATTTAGGGGGTGGAGGCCCCATACAACAAGGTTATAGTCCTCAGCCGAGCCCCCACCATTGGAGCCAGGGTTCACTGACAAGTGGGATTCCTCCTGGCGGTGGCATGCAACAGATGCAGGGGTAAGACTGTGCTAAAACAACATATAATCAATGTAGCAGATTTTGGTTTATAATTGCTACAAGTATTGAATTGTTAAGGCACTGACCCATTACACAACCATTTGTTTGTGTGAGATACAGAATTATTGTGCATTTTGAGAGCACATTTTTTTCCTTGGGTATAATGAATATGCATATTTTATACAGTGTAATTGCAATAACTCAAAACGCAATAACTTGATATGACTGTTTTACTCTAAGTTGGCCGATGGTCCCCTCAATTAGATTCCTTAGATATTTAACTTAATAAAGTTACGATAAAATGTTCAGTAATGTCGAACATATTAATAATAAGTCCCTGGAATAAGTAATAAGCACAATTTGATCAAGATGACTCGAGGTACATGTATTGTCACGTTTTCCACACTTACAGCGATAATGTTTGCAGTCTTTTGTTTATCGCTAACTTTTCAAAAAGAGTTGTAAGTGGCACGTCATTGCAATGATATGAGTTGGAAGCAAGCAATTAGAGTGACTTGTCTCCAATAAGTGTCGAACAAACATTAAGAGTTGTATATATTTGTTCTATATAACGAAAAATAATAAAATGATTAATATCATTTTCCAGTAAATCCAGTGAAGGGCACTTGAATATCATGTTTTTATTCATAATTTAATGTGAATAAATATACAATTATGTCGCAACGCCTTGGTGTGTAATTGGAATATAATGCACTGTTTAAAGATGTTTCATGTTCGGACAATGATATTTTGTTAAAATTTGTTAAAATGTTATTTATTCATCGATCTTTATTTATATAATTATGAAAATAAAACTGAGTTATAAAATTATTTTAAAAAATAATTTTATTGTTTAATTGAGCAAACTGTATAAAAACATTTGTTACGTACGTACCATAATAATTGCACATCGTTACTTTTTAAAACTCGAATGGTGTTGCGGAAAAGTCAAAGTCCCGATAACTAAAAATTAATCGTCAGTCCCTTGGGACTTTTAGGTATCGCAATTGGACTGTACTTGATGATTGTTAACCATTTACTGCATATATTGATAAACAGGTTTTATCACATATATGAACATATTCTCAGACATTACCAAATGAATCAAAAAGAGTTAGAAGTTTGTTTTACAACATGTTATGATTTCCATGCTACCTTTACTGTGTAAAATGTATGACAAAGTGTAAATGAATTTCCCTCACATCATAATTAAGGCTTCTATAAATCAATCAAATTGTAGATGTTATGCATTACAAATAAGAGGGGTGTGACTGTGGCAGAGGCACAATGGCACTGGCAGTCAATATTCATGTCCCTGATGTTGCTGATATCTATTGCTGGATGTTGGTTACTTAAAGTGGTATTGTTGTCAGCAGTAACAGAATAAACCCAGACTAGATACAGGGGAGTGAAATGACAACTGCCACTGATTCATGTGAAGACAAGTTTTTCCATCTAGTCCAGAAGGGCATTTGATTTGTTCACTTTAGTTAATTGTATGCTTGTTGTTTCAGGTCTGTACATGGAATGGTCAACACAGGTGCTAATCATGTATCACCTTTACTGATAAACACAATGAATCATAGACTTAATATAAAAAGTGAACCTGTATCACCAACAAGAGACTCGCACACACCAACTAATCACCTTGGTTTACGACCTCCATCACAAGGTCAGGGTCACTTGTCACCTGGTCAAGGTCATTTATCACCTGGTCACGTGTCTCCACATCTCTCCCAGTCACCTACAAATTGTCCGTCGCCATCTGCCGGAATGCAGCAAGCGCCACCACCACAACAGCATCAACAGCAGCAGCAGCAGCAGTCGGTGCAGCAGCAGATGAACTGTGGTGGTGGCGGCATGGGTGACTATGACGGTCCGATGATGAAGAGACCTCGGATGGAGGGTTGGACAACCTAGTAGGACAGAAACCATTTTGAAAAGGTTGTAATTTACCTAGACGTCTCTTCCTTTACTGGACAGAGAACCTAGAGAACATATAATGAACAGTAGAAAACTCCAGAAGTTATCTTCCCATTGTAAGGAGAAATGGCAAAGTTTTGTAAGCTCTTCCCTGAACGTGAAATGATACGAGGACAGATGTGTTGGAGTAAATTTCAGTGGTTAATACAGGTGATGAGACTGATTTTGTTAATATGTTGTTGACTTTAATAGTTATTTTGTAAATTTTTTTGTTAATGCTTAAACTACACATTCATGATTTAAATCATACTTATTTCCAGTCATTTACCTCATGAGAAAATACATTATGAAACCTCAATGTTGCCATTTCCAAGACATAAAGGTATTAGTGCTATTCAATATTGGAGAAACTATGTAGTTGCCATAGTTACATTGTGTTTTGGGCAAAATACAAATAGGAAAGTAGTTGTTTTCAACCTGTAACAATAAATGTAATACACATTGTAAACTGATAAGTTAAACATGTCCGATTAATTGTAATCTTTGATTACATTCAAATCTCTGTTCTATAGAGTGTTGACATTTCATGTGATATTCACCAAATACCAGAGCTGGAACTTATTCTCTGAAAACTGGAAATTTAGTAGAAACTTATTCCAAATTGAGTAAACTCTCCTGTACAAAGTACACCTGCACTGTCTTGCTTGTCATTGCATTCTTGTCAGGGTCTTCTTTGTTCTTATGTCAGTATTTCGTAAAATGTAAATAGAATTTGATTGGTGACCTGTCTCAGATCTCTGCAATTTGATTGGTTGTCATTGAACACAGTCTCATAACTGACCAATGGGAAGCCAGAGTTCCAAGACTGGTCTCAAGTCAGGATTTATAATCTTTGGGTCAAAATTAGACCAAGCTTGAGAATAGTCAGCATTCAAAAGGTTTCAAAGGGATTCCGATGTGAAGGACTTCTCAGGTTGATGTCTTAGTTTTATTTGTCAGATGTCATGAAGGGCATGGACAAACTTGTTCCATTTGAACACAAATACAATGTCAAAGTGCAGTTATAGAAGATGATTTTATTGCTTAATTGTTAAAATGCTATCATAAAGTTTGTTTTGAGCTGTCAGTCCCAGTACTTTGTTAAGTCTAGTTTTCTTTGATTGCTTGATATTTATTCGAAGCAGTATTTATATTCTTTAATCCTTTCCTCCATATATACCTTTATGGTGTGGCAAACAGTGATGATCAAGATCAGCTGGAACATATGTGCCAGCTGATCGGGATCTACACTGTTCGCCCATGCAATAAAAGTCATATACATGAAGGAAAGGGTTAAATTTGCATTTTTATTTCAAAACACCCAACACCCTACAGTTATTGGTGTCATTGATGCAGTGAAAAGCTATGAAGTATTTATCATCAGTGGGCAAATAACCCAAAACATGAATTTCACTGACATTTCTAATTGGTATTAGTAAAATGAATGAATTATTCATCACCTTTTTCAATACGAACTTAGTTCAGAACTTTTTCCAGGTTTTTTTTCTGGAATGGGAGTCTTGTTTTGTGTTTAGCATCGTGACATAATTGGGTCAAGTTTTAATAAGGCAGACGTAAGTCAGTCTAACGTTGATGTTAATACCATACAAAATATAACAACTTTAACGAAGTTGTCTTGGAAATATACATGTAAACTATAATTTCAGAAAAATTTGAAAAAAAATGTTTGGTATTAATTTCACAAATGGATGTTTGTCTCTCATGGTAAAATGAAGTTGTTAAATCTGTAGGTGATACCAAATTCACACAAAGGGATTTAAAATGATAACCATTCTCACTACTTAAAATTATAACCATTCCCACTTCTTCTTTAATCTTGGCAGGATTCATTTAAAACTTAACAAATGTATGGGAATTTTTTCGTTATTTGAATAAATGACTTGCAATCAGAGTAATTGTTGTGTAGAATGAAGAATGTGATATTGTTTTTGTTACTTGACTGTGCCTTGTATGTACACATTAAGCACTCAGTATTAATGTAGTGTGTACCCCCAATCAGACCCTATGTGCACTTACTTCATTTACAGTGATGAAACATACACTTATATGACTAACATTGTTTAGTTGACAAATACATACAAACTGCATTGAATAACCAATGGAATGACACTTACACACAAGCTTCTCTGAACTAGCAATTGAAGGACTCATACACACATGCTTCTCAGAATTAACAATGGAAGGACTCATACACATGTGCTTCTCAGAATTAACAATGGAAGGACTTGTACACAGGTGCTTCTATGAATTAGCAATGGAAGGACACATATACACATGCTTCTATGAATTAGCAATGGAAGGACACATATACACATGCTTCTATGAATTATCAATGGAAGGACATATATACACATGCTTCTATGAATGAGCAATGGAAACACACATACACACATGCATCTATGAATTAGCAATGAAAGGACACATACACACATGCTTCTTTGAATTAACAATGGAAGAACACATATTGACATGCTTCTACGAATAAGCAATGGACGAACTCGCACAAACATGTTTCTGTGAATTAGCAATGGAAGGGCACATACACATATGCTTCTAAGAATAGCAATTGAGTTTTTGTAATTGTCCTAACATTTGTTAATTGTCCTAACATGATCAGGTTGCAGTAATTAAAATGGCTTTATTTTGGTGTGATCAATTTTCAAACATCCTGATCAGATGATCTGGATCTACCCTGTTTACCCATAAAGACATGAATATGGAGTAAAGGGTTACAAAATCTAGATCTGAAAATGGTGGTTTTGCATCCTTGGGTAGATTTTTCTTCATCTATCTTCACATTGATTGGCTTGCTCATTGGTTTACTAGCAATAATTGGAGATCACTGGTCAGGTAGAACGGGAGAACACTTTTTTCAGATAATTTATTATTTAAACCGGTAGAATTTAACTTTCATATAGAAAACAAAAAATATTTGTCATTTCATAAAAATATGAAATAAGCGATCTTTTGAAGTCAATATTGAACATATAAGTGACAATATATTTTTGTAAAATCAAGCTGAGATTTTTCTTTTATTATACACAGGATATTGTTGTAAACTTATGTTTGATTGGTTTCATATTTTTGCTTCAGGTAATGTGTGAAATGGAAGCTCTATCAATATCTAACCTAACCTCATTAACCATTCATTACTGGGCTTAAGAAAAATATCTTAATTAGCCAAATTTTTGCATCCCGCCCCCCTCTCCCCGTGACTCTGTCTTCTGCTTTTTCTGCTGGAACATTTACTGTACAAATCATTTTCGTAACTATGGTAACATCAGGCAAGGAAAAGTGGCTGGAAATTCCTGAACATGATGAAGAGGTTAGCTACCTTTCATGTTTTTTTACAGCAGAATAGGATTTCCTAGTGCTAATTTAAAAGCTAACTTCCTGATAAACAAAGGAAATATGTTCTCCAAAAACATTTCCATACAGTTATTTGCATACACATGTCATAAGATAAGACAGTACACTTGTAAACTGGTTTCTAAAAAGCAAAACAATATAGATCCAGATCAAATGGACAGATATACTAGCTGACCTGGATCTACATTGGTAAGACATGTTATATAAGTTGTATCCATGAAGAAAAACGTAAAATTAAACACATCTTCAATTTGCCAGTTTCTAAAATTAGCCCAGCATGAAGATTAATTGTCTACATTATTACTCTTTCTTGCATATATTTGCCTTTATGACAGGGTGAACAGTGTCGATCCAGATAGGCTGGCCCATCTGTGCCATCTGATTGGGATCTGTACTGTTCGCTTTTTGATAAATTAGGTTATTTATGACCAAAAAGCAAACAGTGTAGATCCTGAATAGACAGCACAGATGTGCCAGCTAATCTGGATCTACACTGCTTGCACTTGTGATTAAATGTGTATGGAGTAAAGGGTAAATAGTGAAAACTATGGATGCAGTGAACTGATACTTTAATGCAGAAAAAATGACTGTGATGTATTGTAGGTATAGAAGTGTGTGTTGGAATAATTACTGTGCTTGAATCATTCTGAAATATGTATATTTCTCAATTCTTTGTTTTAGAATGTAAGCAAAACTAGCATATCAAAATTGTTGTTTCAAGGAAAAATAAACTGTCAGAAAGCCACGTTTAGGTTTCATTGAACTACTGATGGCCTTTGACAATATGAGAGCATAACTGTGCCTATTTATATCAAGGAGCCAGGCTTTTTGGCTTTGTCTGCATAAAGCTGCTCAAGTGTTTGTGATATGAAGCATCAGTATGACGGTGAAAAGTATGTCATTTCTTGGAACTTCAGAGATGGTTGACATACCTTTCGTGCCAAACAGATGTCTTGATTTTGTTATTGATGTATTCAAAAATCAAAACAGTTTCACAGATATAGAAAGTTCTATGTGAATCATAATATATATATTTGTTACGTTAGTGTTCAGTAGATGTTATTAAATGGTGTATATGTGTATTTTATCATCACTATTAGTGATGTATGATTATAACAAGACATGAAATGTAAAAAATTTTAACCTGACAGTATGTGTAAATGCTTTTATGCATACTACTGTTTAAGTAGTTTTAACCATTTAACCCATTACTCCATGTATACACATTTTATTGCATGTGTGACAAATGTAGATCCAGATCAGCCAGTTCATACATGCCATCTGATCAGAATCTGTACTGTTCCCTTTTTAGTCAGAAATAACCTAATAAATGAAAAAGTGAACAGTGCAGATCCTGATCAGACTGCATGGATGAGAAGGCGGATCTAGATCTACAGTGTTTGCCCATGTCATAAAGGTGTATGTATGGAGGAAAGGGTTAAGATGACTGTATGTGTCTTTATTTAGTATTACAATGCTTAATGTTGTTGCTGGGATCTCAATCAGTAATCATTTGTGATGCACCAGGACTAATTGGCGCTATTGGCCTATGTGACCAGTGTAGACCCAAATAAACCTATGAATTTATGAAGTCTTACCAGTGTCTACATTTTTTGTCATTCAGTCAGAAAAAAACTTGTTGCTTCTATGAAACAGTTTATATTGTTTGGACCCATGTAAGTCTGCAATTAGATCAGGGTCTACCCTTACCACAAAGTCAGTAAGCCATGCTTTTTCAGGGTGCCTCACACTCAGAACTGTTAATTCGTCATTATTTGTTGGGTTAATATTTGAGGGTAAGTATATGGTTGGAGATACCCTCTTAATTCGCATCCATGTAAGATAGCAGGTTCGGCACATTTATTATTGTTTTGTTTAAGTTTGCAAAATAACATCCCCAGAAATGACACATTCATGGAAACCATGAAAATTATTGATATTTGAAGTATGTCAAAATCAGTTTCAAGTTAACCAATGCCTTCCCCATAACAACATGAAATTTGCAGGTTCCATAACTTCTGCATGTAAAACAAAAAGCTCGCCTTGTTTTTTTTCCTTAGAATATTACATTTATTTATTCATTACACACAGTTGGATCAGATATAATAAAATTGAAATATGATAATTTGATAACTCCTGTGATGTAATGTCCCAAAACTCTGTTTTAAACAAAAGTCATTGTTAGTGATTTACAATATTTTATGGACCTGCTACTACTACTACCCCCATTACTTCTACTACTTCTACTACTTCGTGTCCTAATAGATTCTGAATGAGCAGAAGCAAAAGTCATCATTCTGTTTTTACATTGGCTTTTATGTTAGGATACACATTATCTGTTGAGGATTACTATAGGCTTTCTACAAAGTGTCCATAGTATCATAAAAACTCAATAAATCATCACAATATGTGACTTCCATTTTCAAAAATATCAGTGATGCAGAATATTAATTGACAATTTTTATAAAAAAAGTAAGGATTTTTTTGTTTAAGTCCACTTTACTCTTTCCAGTGAAGAACTAACAATACAAAACCTCAGCAATATGTTCCATTGTTCATGTTTATAATGTATATTATTTATTACAACTAAAATCATGTTTTGTGGTAGCTTTATTTTAATGAGCAAAACAGCCCAAAAAGGTTTCTTTGGACTGTGTTATTGTTCACTTTTTTTTTTAAATTGTCATGTTGGAAGCAAATATTTGTGTGACTGGCCAATGTAAATTCGGATTTGGCCTCTTGGTTATACACTTAAAATTAGAGATCAGTCTGTGATCAGCAGTGTGATTTGCTGAAAATAAGAACACAGTCTCAGAATTGACCAATAGCAAGCTTTATGGTTTTAGACTGGTTCACAGCCTTGAAACATCTTCTGACTGTTTTATTTTCAGTCAGCATATTGATGCGAAACAGCTGTGATTTCTAATTCACTGCTGTGATTTGCCTGTTTTAAAGGTCAAGAAAAATACATTATATTTTCCTATTAAGTTTTATGTTACTTATTCAGGGTTGGATGCAAGATTTTCAGATAGGGGGTGATTTTGGGGCAGTTTAAGGGTAGTTACATGATAATTGCCACCTTTGGCCAAAATCCCTATTAAATTTGATATTTATATATAATATTGCTGCCCAAACAGTGGGTTTTCAAGCCACCTCACTGAACATCATCCAGTTCCATTCCTGCTTATTTTTGTTTGAAATTCAGTAAAACAGTTGGTGCTGTATTGTAATAAAATCAAAGTCCAAAGAAGCGTTTTTGTGCACAATGGCTTGTTACTTATAGTCTCTTGAAGATCTCACTGTGTATATAGTTGGGCTTTTAACACAAGTGTGTTTTTAATTTTTAATTTATGATAAACCTGTACCCAAGATCATCAAACTAAATTAGGAGACCAGTCTGAAATCTCAAGCATCTGGTTGACAATTAGGTGCTTGAGATTTGAGACTGGTCTCCAATCTGAGTTTTATAATCTTCGGTCCTGATTGTAAGATTTGTGCGGTTACTGCAGTATAAATGGTAAATTAAACACAATAACCCAACATATTATATCAGAATTAGTTTTAAAGTGGCCTTGAAAAACATTGATGTTAAACCATATCTAGTAATATTATAAGAAATAAATTTATCATAATTTTTTCAGGATAACTTAAATTTGTCAGGCAATTTATTTTGAGTTAACCTCATGTAATTATGTTATACTGTTGTACGTTAGTACAGACGTAGACACACACCTAGTGTAGATCCAGATCAGTTCGTAAATATTTGTTAAATACATGTAAACATGCCTGCAGTCTATAATTAGAATGTTACAATTCAAAGAATGGCTTGTCCGTTACAGAAATACAGGTTGTTCAGGGCTCATAAAAGGTTATAGTGTATCAAGAATTGTGTGAGACAGAATATAATTATGTTTTGTCAACATTTTAGTGTGTACAGTTTTAATCAAGATTTTAAAGTTATTTTTTAACATGACTACATAAATTATGTAAATTTGTTAGTGTATGGTATCATCAAAATTTAATATTTTTGTAGATAATAATGTTTGTTTGTTGTTGTTTCAGTTGTTGTTGTCATAGAGATGCTGGTCTCGTTTGGAATTAAGTTATAGTTGTTTTGTTTTAGCTGAACTGAGCAAAGCTCATGGTTAGCTATGTGGGTCAGGTTTTGTTCATCCCTTTTACATCCATCCGTCAACCTGTAGTTGTGGATACTCTATATGTCTATCAAACATACACAAACGTTTATTATTAATGTTACAAGTTAAAATGTGGTTCAGATTGTCCACCAGAGCTAAAACAAACAAAATAAATCGAGGACATTATCTTATAAAGACATTGTTTATCATCCATTAATACCAGCTCAGAATATTAGCATGAATCATATAATGCATTTGACAGACTCCAAACCAGTTCTGTTAGACTACA